>OY757904.1:107186395-107223895 GCA_963585895.1 Sepioteuthis lessoniana
TGGTGTGCAAGTCATGCAGCGAGACTCTGCGTGGAGAAACCAATGGCAATAGGAATCTGAACTTTGGAATTCCCATGGTTTGGAGGGAGCCGACAAACCATGTTACTGACTGCTCTTTCTGCACTGTTGATGTGACGGGGATCAACAGAAATAACCGGGGCAGAATCAAAGTATCCTGATCTTCAATCAGTACGTCGTGCTGTAGCTCATTGCGATGAAATTCCACTGCCTATCTTCGGAGAACTTCCTGACATTAGTGACGAAGATGCCTCCAGTGTTGAAGGACATGAAGACGAAGAAGAATTGGTTCTTGTAGATGATACTCCCCATCCATTTTCCCAAAAGGAGTTGAATTATCAAGTTCGCGACCTCAGCTTGTTAACGGACTCTGCCGAACTGTTGGTATTCAGATTGAAGGAGAAAAAAAACTCCTCTCTTACAGTGCTCGCATCAGCTTCTTCCGAAACAAGCATCAATAGTACTCCGTTTTTTCCTCCTACAGTGAAGGACTTGGTGTACTGTGCAGATATTGTGCAGCTTCTGCTCAAGCTTTGAGTGCCACAGTACGAACCCAAAGATTGGAGATTGTTCATTGACAGCAGCAAACGATCACTGAAATGTGTTCCGCAACATAACGGCAACCAATCTGCGTCTGTACCCATCGCTCACTCGACTACACCGAAGGAGAAGTATGAAGCGGTGAAGTATGTGCTGGAGAAAATTGGTTATGATCAGTATTAGTGGTTTATTTATGTTGACCTGAAAATGGTGAACTTTTCGTTGGGACAACAATCTGGCTTCACCAAGTACCCATATTTTCTGTGCATTTGGGGTAGTAGGGGCCGTGCTTAGCATTACACGAAGGACTGGCCTTTGCGGGAGGGATTGGGGCCTTGAAAAGGAAAGGACCGTCATCAACGACCCTCTGCTGCACATCAAGCTCGGATTAAGCGTGAAGTTCACCAAGGCTCTGGACAAGGATGGTGATTGTTTCACTTACTTGTGCTAGGATTTTCCAGGATTGACCATGAAGAAGTTGAAAGCTGACATCTTTGACGGTCCTCAGATCTGGTAGCTCATCAGAGATCCATAGTTCGAAAACTCAATGAACGAAGTGGAACTGGAGACGTGGAAGGCATTTGTTATGGCAGTGAAGAACTTCTTTAGCAACCTGGGCTGCAACATGAGCGTCAAGATGCACTACCTATTTTTTTTATATGGACTGGTTTCCTGAGAACCTGGGTTCAATGAGTGACGAGTAGAGAGAGAGATTCAATCAGGGCCTGAAAGAGATGAAGACCAGGTATCAGGGTTGCTGGGACGCAGTCATGATGGCTGACTATTGCTGGAATCTGAAGAGAGACCTTCCTGCCTCTGAGCATTCCAGGAGTTCGAAGAAACGGAAGTTCAAGCCCTGAAGTTTGAACAATGTTGAAGCAACATGCAATTTACGTGTACTAACCTTTATCAATGACCACCATTCAGTTTACAGTAATCGATGTTTCTCTAAAGTAATCAATATATGTTGTAGGCAAAACATTTTCTTCTCTTTAAAAAATATTTTGGATGATATCTGTTGACAAAAATCAGCTTAAAATGCCACAGAAATGTAATTGATTTTGTCACAAGATCTGATTTTTTTTCAAATCAACTTAGCAGAAAAATGTGACCTGATGGAGAGAAACGGATGCTATATCCTGATTCAGCAGTGCAAAAATACCCTAAATCAGTTGTAGAAAACTAGACAACATTCAAAAAGTAAAAAATTGTTGCCCATTTAAAACCTTAGGAATAATTATTCCTAAGGTTTTAATATGGTACTTTTATTCATAAAACATGCCACATTAGTCATTAATTTCTATTTTCCATTGCAGCCGGCAGGTCTTCTAGACTATATCACGTGTCCGTACCAAGCTGTTGTAGTTCTAGCTGGTCGTCCAACATTTGCTCTTCCGTTTGAAGAGGTCCATGGCAGAATGTTGCTTAGGAGTTCCTCATTATTTCTCAAGCAGTATCCCGCATATCTTGCTCGTCTAATTTTGATACTTTTTGACATGGGGCGTACTAAGCAGTGCAGATGCTATTTTATGGGAACTTACTTCCATGATTTGTTCAATATAGCTCGTAGCATTCTTGTGTAAATGCCGTCTAAATGCTTTTCTCTACACTTAGTCAGCATCTATGTGGTGAAGGGGCATTTATCATTTTTGTCAATCTGTAAACCACTTGATACAGTTTACACGAGCGTAGCGAAAATATCTTGCAAACTGACCTTACTAATTTTTACAATTAGCTTTTTGGAATGATTAATTAGTCTACATGCCGTGTTACTATGAAAATCTTCTTCATGATCCTAAGAGTAATAAAACAAGTTTAGTATTAAATTTCTACATCGAATCCTCCACTTTTAATTTGTAAGCAAATAATTCAGCTTCTCTGTTCAAATCAGCTGCTAAGCTAGGTGTGACTTTTTTCTAATGCTTAATAACTTCTTTATACAACATTTGCTTACATCTATTGGGACTCCTTTTATATAAGTGACCTGACTTACCTACCCTTACAAAAACTTTACTTTTACCTTCAATATCCCTAAAGTCATTCCTTATTTATTTTTGTATGTTATTGCTAACCTTTTCAGCACTTTATAGACCTAACAAGCCCTTTTAAATCAGACTTAAAAGTATCAAATTATTTAATATAAGGTCGGTGCTTGTTAATTTTAAACCCATAGTGCACTTATATATACTGGCAATTAGTCTGAAAATTGTTAGTAAGAAAAAATATGCTTTCCATCACATATTTGTGATATAAGATTCTATCTTATTTAGTGACGCTAATCTATACGGCTATTTTTTAGGTGACGGTATATTTTAAAAAGAACAAGGTATGTGTTTTTGCTCCATTACGTGTGGAAGAATTAACTACAGCTATAAGTATTTAATTAATTTCTATAACTATTCTATAATTCTGATGGTGAGAAAAAAACATAGATGATACATGTTTGAAATAAAAGAAAAGATTTAAAACATACTTACTTCTAGAAAATAATCAACCAATAACGCATGCCTCGCCCCCCCCCCAAAAGCTTACATAATTCCTAAAGTTAACACTTAGAGCGCTAAATACGCTAAGTAGAGCGAAATATAAATAAAATAATTCTATCAGTGTTTTTTCTTTTGGCTAGGTATGCGTTATTGGTTGATTATTTTCAAGTCGTAAGTATGTTTTTTGTTTTTTCTTTTTTTTTATTGAAATTTTCCCGGTATCAGTGTGGCCAATACTTTTTTTTTCATTTGGGAACTTTATCATCTAAATCTTTTCACACTACCAGAATTATTATATATAATATTTATTTATTTATGTAGCAGTTTTTACTGTAGGCAATGTTTTATTGAATCTATCTTCCCTTCTCATTCAGAAGCCCTAACGAGTATTTATTTATTTATTTTTAACTTTTTTCTATGGATGAACGACGTGTTGCAACTGGTTGTAAGCAGTTGGATAACTACCATATTCTTCGAATTATAAATTCATGCCATTTTTGGTCATTATGGAGAATGTGGATTCTCCTATGCTGCGCTTGGAGGATTCATTTTGTGCACAAAGTTTTCTTCCGGGCGTTTTAAACACATGCCAGTGATGTCATAAATGAACTCACTGGTAAACCATTCGTGCTGGATAAAAAGTGGAGAGATAGCAGTAAAAGTTTCTGTAACTGAGAACACACCTAGACTTTAGAACTTTGCATCTATGTCAGATGCATTTTAGGACTCAAACGTTTGAGTCAAAAAATATATGTCTTTTTTTTTTAGCAGGCGACGTATTTCCTGCATAGCTTTCGTTTCTAATAGTTGAGATAGTTTTGTAATTGATTCTATATAGTGTTATCTTTTTCCAAGAGCAGGTATGAAGTAATTGTTGAATCACTGATCCTATAAGTCCGTACCTTAAGTTCTACGTGTCCGCCAAGTCTTCAGATAGGAGGGTGAAAATGATATATGTATGTGTGTATATACGTAAGATAGAGACTGAACTAAAGGCATTATTGAAGTTATAAGCACTAAGCAATAAGGAATGCGCACTCTATCTTTAAACACCCAACAGTTTGAATATTGATTGCATGCGCATGTGGCATGACAACGTTGAATACTGTCAACATAAAATAGCAGATAAACTTAGAGGTATGAGGTTTAATAAACTTTCCTAGATTGCAGTGGAACTTGAATTACAGAAATCGGTGGTCCATGAAATCTTCCGGGAGAAGTGTCATCACCTTAGGTCCCAAAGCAATTAAATGAAGAACATTCATTCCAGATCATGAGTTGATATCGTCGAGAGACTTTACTAAATCCATTGCATATCTTTGGCTTTGCTCCTTCAGATCATTATCTATCTGAGCCCCTCAAACGCCATTTAACTGGGAAGCAGATTCACACTGATAGTACTATTGTAGCAGAAGAGTAAAAGGGAATCAGTTCGTTTGAAACTACGTTCTTCAATGAGGGTATATACGCGATTTTGTATCACTCTTGATAGTGATATTATAGAAAAGTAATATCATTGTATTGATAAACTAAGTAGTCCGTTTTTATTTTTAATGTAAAAAAGGTAATGTTGGTGACCGTAGTCAATGGCGACGCGAAGGCTCCCTTTTTAAAAGCTGCTACACCGAATTATAGGGAAGAGTGCTACTCGTTTCACTAGACTGCTCCAATTTACTATATAATGCTTAATGTTAAGCAAGGTGGCATCAAATACCATTTTTTGTGTCTTTGGTATGACACGACCTAAGATTGATCCCCGGTCTCCAAAGCCAGTGACTAATATTCTGCCCACTAGACAATAGGCCCGTTTTAACAGCAATAAATATGGAGAAATGCTTGAGTTTGGTAAATCTAACGAGATGATAAAAATAGACAGAAAATGTACAAATCAAACATTAGAGGTTAAGTAGTAATGTTTAGTTCTTTCTTTGAGTTAGAAATCTGAAGAAATTCTTCCTTAAATAAAGAACGAACTATTACAACTAAACCCGTTGTAAGTGTTTGATTTATCGACCTTTACACTTATTTCCAATATATATATTTATATATATAAAGGTAAGAGTGTTCGCATTAGCCCTGAAGAACATGATTAGATCTATAGGACTTTACACTCCTATAAATTATTTTGGACGGTATGCAAGACACACACACACACACACACACACACACACACACACACACACCCATATACACACACTATTATTTTGTTAGTAGAGTTAGTAATATTTTTTATGTATCAATGTAAGTTTTATTATTATAGTATATAAATTTGTTTTTGTTCGTCGCCTTGTTTTAAATGTTCATTTTGTCCGCGCCGTTTTACAACTTTTATTTGTTTCATATCTTCACTCATTTATTTCATTGGCTTCCTTCATTTACTACTTTTTCCATGTGCCTATGTTATGCCCTATTCCACCTTTATTCTAAACTAAACACTCTATATCAAACCTCAACATTAAACTTGTGGGGAAACATTAAATTGTCGGGGACCATAAATACCTTCAGTCACCCCTACAAATCCCAAGTCGGGGCATCCCAAAAACTTACAAACTAGTTCTAGATGCCTCTTTGCTTAACACTTAGCATTACAATGTAGAAATCTAGAGTATTTTGAGTAATCCACAGAAAGGAGTAGCGCCCTACCCTACATCTTGGTGTTGTAGAAATTGAAAAGGGGTCCTTCGCGTCACCGTCGCCTACGATCAGCCAACACACACACACACACACACACACACATATATATATATATATATAATTATGATTAAAATTTACCGTTGAAAGCGTTTTATTCAGTAAAGCACAAATACCCGTGCATAAAAGTGCAGAGCAAAATTGAAAAACCTTTTGGTATGGCATAAAATAAAAACGATATGAATAATCTGACCCAGAGATCCACGATACCGATCATCAAGGGAGCCAGTAGCGGCACATCTACTGAATAATATTTACAGTACCGTCGTCTTGGAAACTTTAAACTATCCTAAATTGTTACGAATGTTTGCTCGGTCATT
This sequence comes from Sepioteuthis lessoniana, assembly GCA_963585895.1. Taxonomy (NCBI): domain Eukaryota; kingdom Metazoa; phylum Mollusca; class Cephalopoda; order Myopsida; family Loliginidae; genus Sepioteuthis; species Sepioteuthis lessoniana. The sequence goes on from OY757904.1 coordinate 107,192,451, forward strand.
TGGGGAGGCGGTTTCGGATCTTCCCTTCTCATTCAGAATCCCTACAATAAATTGTAACGATAGGATATAGAAATGACAACAATACTGATGTAATGGGAAACATGCTCTAAATATTTTGTAATTCGTAGACATTTTTATTAAATTAAATTGGCTGAAGATGTTTGCATGGTAATGTATATATATGAACCATATATATCGAAATATAATTGGGTACCATATTCAAATGGCCTTGTACTAAATCTAAGCAAAAAGCTAACTAAATTACTATATATTGTAAGAAACTATTTCTTTCGTATTCCATTGTCTTCTTTTCTTACTATTTCTCTTTGGTCTGCCCTGACCCTCTGTGGTAGTACCGGCTTGGGTACATCTATGGATTAATAAGATATGTGTCAAGAGTATCTCTTATCTTATTCGAAGGAATGAATAATACAACATAATTAAGTGCAAAGAAATTATCTTACTTCTTGCAAGTTTGTCACATCAGCGTAAGCAGCTGGTCTTTTACTGGTGTATGAGTGACAGCATGTGTCCTCAGTTCTCCGGGACTCTTCTCAGTATTCATGCCGACCACAACTATGCTGTAGTTTGGATGGTCTCCGCTCGTCCTCTGATATCCAACTTCACCAGCCCTCTTTTCCAAATGACCCATTACAATTGGTATCATCATCAACTTCATGTTCCATAGTAGTTTTAGTTCTCTAGCAATATCTAAGTATATGTCTCTTCTTTTGTTTTCTTTGATTTTCATTGTATGGTTGGCTGGAACATCAAACTTCACTATTCAGCAGCTTCTCTTTTTTGTTAACTATCATCAGGTCTGGTCGACTGTTTGTTTCTCAAAATCTTAATTAAGATTTTACGTCACATTCTCACGGAAAGATTCTGGTTTGTGCATATACTAGGTAAAGACCCGGTGAAGGATTGTCACAAACCGAAAATGTAATATAATGGCCGAGGGATTTCGTTTTATGCCTTTGGGTTTTGTTAGGCTGAGAACCTTTCGGCTCAGCACATGGGTTAGTTAGGTGCAGACTTGAGCACAGGTGTTGACGCGCGCGCAGGGAGGATGTATCATTTACAGATGTCAAAATAAAAATCCGATAGAAAGGTTGATCAGTGGATGTGAATGACGTCATACACCTGAACGCACGCGCGGAGGATTTTTAAAAAGTCAGTTAGTCGAGTTGAGTTGAGACGAGACGCCGGACGAGAAGGGTCGACTTTCGCTTGCTCGTGGAGGCCTTGGACAGGTGCCGTACGAGATTGGTGGGGGAAGATGGAAAAGCCATAATAGAAAGAATGCGTATCTCTCTCCTTATTTCGAAGACCCTTTTAACTCAAACGTTATAAAAATTTTCGTACCTGAACTAAGAAGTCGTAAGTGTTTTTCGTATTTTTCGGGATTCCTATGTTCTATGTATAATATACATAGAACATATATGTCCAGGGCATATAATGTTCATATATATATATATATATATATATATATATATATATACATTGTATATGTATATATGGACATTATAAGTCCATTTTGCATATCTGTATCTGGCTATGGTACAAAAAGCCGAACAAGAAAAATAAAAGTAAATTAAGTTATTCAGGCAGATTAGAAAAGTTTTACAGAGTTAGATTTTAACTCACTGACCATATCTTTTGATATATTGTCTATATATTTATGTAATGCTGCTACTTTTGGGATATATTTTTCACTCACATTGTTAGTTATTTCTCAGGGAGATGAGCTTTTATACAAAGTTCAAATGTTTTTATTTTACATAAGATAGGACTGACATGTATGTTTTTATTGTGCTTATCTGTCTCTTTTTTAATCATACCCAGAGTCCCAACAATTACCTCTACGGTGGTAGTTTTAAGGTGGTACGTTTTTTTCAATTACTTTTTCTTGGTCTTTGTATTTACTTCATTTATCATCTTCATTAACTGATATGTTATTTTTTGGCACTGACATATCAATTAGAAGGCAGGGTTTTTTAGAGCCCTTATACAATATACCTGTTTTCTTTATCATTTTTTTTTGTCTGTTTGTATAGTTGTTTCTTTCGCAACTGTCATCAGTTTTTCAATCTTTTAAGAGTTCTTCACACTAGCAATAGCGGATTATTCCTTACTGGAGTTTCGGGGACACTAAGTTTTGTCAAGATTCCTGAACTCTTTTCAGTATTCTGGCTGATCTTAATAATGCAGTTTTCTGGATGCTCTTCACTTGTGCTCCTATTTCCAAGTCTTCTAGTCCCTTTAACAATCCACAGGCGAATATTCCAAATGTACCAATTACAATTGATATCACCATCACCTTCGTGTTTCATAATTTTTTAGTTCTCAAGGAAGGTCTACATTATTATTATGATTATGATTAATTTACTCATTAGAGTTTTTCACATAAACGTTAGCTGATGGTCTTTCACTAGAGATTGAGTGACAGCAAGTCTCCTGAAGTCTCCAGGAATCTTCTCAGTATTCTGGCCGTTTTCAATAATGCTGTTGTTTGGATGGTCTCCACTCGGCCGCCAACTTCCAAATCTTCCAGGCCTTTTGATAATTCTTTAGTTACCGTGCCAAACGCACCAATCACGATTGGTAGAATTGTCACTTTCATGTCCCATATTTTAAAAAATTCTATAGCAAAGTCAAGTTACTTATCTCTCTTTTCACATTCTTTTAGTTTTATTCTGTGGTCAGCCGGGACAGCAGAGTCAACAATTTTGCATATTTTCATTTTTTTTTTTTTTTGTAGATTATTAAAAGATTTTGTCTTCTGGCCGAGATTAGGTTATCTGTTTGTATGTCAAACTCCCATAGGATTTCATGTGTTTCATTTTCTAGGACAGTTGCTGGGTTGTGAATATACCATTTACAGGCATGGTCAAATTTAAATTTCTTGCACATTTCCCAGTAATCTCCTTGCCCACCTAATCGTGTCTAGCCTTGTCCTTTTTCTGTGCCAATTTGCTGCATTCGCTTATTATGTTATTGATGGTTTCATTTCTGTCACCGCATAGCCTTCATTTGCTATTTTGTTGCGTCTTATCTATCCTCGCCTTGATATGATTTGTTCTTATGGAGCTATTTTGTGCTGCCATCAGGAGAGATTCAGTTGCTCTCTTAATGTTTCATTTTCTCAGCCATGTCCGGTTTTTCGTGTGTGATTTTGTTTATTAGTCATTTAAAACGCCCATATAGTTGTTTTCCTTCCCATTTTTGTTTCCTAGTTATTGTCATTCTGTTATCTATCGTGTTGTCAGTATTGTTTCTGATGGCCGTAATCAGTCGTCTTTCGTGTTTTTCTATGTAGTCTTCGAGTCGTTGTATCGAAGTACCAACGCTGTCTTCAATGCTGGCAAGTCCTCTTCCTCCCTTTTTTCTTGGTACACATAGACTGTCAACGTCGTCTCTGAGATGTAATGCCTTGGGCATGGTCATTAGTTCTCTAGTACTTTGGTCCATTTGTTTAAGTTCATCTCTGGTCCACTCGAGAAAGGGTCCTGAGTATATAACGAGGGGTACAGCCCAAGTATTTATTCCTTTGATAATGTTCCTACTAGAAAGCTTTGTCTCGAGTAGTTTTCTAGTTCTCTTGAGATATTCTTTTCGAATGTTGTGTTTCATTTCCACTTGTTTAATGGTGACAGCCTCCAAGAATCCTAAGTATTTGTAGGTCTCGTTTTCTGTGACCGTCCTGATCTTGTCTTGATTTGGGAGTTCTGTTCTGTCAGTTAGATGTCGTTTGCCCATTTTCATGACGAGCAGGGTGAATTTTTCAATGCCAAATTCCATTCCTATGTCTTGGCTGTATATTCTAAATGTGTGTATTAGGGTTCCCTGTTCTTTTTTCTTTTTTGCAAATAATTTTATTTTATCCATATAGATTAGGTGGTTGATCTTTTCTACTAAGTTTGTATCCGGCCGTGCATTTTCTGAGTATATGGTTTAGTGGCATCATGGCAATTATAAATCTTAGGGGTAACAGTGCTTCTCCTTAGAAAATACCTCATTGGATCTTTGTTTCAGCCAGGCTTTTTTTCCTGCTGTTAATTCAACTATCCAGTTTTTCATTGTTTTTTCGATGAAGTTTATGACTTCGTGTGATATTTGTACATTTTGAGACAGTATATTATATAGCTTTGCGGAACATTATCATATGCCTTTTTGTATTCTATCCTGGCCATATCTAGATTTTTTTGTCTGTTCCTGCTTTCATTTAGGATATGTTGATCTATATCGAGTACCTCTGCTATGCCTCTGGATTCTTTGCAGCATCCTTTCTGTTGGTCATGGGAACAATTCGCGGCTTGTTAGTGAGTAGTATATCTCTTCCTTTATTTGAGTAGTTAATATTTTCTACATAATCTGTAAACAAGTTATGGGTCTATAATTGTTTGGAGCAGTTTCTTTACTTGGGTCCTTTTGGATTTATGTGGTCTTTCCTTTGGTCATCCAGTCACTAACTTGTGCATCATGTTGGTATTTGTTCATTTTTAGTGCTAGTTTGTCGTGAATGAAGGTGAATATCTTGAACCAGAATCCGTGTATTCCATCATGCCCTGGCGATTTCCAGTTTGATATCATTTTTAGTGTTTTTTTGAGTAGTTCGATGTGTATTTCCGTTTTAGGGCCTTCCTCGAGTCCTTCTAGTTCTCTTATCATATCGTTTATCCATTCAGCCTTTTCGTTATGCGTTTTTCGGTTGCCATATTTTCGTCCAAAAATGTTCGATTTCTTTGGCGTTTTGTTGTTGGTATGTTTTTATGTCATGTCCTCGCAGTTGTTGACAGAATTTTCTTTCATTATTTTGGAATGTCCTTTTTTGTCTGTATTTATTTTTTTACTATTTGTCGATATCTCTTTAATCTCTCTTCTTTCGCCCGAACTTTCTGGTTTATTTTCTCAAGTTGTACTGTTATTTTTCTCGTGTAGTCTTTTGCATTCTGTTCCCACATATTCCAGGATCTTTCTGTTTTACCATTTTGGCCCGTTTTCGTAGTTTTTTTTTTTATCTGGGTTTCCAGTCGAATTTCCCATCCTGGTTTTGACTGTTTCTTCGTGCTTTTTGAGGGGACCCCAATTTTCTAACACACTAATCTCGCCCCTGCATAGATTAGTTCATTTAGCTTTGTTATATTATTCGTTGGTATGAAAAGTAGTATTTGATTTATTTTGTCTGTTTCCGTTTTAAGTGTTCTCCATTCTATGATTTATAATGATGGAAGTGTAGTCTTCTCTCTATTCATTATTCTTTTTAGGTTTTCTAGATTTGTCTGTTGTTTTCGTGATAGTTTTTCTGTAGGATTACTTGGTACTGTGACGTATTCATTTTGAAGAGCTGGCAGTTCACTTGATGTGTTTTGATGTTATTATTATTATTATTATTATTATTATTATTATTACTTGTTTGTTTGTTTATTTCTTTGTTATTCCTCATTGGGAATTTCGACTTTTTACATTCTTCGCAAAGCAACCCTAAAAAAGAATCCTTGCATTAAACACGTACATTGTTAATAAACTATATTTGCACAGATCATATTCTGTTGAGTAATTCATCTTGTAGTTCCCAAAAGTGTCCTCTTAATTTGATTTTTCAATCCAATATTTTCTTTTTACTCTATTGTCATTTTTGATCTGATTAAGTGGTTTTTTGAAAAATATAGCGATTTAAAAGCTAAAAAGTCCACTTGGTTACTAGACCTAGTGTTTAAAATCAGCCTTGACAGTAATTCTTTGTGAGGGGAAATATTTAAAAAGCAATATAAAAAATTACCATAAATCTAAATTTTATGAATTATTTTGAAAGTTTCAATTAAATAACCTTTCATTGTTCTTTCTACTTAAGAAGTTTAGACAATGTCCCCATTTTCTTCCAGTAAAAGTATATTTTACTCTCCTTATTAGTCTTGTTTCTTTTGTTTTTAAACCCTTCGATCTCAATACTTTAATCGAATTTCCGTGTCACATATTATTAATATGATGTAAAGTGATGGATTCTCCGTAGCTTAGGGGCTAATGTGTTGAAATGCGAAAACATATAAAACGAGTTCGAACGCTACTTTCACGATGACGTTAAAACTCGGACTAATACTCTTGAGAAAGATGTGAACCTCGGTTTGATATTGACTTGAAGACCCCCTTTGACATGTCTCGTAAATTTCGTGGGTGCCAGAAGTAAATCGAACACTAGAGAAAAAAATAATTGGAAATACCTCTGTTACCTTAAGTACAGAGCACGCAAGTGTTCCCTAGGAGGGAATGGCACGCAAATTGCATGGGTGCATGCTAGAAAGAGGTATGTCCACAGGCAACGTGTAAGTGACAAGATGGAGGCGATGTGACCGCATGAACTTCCGTGGGCGTCATAAATTATTAATAACCACGGAGATTTTAACCTGAAGAACAAAAAGGCCCAGAGGTTTCCCTGAAGATCCGTAAAATTCGTCTGTCTGTGTTTTTGCAAGCACAGCCTCTTCGACTCTGTCTCACTCTTACTCGTCTGTATATTTTGGGTGATAAAAGGGATAGAAAAATAGCAGATTATATTTTTGTACATCAGCATTGTTGTGTTTCTCTGCTACACTTACTGTCGCGTCATATCAAAGACTTTAAAAATGGTACTTGATATTTCATTGCTTAACAGTCTGCAATATATGGTACGTATCAAGGGTAAAGTGGATCAATCCTGGGAAAGGAGGGGCGCCCTCCTCTATATCTCAGTGTTGTAGCTATTGAAAAGGGAGCCTTCTGGTCGCCCTCGACTACGGTCGATTTACTACTACTGTTTTTCTTCAAAGATGAAATACTATCTCATGATGTTTGATATCCCATTAAATAAGGAAACCCATCCAAACCAAACGATGAGTGGAGCACACAGTGATGATCTTATTCATTAAACTGCTGTAATCTGCTGCATTAACTTGTTTAATATTATTCCGTGACGAGTTAGTTTTAAACGGCATTAAAGGGGGTTGTTGTGCAAGCCGACAAAAGTCAACCGTTCTGATTTTCCGAAAATCGATTTTGGCTGTTTAGGGTCGAAATTAGTTTAAAGATCGACAGACTTCAAAATGATCAAGTAGATGTGAACAAGGGAAATTTATCTTAAAGATGATTGTACGAGGAGCCATGAAGTCAATTTATCTTCTGCTAATTTGTTTGCTGGCTATAATTCTGTTTTGAAACTTTGATATAATTGAATTTTACAGGAAAGAACTACAGACAATAAGCAATTATAAGTTTTAAAGATGCTGTCCAATATTCCACAATGGAGCTTTGTCATTATTGTGAGATTTATTCGAAAATGAAGTGTTATCAATATTCCATGAATTTTTCACACCAGTATTTTTTATTTTCCTTTGTTTTTGATTTTTTTTTTAATCGAAAAAATATTCCGAAAGACTATCACTAACACATTGTCTCACGATTGAGCGTAACGGAGAATGTGGAGTAATGGCTGACGTACTGGACTGTGATATCGTAGAAAGTGAGTTCAAACATGAATCACGGTATCACGTGGGAAAGGTATAAAGCTACTTATCTCTTTAGTTATGGTTTCATCATCATCTCGCGCTGGTAGCACGGATATCCCTGACGCTCTCTCGTCACTCCTCCCTATCGTTCATCGCCCTAGGTAGGTCTTTAGGACAACATCCCGTATCCTCACATAGCTGCTGAATGTATGTTCGTGCTGGTCGTCCTGCTTTTGCACGGCCATGTGTGGGGGTCCATAAGAGTACATCTCTTATGAGTTCGTCCCTGCATCTCCAGCAGTATCCTGCATGTCTGGTTCGTCTAATTTGAATAGTTTTCGTAATAGGGGGCAGGTGGCCGTACAGTTGGTGTCTTGTGGGGTGTTGCGGCCAGGACTTGTTCAAGATTGCACGTAGCTTTCTTGTGTAATTGCCGGCTAGCTTCTTCTCCAGCCGTTTTGTTAGCGTCCATGTAGTGCAGCCATATAGCAGTATCGATGTGACCGCTGCTTATGAAACGCAGTTTCTTCCAGGCAGCTATGGTTTAAATAGTACTATTATTGGTCTGTTACAAGAATTATATGCCAATAAGCAAAGAAATCAAACCAATGAATATGTTATATCGTCAGAATACCGTGAGGTTTCGTGATTATCGATCTCATGGTTGTCGTTAGAAAAAAAACAACAATGTCTCAGCAGACCGTTTATCTGTCTGTTACGTTCCATCTTTTCGCACCTGTATTTCTTTTCTTTTTTTTTTTTTTTTTGATTATTTTTATCAAAAGAATATTCCGAAAAACTAACACATTGTCTTACGCTTGAGCGTAACGGATAATGTGGAGTAATGGCTGACGTACTGGACTGTGATATCGTAGTAAGTGAGTTCAAACTCGAATTACGGTATTACGTTTACTTTCGGAATAATACCTTTGGGAAAGGTATATAGCTCTTTTGCTATGGTTTAAATAGTACTGCAATTGGTCTGTCACAAAAATGCTTTTAGCATTATATATATATATATATATATATATATATATATATATATACTAGGAAAGTTTTTATGCCATTTAAGCAAAGACATCAAACCAATGAATATGTTACATCGTCAGAATACCGTGAGGTTCCGTGATTATCGATCTCATGGTTGTCTTTAGAAAAAAACAACAATGTCTCAGCAGACTGTTTATCTGTCTGTTACGTTCCATCTTTGCCCCAACCCTCCCCCCTCTCTCTCTCTCTCTTTCTCTAAATGTCTAATCGATCTTAAATGTATCATCAGTATTTTATTTTATTCCTGTAATAACTACAAGGGAGCATATTTATTGTTTATAGATTAGGTCTTCTCAAATTGTTTTCACTCTATTTGAATTTTTCACATTAGTTTTAACTGATTGTTATTTTTTCCTGAAGTTTGAACGACATAATATCTCCTCGAGTATCTAGGACTCTTCTTAACATCCTATGTGATTTCAGCAGTGTTGACATCTTGATAGTCTCGATTCCTCCTCTTATTTTCAGTTTTCACAGTCAATTTTCCTGGTATTTGGGTATTTGAGAAGTGTTCCAAGGACAGCAACTACTATTATTATCACTTTTATTTTTCTGGTCTAGTGCGTTCATGTCCTAACAAGATCTAAACATTTGACAATATTTTCTCTTTTTTTAAATTTTAAATCTACGATTCTGTAAGACGGCAAGATTGATAAATGACAAATTCTTTTTTCTAGTTAATTAAAACTTGGTCTGGTAGTCTGAACTGGATTAGATGATACGTTTGTATCACAAAGTCCAAGACGATGCCTTACATTTAAATTTCAAGAAGACATTTTTGTTAGTGTGTTTATCATATGGCAGTAAAGACAAATTTCAGTCTAAGACATGATTCTGAAATGTCTTCCATTCCGAAACAGTCATGCATAATCTTGTTCTCTTTTTTGTGCTAGTTTGGTGCATTCGCATATTGTATATTTAACTTGCTCATCACTGTCACTGCATAACCAAGACTTTGTATTCTTCCATAGAACATAGGCGGCTAAGAGTTGTGATACAACGAAACAGTCTCTCTGTGGATGACAATATACAAGGATCATTAAATAAGTTTCCAGACTTTTTTTATATGGGCACTTTTATTGATATTACACGCATGAAACTGTAGTCCCCTTCGAAGTCATCTCCTCCAGATGCAATGTACTTTTTGTGCCGTTCCAACTACTTCTGGAAGTCCTCTTGTGTAAGCGTGTCAATGACCTTCGTCACAGCATCTTTCATCTCCTCAATTGTCTTCTAACGACAGACTCTGAGCTTAGGGAATAACCAAAAGTCACAGAGAGCAAGGTCTGGACTATACGGAGGGTGAGGAACTCTCTTGATACATATCTTGTTAAAATAGTCTGTGACTAGGATGAAGTTGTGGACTGGTGCATTGTCCTGGTGGAAATGCCACTGACCTGATTTAAAGACTGCTGGCCTCTTCCCTAGGAATCACTTCCTGAACTCCCTTAAAACCTCAACATAGTAACCCTAACCCTATCCTTTGGCCAATTAACTCTGGTGTATTGACTTCCTTACTCCTCCCACACCTCTCATCATCCCTCACAGACTCCCTGCTTTCCTTGAATCTCTTATGTCACTCAAAAACTGATGCTCGATTCATGCAAGATGGCCAAAAAGCAGTCTGAAGCATTACATAGTTTTCTTTGGCATTTTTTCCAAGTTTAAAACATAATTTTATTGCATATCGTTCTTCTAAAGTGTTCTCGCATCCAGATTACATTTTTGAAATACAAGGTGTGACAATCAAGCATTAGTAGGGTGTATTCCAATTGCTGCTCTAGGTGTTCATTTGAACCTGAAATCATAAAAATTGGTCAGTCATCTCATAATATGTATACAATAACATACTGAATTTTTAAGAGTCTACGACAATTTTATATGCCTGTACAAAAATTCTGGAAACTTATTGAAGGTCCCACGTACACACACACACACACACACACATATATATATATATATATATATATATATATATATAAGTATGTGTGTGTGTGAGAGAGAGAGAGAGAGAGAGACCGTGTACGAGTATTAAAATCGGGGATGTATTTGGTACAGATGTCTGTAAGTGACATTCATATTCCGTTTTCAAAGGGTATAATCCTTCTGAAATGTATATACTTGATGTCTTTTTGTCTTCAATAGCAAACCAATTATCGGTGTAGATTTCTTACGTTTTATATTCCAGAATTTTTTCCTTTTTCTTTTTTGCAATAAATTCATTTTTTTTTCAAAGTTTAATTCAGATGATGTTCTCATTAGGTTATAAGACTGGAACGGCGCATATAATTATTAGGATTTTGATTTAATCCTCCTCCCCGCATCACCACAAACAACTAAAACAGTAATAATTATAATAAAGTGAAAAGAAGGATAAGTACCCGGACCTTGCTAGGGAATTTAAAAAAAAAACAACTATGAAACATGAAGGTGGCAATCATACCAATCGTGACTGGTGGTTTTGGTACTGTCACTATACAAATATTAAAGGGACTGGAGGCCTTGGAAATAAGAGGACGAATAGAGAACATCTAAACTAGTACATTATTGAGAACGGCCAGAATGCGGAGAAGAATCCTGATCTGACTTGCAGTCACTCAAACTCCGGTGAAAGACTATCAGCTAAAACTAATGTGAAAAACTCTCAAGTAGAGTTTAATAATAATAATAATAATAATAATACGAATGCAGCAAATTAGCACAGAAGGAATACAAGGCGAGACATGACTGGGTCGGCAAGGTAATCCACTGGGGAATGTGCAGGAAATTTCAATTCGACCATACAAACAAATGGTATATGCACAACCCGGCGCCTGTCCTAGAAAATGACTCGCATAAACTCCTATGGGACTTAAACATACAAACGGATCACCTAATCCCGGCCAGAAGACCAGACCTCATAATAATCAACAAAAGAAAGAGAGTCTGCAGAATTGTTGACTTTGCTGTCCCGGCGGACCACAGAATAAATCTGAAGGAAAGTGAAAAGAAGGATAAGTACCAAGACCTTGCGAGAGAATTGAAAAAACTGTGGAACATGAAAGTAACGATTGTGCCAGTTATGATTGGTGCGTTAGGCACAGTAACTAAAGGATTATTAAAGGGCCTGGAGGACTTGGAAGTTAGCGGACGGGTGGAGACTATCCAAACGATAGCATTGCTGAGGACGGCCAGAATACTGGAGACTTGAGGAGACTTGCTGTCACTCAAACTCCAGTGAAAAACTGATGCGAAAAACTCTAGAGGAGTAAATAATAATAATAATAATAATAATAATAGAATATATATATATATATATATATATATAAACACAAAACAACGTTTGCCCAGTCAGCTGGGGCTGTAGATTTTGGTGACTACAAGTCTGAAGAGGAGTAAGACTAACCTACATGGTATGCAGGATATAACACAAAACGATCTGATGGTGAGGCTTCAGTGTTGCTGGAGTTTTGGCGAATGTGGAGTACCTCTTCATTGCCATCGCTCCTATGTCCACTCTGACCCGGAGAGGTAGCACCTGATAGGGCCCTCTCTATGAGTCAAATAGAACTAAACTTTGCAACTAACCTAAACTGAATTGTTTAAAATGAATTGTTTTTACATTTACCTATGTCTAAAAAAACTTATATTTATACTAAACTGAATTGTTTGAAATAGAACTGTTTGACATTTAACTGTGGGAAAACGAAAAACTATACTTATACTAAACTAAATTATTCGAAATATAACTTATATGTATAAAAATGGCCAATGCTCTAAATAACCAACAATGGTTGATATGCCTTAAAACCAAACCAAATCAAGCCAAAATAGAAAATGTGTTAGCGCTAAAGTCGTAGTTGGAGAGTTAAGGACGTATTTAAAATATTTATTTTATATTTTTGATGTTTAGCGATTATTTTTTTCTTCTGAAAGATACGATTAACTCAATGTCCAATGTTCACTCTACTTTGGCTCTGAAAAGCGGATTACTGTCAGCAAATCAGATGTTATTTTCTCACAGATGAAATATTGAAAACATAATAGCCATTGACGAATTATTAAATATAAATATCAACGGCTGTTTCAAAAGATACCAATTTCAAAACCAATCACTTTCCAATAAAATTTGTTTAGGTCTTCAATTTTATTTGATTGATAGTTTAAAGCAAAATATGACAATACCGCTGGATTTACTATGCTGAAACTACAGAAAACATTTTTTTTTTTACATTTCTAGACAGAAATCTCAGAGACAGTTCATTGTTCTAGTTTTAAATCATTTATTAAATACCAAACGGTAAATAGATATTAGGTATACCAAGTCTACGATATATTAAAACTTGAAAGTTTACAACTTATATTGCATTAAGACATTTGATGAATAGAATTGTTCGTGATACATTGCAATACTTGTGATAATTTAACTATTTACAAAGAAATGTGTACTAACAACTGGTTTAGAAATAGTTAAGAATATATATATATATATATATATATATATATATATATATATATATATATATATATATATATTGTTCTCCACACACAAACTGTTTCGTTGTATCACAATTCATCAGTGTGGCTAGACACGTAGGATCCTTGAAGTTGGGATCGAAACCAGCACAGCTTTACGTTAGACTTAGTATCAGACCACTTGGCCAACAAGCATACTACATCAGCTTAGGGAATTATAAGGTATTGTGTAGCAACATCATCAGCAGCGTTCGTTTCTTTACATTTTATACCCTACTTGATGCCAGAGTCCTCGATTCGTTCGATGAGCTTTGCATTATGCGAGCGGCAACCGTAAATTCCTTCGCCAGAGTGCTCAACCCCCATGGGGGAGCGTATATATATATATATATATATATATATATATATATATATATATATATATATATATATATTGCTCGGAGAATGATATCTGGCAACTAATCTACAAAATACCTTGATTAATTTTTGGTTATAAAAGGGTCTATACATGCAAACTAATGAATTTACCCCTTGTGAACCTTGCCAAAATTTTATAAGCCTACAGTTGTCTATGCGGATCACTTTGAAAATCCCTCATCACACCAAATGCAGGGGAAATATTTCACAAGTTAAAGCAATCATCAACACTGGGTAAGAGTTTTGGCTCTCTAGAAAAATCATCTTTTAAAATAAAAATGAGTTTAATTGTTATTTGTTGGTTAACTGTTAAAACTAATTAAGCAATTGAGTTACGGTCATATTTTATATCTTTGGCTTGAAGAACAAACGTTAAGCCTTATTGTTTAAATAAATACTAATAATCATTTTAGTAACATGAATAATTTTTAAAAAATCCGGACATCTTAATACAGAAAGGTTCATTTTGTTGTACATGGTTTCGCGTTAAATATTATTGTTCGAGACGCTGCTCCTGATAAGAAACTAACTTTCTGTAAGAGAATGATTTTTACGTTAAAACTTCCCCTCATTCCAATAAGTGTGCGAATGAAAATTGGTAGCTACACATAAGACTGTCTGGCAATCTATAGAGTACAGAGAAACTTTCCCTAATTACTTATATAGATTGTTGTTCAAGAGACGCACATTCTGATTCAAGTGTAGTGTGTTATTGCTTACTTTGCTGCAATAGTATAATTATCATTGTTATTGCTTTGCACCAGACCGATGCTCTGTGATTTTGTCTGTCTTGAAAGAACAATTCTCTGAACCTGGCTTGCTCTAATCACAGGATAGACTGAAAGACAAAAAGCGTAATCCATTTAAATGTTATTTGACACGATCAGAAATATAGAACGATAATCATTAAATAGATTTTCTCGGACGTTTGAACAATGTATAATAATTTCACATTAACTTAAATGTGAATTTTTATTGAAAGACGACTCATGTTATCTTCTTGAACGACAATGTGAATCAAAGAAATCGGATATAAAAAAAATAATAAACCAAAAAATAACTATAAAAAACAGTCAAAATATGAAAAGTAATTCAGAGAGCGTAAAATAAGAGCCTATAAAGTTATAAATATGTTGTAAAAAGCCTATAAAGTTATAAATATGTTGTTGATTATAAAAAGTCATGCTGATTGCTGTAGTTCAAGAATCCTGTTACTTTTCTATAGTTCATATTTTTATGCATCTTTGTCTGTCTGTCTGTCTGTCTGTCTGTTTCCTTTTTTCACTGTTTCTATTTTAATGCCTCTTTCTCGCTCTGTCCTCTGTCTCTCACTTAATTCATTCCCACTCCTCTCTTTCCTTGTCTCCATTTCTCACTTTTTTCTTACTATGTCTCTTTCTCTCTCTCTTACCTTTTCTCATTCTTTTTCTTTCTTTCGAAATCACTCATTCATTCTCACTCTCTCTCTCTCTCTCTCTCTCTCTCTCTCTCTCTCTCTCGGTCTGTCTGTCTGTCTGTCTCTCTTTCTAGTTCTCATGCTTTCTCTTTCGATCTCTCTCTCTCTCTCTTTTTCCTCTCTTTCTGTTTCACTTTCAGTGCCTCTCGCGATCTCTTTTCCCTCTCTCTCTTTTCTTTCTTTGTCACTCTCTTTTTCCTTATCTCATTTTTCTTTCTTTCTTTCTTCCTTTCTTTCTTTGCACTTTCTTTTTTTCTATCCTTCTTTCTTTTTATGTCCCTATTGTTTCCCTCTCTCTCTCATTATCTTTCTATGTCTCTCTAACTCTTTTTTCCCATTTCTAACTCTTTTTCTTTCTATGTACTTCTCTCTTTCAATTCCTCATCCTTATTCTTTCTTTCTTTCTTTCTTTCTTTCTTTCTTCGATCCTCACTCTTTTTCTTTCTTTTTCTATGTTCCTCCACTTCCCTCTCTCATTCTTTCTCTTTATACGTCTTTCTGTTTCTTTCACTTTATCTCTCTTTTTCTTTTGATAACACTTCACCTTTTTCCTTTAATCACCCTTTCTCTCTTTCTCTCCCCACTCTCTCTTTCTCTTCCCTTTCTTACACTCTTTCGATCCCCCTCTCAGCTCTACCTTTTCTCCTGCTTTTTCTTTCTATCTCTCTCTATCTCCTGTATCCTCTCCCGCTCTTTCTTTTTCTCTGCCACTTTATCTTTCTCACTCTCCTTCTTTCTCTTTCCCTCTCTCTCACTCTTTTTATTTTACTCTCCATCTTTTCTCATTCTTTTTTTCCCTATATCTCTCCCTTTTCCTATTGCACAATTTCTTTATCTGTTTGTCTATCTCTCAAGTTCTCTTTCTCACTCTTTTTTCTATCTCTCTCCCGCTCTTTCTCTTTCTCTGACACTTTATCTTTCTCTCTCTCTCTCTCTCTCTCTCTTCCTCTTTCTGTTTCTCACTACTTTTTTTCTTTTTAATATTCCTTTCTCATTTCCTTTCTCATTCTTTCCCTTTTTATCTCTCTCTCTCTCTCTCTCTCTCTTTCCCTTTCTCATGATGATTTCACTTTCTTTGCTCATATTTTTCTCACACTTGCGTTTTCTCTTTCTATATGTGCGTATGTGTGTGAATGTGTGTGTGTGTATTTTGGATTCGATTTGAAATGCACTTTTACGTTAACGATAACTAATACGAGTATATCTTTGATGAGATAAAGGTCTTAGACATTCAAATTTTACATGACAATGTGCGATAGACTTTTTTCAACAAAATCTTATATAGCTCTTATAGATACAGATGCATGAATGTCTAATTTCTTACAATAATTTTAAACTGAACTTCCAATAGAATACCTGATGCTGTGGGGAATATTGGCGATACTAATTGTGAGCAGAGTTACCCACATGAACTTTTATCGTCATGTTTTTAAAATGTTTTGAAACATTTAAATATACTTTTTGAATTTTCATTTCTCGTTTTAATCAAAATATAACATAAATTTAATCGTAAAAAATCCTTTTCTGAACTTGAAACCTTTTTTTTAAAGCAGTGGAATAAACTTTGTATTTTTTGTGAATATAATGATTTATTTGTTTCATGACAGCTATCTGTCAACAAGAAAACGAAACGATTCTTTGGTTTTTGATTCCACTTAGATGTAATAGAAACGTGTTATAATTAAAAACGTATTATAATTTATAATTAGATGTAACAGAAACATGTTATAACTAAAAACCTATTATAATTTATAATTAGATGTAACAGAAACATGTTATAATTAAAAACGTGTTATGATTTATTATTACATATAACAGAAATATATTATCATTAAAAACGTTATTATAATTAATAATTCGATGTAACAAAAACACGTTATAATTAAAAACGTGTTATAATCTAAAATTATATGTAAGAGAAACGTGTTATAATTAAAAACGTGTTATAATCTATAATTAGAAGTGACAGAAATGTATTATAATTAAAAATGTGTTATAATTTATAATTAGATGTAACAGAAACATGTTATAATTAAAAACGTGTTATAATTTATTATTACATATAACAGAAATATATTATCATTAAAAACGTTATTATAATTAATAATTTGATGTAACAAAAACACGTTATAATTAAAAACGTGTTATAATCTAAAATTATATGTAAGAGAAACGTGTTATAATTAAAAACGTGTTATAATCTAAAATTATATGTAAGAGAAACGTGTTATAATTAAAAACGTGTTATAATCTAAAATTATATGTAAGAGAAACGTGTTATAATTAAAAACGTGTTATAATCTAAAATTATATGTAAGAGAAACGTGTTATAATTAAAAACGTTTTATAATCTATAATTAGAAGTGACAGAAATGTATTATAATTAAAAATGTGTTATAATTTATAATTAGATGTAACAGAAACGTGTTAAAATTAAAAACGTATTATTTATAATTAGATGGAACAGAAACGTGTTATAATTTATAATTCAATGTAACTGAAACGTGTTATAATTAAAAACGTGTCATAATTTATTATTAGATGTAACTGAAATACCTTATAATTTCTCCAAAAATTATTGTGAATAACTACGCGGTGATTTAAACAAAAAAAAATTCTCTCAGATTGTAACGTTTTCCTTTCATTCTAAAAGTCGATTTTTGTTTAAAAAAATCCATGTACGAGTCAATATGAGCAGTACGCCTACAGGAGGTAAATTCATATAAATATATAGAAAGTAACCCGTTTAAAAACTCTTATTGTTTTTTGTTTTTTTTATAGCTGAGGACACTTACAGTCAAAGAAATTTACTTGATTGATTTCTCTATCATTTCAACCCTTCTTAGCTTATTTTATGTTTGTTTGGATTTTATGGCATTTCAACCTTTGTCGGTTATTTAATACCAAATCGATTTTTTGGCAAATAAACAGTTCTATTTCAAACAGTTCAGTTTAGCATAAGTACACAGTTTAATTGTCGAAAACATTTTTATTTCAAACTATACAGTTTGGTATGAGTACAGATTCAATGTCAAAAACAGTTCTATTTAAAATAATTCGCTTGAGAATAAGTATGCAATTTAGTTCTATTCTTTTAAGTGTTTTTTTGAAAAAAGTTTTTAGTTTTTTTTATAACATTACAAAATTACGTAGATGTAGAGTTGGATAAAAATGAGATGCTGATGAATTTAAAAACCGAACGCTGTCAATGGAAATAGAATATTATCAAGAAATACAGAATATTAAAAAACACTGTTTATTCATGTAAGCAACTCCTAATGATTGCTTATAAAAGGTCCGAGAGATTTCGGAGCAATTTTGATAAATTCATCCACCAAGATCAATCTGATACCAAGACACTTATCAAGAACCTTGAAAGGATCTTAATAAAATTATATAGACAAAACGTGTCTTTACTATTTTATCAAACTTGCTTATATATGTATATATATATATATATATGTGTGTGTGTGTGTGTGTGTGTGTGTGTGTGTGTGTGTGTGTGTGTGTGTGTGTAGTTTGGCAGCAATCGTTCATTTAAGCATGTTTCATTAAATTCTAAAGACAAATTTTGTCCATATAATTCAATTTTAATATTCCGTATTCCTTGATACTATTCCATTTCCGTTGATAGCGTTCTCTTTTAAATTCATCAGCAACTCAATTTCTATCCAACTCTGTGTTTGCATATTCTTGTTATATGACGGAAACTTTTCAAAACTCATTTAAAAAAAACCCTTAAAGCAACGCTCCTTACACTAGCAAGCAACCTCTGATAATGGCCTATGAATAGTCCGAAAGCGCTCGGAAATATTTTGGTAAATTCATCCACCAATTCTAACCTGAAACGAATACACTAATCAGGAAACTTGAAAGGGTCTTAAATAAATTATACGGACAAAATTTATCTTTACTATTTAATATATATATATATATATATATATATATATATATATATATATATATACAAACAAAAATCATTCAATAAATAAATTTTGCTCAAGGAGTTACTAATAAGAAACACTGTTTACAGTTGCAGCTTTTTCAAGGAAATCGATATCGATGAGCCTTTTTATGTGTCAAAGGATTGTAAATTGTTTCTTTACCGTAGAGTGTAGAATCGATGGACTGCCTTTTCGAGTTAGATTCACTGAGGCCGACCCATGTTATGCCAATTCCTATCATTTTGACAAAAGGCATGCTTCTCTGTACACATGAAGTATTCTTTTCTAGAATCCACATGGTTCGTACTTCTCAGGCGGCAAAAATTTGACAAAATTCTATACATGCCTGGTACACTCTGTTCGATTTGCAACCATTTTAAATTGTTGCAAAACATATTTTTTGAAAGATTAGAATATTTGCTATTAAACAATATGACATTGTTCAGCTTTTATACTTATGGAAAAAATTCTTAGTAATAAATATTTGGCTTCTTTTTTTTTTTTAAATCTCATCGTAATATAATGATCCGCGAATTGTTGGGTAAATGATCGATTCGAATGTTTTTTTTAAAGAAGTACTGAAAGGAGCAGTAATAGATCTCATAATATCCACAGTGTTTGATTGCATATCAGGCTCATCCTCTTTTTTAAACAAATCCCTGAAATTATCTCGAAGTTTGTACATAAGCTGATGTATGTGGAAGGTCAACGTTTAAACAGAAGCTATAAACTACGAGTTATTGTACCTATTTTAACCGCATTATTCCATTTTGATAAATGTAAAGAGAATGTCTCATATGTCATCAGAAGAGTAGATACAAAGAGGGTGATATATTGCAATTGATTTCTCTAGTGATCTCGCAGATGACTTTTTCTAAAAAATCATTCTTTTTGTTACTCATGACATTTAACTTATCGTCTAACATTCATGATTTTTCATTGTATCTTAACGTGGTGTTTAAGGTGAAATCCCCGTGGCGTAGAAGATAATGTACTGGACTGCCACGTTTGAGAAAATGAGTTTGTATTCCAATCAGGCTATATTTTCGCTTCCGGACTAATAATCTTTAGAAAGGTATGGAGGCTCTTATCAAAACGGCTATGGAATAAATTGTACTATTTTTCATCATATTGAATGGGTTTGGCGTTAAAGAACACACGATGATTTATATGCCATTGAGCAAAGAAAGAAACGCTACAGTTGTTTAATGGTTTGGTTTGATTTCATGACATATCAACTGTTGTAGGTTATTTAATGCCTATTCCATTTTTTACATATCAACAGTTCTATTTCCAACAATTCAGTTGAGCATAAGTGCACTTTTTGTTTACACACAGTTAAATGTGAAAACAGTTCTATTTCAAATAATTCAGTTTAGCATAAGTACACATCTTTTTCTTTCTATATCCCTCTCTCTTTCCTTTACTCACTTTTTCTTTCTTTCTTTCTTTCTTTTTTTTCTTTCTTTCATTATTTTCCTTCGACCAGACTTTCTCTTTACAAGTCTATCCCTTTCTTTCTCTTTTTCACCGTTTCTCTTTCTATGTCTGTCTGTAATTTCTTACTTTCTGGTACTTTCTCTTTTTTGATTCCTCTCTCTGTTTTATCCATTCTCAAGCTTTCTCTCTCAATATCTTTCTATATCTCCCTTACTCTTTCCCGCCATTTCTTTTTCTCTGACACTCACTATCTCTTTCCCTTTCTAACTCTTTATCTATCTATCTATCTATCTATCTATCTCATTTCCTCTCTCACACTTTCTTTTTATCTGAGAGAGAGAGAGAGAGACGGAGAGAGAAATAAAAATGTCACAAAAGCCAGAAAACATAAAGAAAAAAGAGAAAAAACGAAAAAAATAATAATAAACAGAACAAATACAATCTTAAAAACAGAAAAATTAAGAAAATTACATAAATTACAATGACAATATGAAGGATTCACTGGTGCTAAAAACTTATGAAAAATAATACTTTTCTTAAAAAAGCAGAAAAATCTAATTTCCTAATATACAATTATAAGAATACAGACTTATTTACTTCATGAGTTCACAGAAACACATACAAAAGTCAATTTATAAGGTCAGTGAAAACTTACACTCTGCACACCTGCAAGTAGTCAAAATAGTCAAAGTAAGCAGGTGGCAAAAATGTTATTTGGGGTCTGTTGGTGTACTGACCTATCAAAACCTGAGATATCTTAAATTAACCTTTGTTCACCAGTTAAAATTATAAGGTCAAGAGTTGGCTTTGGAGAGATTAATGAGATCTTTGACTCTTTTTTTATTGGTTAATATAAGAAGGGATACTCTCCCCACAAGAAGAAGGCTAGGACCCTTGACTACTCAAGCACCTATATTGTGGCGTGGTTAGGTGACTAATTAGATTGTGATATCTAAAAAGGTTACGCTTGCAAAAAACATACATGATAACATGATTTACTGACCAATCATAAATCAGTATGAAAATAACAACTGATCTTTGATTGGTTCTATTAGTAGCAATGTTTAATTCCAAGGAAATTCTCTATGAAAATACCTCTTTAAGGGTTCAAAGATGGAAACAGTTTGAAGACCCTACCGAAGATTGGCGAATAAAAACAGAAGTCTCTCCTACCACGAAAGCTTTACCAATGAAAACCGTACTCGGAAAAATTACAAAACAGATTAGCGTAGAAAGACAGCACCAAGTAAATTACTTAACATATATTTCACTAAACAAAAAAGCGATACAATATATATATATATATATATATATATATATATATATATATATATATGTATGTGTGTGTGTGTGTGTGTGTGTTTATTTGTGTGTGTTTGTGTGTGTGTGTGTGTGTTTGTGTGTGTGTGTGTGTGTGTTTGGGCAAGAGTCTTTCATTTGATCATAATATTCAACTTCCGTTGATAGTATTTTGTTTTTTAAATTCATTAGCATCTCAATTTTATTCAACTCTGCGTTTACGTAATTTTGTAATGTTAAAAAAGACAATTATCAGGAAATTTGACAGAATATTGATAAAATTTTATTGACAAAATGTCTGTTTATCAATTAATCAAACATGCTTTAATATATATATATATATATATATGGATGGGTTTCGATTCCGGCTTCGAGCGTCCTGCGTTTCTAGCCACACTGAAGAGTTCTGATAGAACGAAACAGTCTGTCTGTGGATGACAATATATATATATATATATATATATATATATATATATATATATATATATAATCAAACAATTAAGTTTGATGGATATTTTCTATCTATTAATGTACAGTTTTTCTTGTTTCTGAGTTGGCAAAACTAGGGTAACACATTCCAGCCAATCACACAGACATTCAGAGAAAGATCCGGATAAATTTTGTCATCTCTTCCGTGGATCTTTCAAACACATCGTTGGCAAGGCAAGAGGGGATAAAACAACTAGCCGGAAACCTAAACCTCATTGAGTAACATGTCTACTATAGAACTACATGACAAGATTAAAAGAATTGAAATCATGATATTTTTTCTGAGACAGCATCAGTACCCTGCGAGAGCTTCTCTGATGTAGTTGCTTATTTGCAACATCGTCGGAAGTGACTTCGAACTCCAATCGTTCTACTACGGTCACTTACGGACCAGTACCCTTAGAACAGGCATGAACACAAGAATCCCTTCTCACACGTTAAATAGCAACGTTACACTCCTTTTACAGAGATGGCTTTGTCATGATATAATCCCCGAAGTTTTTTTTTTATGTCATTACATAAAGAAAAACAAAACTGAATCACACATACACAAATTCTATACATTAAACATCGAAATTACCAACTTATTTAACGTCAAGTCACATTGAAAACATTGGTTCCTCCGAAATGACCAAAGTTAAGCTGTGATGACCCTGTTTAATATTTCAATGTATAATGAGCTAGTCTCTTGACGACTTCACCGTGACACCGTTTGCTAAAAAAGACAGTAGTATTAAAATTGCTGCTGACAAACGCTTATTTTTCAGTAAAATCCATTCAGTAAATATGCACGACAAGGTAATATATTAATGTAATATGGGGCAATGCCGTAAAAGTCTTTATCAATACTTTTTACTAGTTCTCCACAGATTTTTTTGTTTCTTTTTGAGATAACAACACTCTTTTTCTCGTATGAATGTCAGATATGAGGTGTATTAGCCTAATGGACAGAGTGTTCGCCAGTGGCCCAAGAGACAGGGGATCTATCCTAGGTCGAGTTATACCAAAGACTCAGAAAAATTGTACTTGAAACCTCCTTTCTTAACACTCGCATAAAAAAAGTATGTATTAAGGGTAAAGCAGAGCAATTCTGGGAAAGGAGTAACGCCTTCCCCTACACCTCGGTGTAGTAGGTTTTGAAAAAGGAACCTTTATGTCACCCTAAACTACAGTCACCAACTTTACTTATTATTGCAAACTGTCTGGGCACCAGAAGATTAATTATATTACGAAAGACAGGTCAGTTTTAATTGCATATCAACCCTTGACGGTTATTTAATGGCAAATTCGATTTATACATTTTTTAAAGGAATAGTTCATTGGTAATTATTCAAACGATCCAAAATTCATTTATTTGGATACAGTTTCAATTCCTGCTATCTAATACAAAAAATTATACTTTATATTAATCATTTGATTGCATAGACTTAAACAGTTTCAAGTGCAGTAAATGAGTTAACAGTTCTATTTGACCCTTACATTGAACACTCACAGGTACCCCCGATCAGAAGGACCCTGGCTGTAATAACAATGAAGGCGTACTGTACATTACCCAAATCTCTCGGCGTTGATCCTCACCATCTCGTTGTTAACTGATATATCCAGGACACTCATTGGGAGGGTATTACCCTTCTGCAGTCGGCCTATTCTACAGCCCAAGCCGACCGGGCTATTTCCAAAAGAGTATAGCTTATTATCAATGAATCAATGAATACGGCAACGAAAATGGAATTCTTATTCCCAGAATAGCCCAGTCCGCTAGGGCTGTAGAATACACCGACTGCATCTCTGCAGTAGGGTTGGACTCCCCACAACGTGTGTCCTGGTTTGACATTAAGCAATCGTATGGCGAGGCTCTATCCTTGGAGATTTGAGGAATATGGAGTGCCCTCTTACTTCTGTCACTCCTAAGTCCACTCTGACCCAGAGTGGCAACTCGTGTTAGCCCTATCAATGGGTCAAATAGAACAAACTGCGTGAAAATAAAGGACATTTTAAATTCTGACTGTTATAAAACATTACTTGAAACCATTTAACTGTGTGCAAAAATAAGCTCAGGTTCGTTTAAGATTGTTATCTACAAAATATGTTTACAAACATATATATATATATATATATATATACTCTCTCTCTCTCTCTCTCTCTCACACACACACACACACACACACACACACACACACACACACACACAAAGATGTTGATATGCCATAAAACCCAACCAAACTCCTAGAATTATTTTTTTTTTATCTTATTCACTATTAAACACGCAAGTAATAGATTTGGATTATAGTAAATGAACACATATACAAATCAATACATGAGCAGCTTCCAAAATATGAAGTGAATCAACTGTACTTGGGACATAATAATGCACTATAAATCCGCATTAAGTCTTAGACACAGGCCTAATAAGAGACGAGCGTGCCTGTACTAATTGTTGAACATCTTCATAAATCTTCGTTTGGATACAAAAGGTCATACCATAGTTTCGCATACATACAATCGTACAGATGACATTACATTATTTATACACACTATCATGAAATAATATAAACGTAGCATTACCACGCTTTATGATAGAAAATCATAATGAATTTAACCGTCTTGTATTACAGACCTGAGATAGGGAACACGCGGCCTTAAGGCTATATGCTGCCTAAAAGCCATCGAGTGACACCTCGTTGAAAGATGTATTAAAATCCCGCCACTTCAATTGAAAATATCAAATGACAGTGCTTTCTTGAAAGAAAATAAATGAAAGAAAACAATTCTGTCAAGAGGGTTTATAATGCACTAATATTATACCACGCAGAATGCTATGATCCCCTCAACCGCAAAATGGGCATCGTTGGTATGACAATAAAATTGATCTGGTGGTGAGGCTCCAGTTCTGGAGACCTGATGCGTGCTGGGGCCTCTATTATTGCCACTACTTCCAGGTCTTTACTGATGCGGGGTAATAGTGCATATTGAATTTCTTTCAAAGGGTCAAATAGAACTGTTTGGAAATAATTTGCATTAGATAGGATTACGTTGATATATATATATATATATATATATATATAAACAACTTCGGAAACTTGTAAATATGAACGTACTATGAACGTGATTCCGTTATATCGAGGCATAAAATAACCCTAGATGAGTTTACATGCCGTTAAAATCAATCACTAAATTGAAAAATGCAATCTGAAAAAGTCATTAAAGAGTATAGTTTTGCATCATTAAGGGTTTTCGGACTGTTGTCTTTATCTTTATCGTTATTTCCATAACGTTTCAGCCGATATATCCTCGAGCCTTCTTCAGGTGTTTGTCGAACACGGGAACCTACACGGATCTTCGAACGACGTGCTTTTTTGAATCCATTTAGATTGTCTATTCTGATTCCGTTAACCATAACAGGCTATACATGTTTCAGAATTCCTGTATTGTTATTTACTCGCAGTCAGGATTGTACCTACAGCGGTTATAGGCGTTGGTTCCCTAACACTCTAAGTAGACAATCATCTGTAGTTATGCCTTGATGGTGATGATGATGATGATGATGATATTAACCGATACTTCAAACATTAGAGAATAGTTTCAGCTTACGTACATTTCATTAACTGCTGCCTTATTAGTCAATAATAATTTTCAAAGCGGTCTTTAAGCATAAAAAAATTACCCAGTACGAGTATAAACAATAAATAATTTTTCAGTCGTTTAAATGATCCATTATATATATATATACATATATATACATATATATATATATATATATATATATATGTATATATATATATATATATATATACTATGAAGTCAATTAGTACTCCTCTGTGACGGAGTACAGAAAATATGATAATTGATTTTATGTACCATTAATGAGAGCTAATTAAAATAGTGGCTTTTGTTAGCTTTATAATCTAAAGTTCCAACTGAGTTTGAAGCCGTAGTTTTCAAGAACACTTCATATAGATTATTTAATTAGGTGGAGACACTGAATATACCCTCCGTCCCCGATGCTATATATTCTTAACTTTATTCGCTACATTAATTACTCTTGTGCACTTCGTTATCTTAGCTATATATTTTTTTTGTATCTAAAGTATTATTAATAGACATTTCTATTGGATGTGTTTTTTAAAAAATTCCCAAGGAAAAAATGAACAAAATCCCAACGTTACCTTTATCGTCTCTAATACACACAGAATACTGGATTATCTGCCCCTTTTTTCAACACTAACCAACCAGAGGTCGTAATGCCAACAGTTGGTATGAAAAAGGGAAGATGTCAAATAAGAACACGGACTTTTATTCTGGTCTTAAAAATACTATTAAACGTTTTTTTCTTCGTTTTAAACACAGAAAAGCAAACCCAATGTCCGAATGTTTCTTTGAACATTTGAAGGATTAACCTTTTTTCGTTTGCTTATTGTTTAATGACTTCTAACTATTCAATACCAAATCTTGTTTCCTTTGTATATATGATTTATAAGTAAATAACTTGTTGGAAAATAGTCATTATTAAATGAATTGTTACAGTTAAAGAAAAAATCAGAAAACATATTTCTTTAGGTTCTTTTTTTCTAATGGCATATCAACCCTTTTGGACTCTTTAATGTCAAACCTTGTTGTTTATACCTGATTTGCCTAATGAGTAGAATGATCAATCCCAGGTGGAATCATACCAAAGACACAAAAAATGGTACACGATCCTGCCTTGCTTAACACTCAGCATTTTAAGGTACGGATCAAAGGTAAAGTGGAGCAATACAGGGAATGGAGTAGTGTCCTCCCCTACACTTCGGTATTGTAGCTATTGAAAAGGGAGCCTTAGGGTCACCCTCGATAAAGGTTGCCAACTTTAATTTCATATGTAATAATATATTAGAAGAAAATTTTTCATTAATTATATATGTATAACAAAATTAGTAGAAATAATCTTAATTATCTGTTTTCTCTCGACGCAGTTGACCGTCGACTTCTAGCACCTATAAGGTCAAAGGATATTGGGTGTTTGTTTGCAAAGAGAACAATTTAAAGAATAAGATCGGCACATAATTATAAAGACGCAAGAGCCATCCAATTCTGCTGATCGGACCCTTCCTTATAGATCATTCAGTCAGCAGTATCCCGTCTTTCGGTTTTACGAATAACCACCCCAGGCCAAGCGTAATGCCTCTCTAAAGAGGTGTAATCGGCATATTCTACAGCCCCAACTGACTGGACGATTAACATTTTTTGAATGTTAAATGCTCCATCTCAAAGGTAGAAATATTTTTCTTGTCTTTTTGAAGTTTTGTTTTGGTTTAATTGTTTTGTATCTGTGTATTACTCTGGTGGCGTCTGTGATTCACGTGCTATTATTTGTATGTTTGGTAGAATTGTGTATTTTTTTGGTAGAATGTTTTAATAATATTTTAAACAGAAAAAACAGTTATGGAATTACTGAACTCTATAAAGATTATAACGGGACAAATAGCTCAGTCGGTTGGGGTTGTAGAATGCGCTGACCGCATCTCGGCAGAGGGGTAAATCTCTCCCCACAACGATAGTCCTGTATATAACACTGCACCATCTGATGATGAGTCTATGGTCGAGGAACTTTGAGGAATGTTGAGTGCCCACTCCTTGGCATTAACCCCAGGTCCAAATAGAACTGTTTAATTAATCAACTGTGTGAAAACAAATGATTAAAGCTAAATAGATTTATTGGTGTTACATTAGAATAACTGAAATCATTTAAGTGTATGTAAACATTTGTTTAATATCAAAAATACTTTTTGGGTTATATAGTAGTACTTTGAATAATTAAGATCTCTTAAGAAATGAGCCTTTGTTCGTTTAAAAATGTTTCCTACAAACAATTTGGATATAAAACACACACACACACACACACACACACACACACACACACACACACACACACACACACACACACACACACATATATATATATATATATATATATATATATATATATATATTGGTTAGTTGATTGATTGGTTTTTAAATGCATATCAACCATTGTTTGTTATTTAAGGCCAAATCCTGCTTATGCATTTATATCAAATATACATTATTATTATACTTATACATTTATATCAGATATATACTTTGGTTTAGTTTGTTTTGGCTGGGTTTGGTTTTATGGCATATCCAACCATAATAGGTAATTTAATGTCAATTACACTTTATACGTATATATAAAATATATACATTTTTTGGAAGAGTCTAAGCTCATTCTTTTGTACAGTTAAATGGTTACAAGTATTACTATGTATCAGTATGAATTCTGTTAAAATCATTATTTTGTTTACACACAGTTAGATGGCCAAACAGCTCTATTTCAAACGGTTTGGTTTAGCATAAGTCATTTGTTTGCACACAGTTTAGATTTAAGACAATTCTATTTGACCCATAGATAGGACCGTCTCAAGTGCTACCACATCTGGTCAGAATGGTCCTGGGAGTTTATATATATATATATATATATATATATATAGAGAGAGAGAGAGAGAGAGAGAGAAAGAAAGAAAGAGAGAGAGAATGGTAGCAATAATTGAAGAAGAAGAAGAAGAAGAAGAAGAAGAAGAAGAAGAAGAAGAAGAAGAAGAAGAAGAAGAAGAAGAAGAAGAAGAAGAAGAAGATAAATACGTTGCTGAAAAATGTGTTTCTATAAGTAAATGAAATACAATCTTTTTATTTCAATTAGAATATACGGCTTTTCCTTTGAATATAAGAAAACCATGAAAAAAAACGAGAAAGTGCAAAATGAAAATGAAGATGACAGACAAAATTAATATTAAATAATATAAAAGCAACAACAAGGATTAAAATGAAAAGAAAACACAATATAATAGTCAAACTTTTCAAAGTAATAATTGAATATGTAATGGTGCCCAAGTATGATCTGGACGGGGATGTCATTTGTTTAATTATGAATTTTAAAAGGTTTATGGTTGCTGTTTACACGAATACATTAAACAGCGAACACGTTTGTAATTGCTCAATTATATGTTTGTATGTTAGAATCCAAACGTTAATTTTCTTTCAAGAGACAAGTACGTCTACTATTGGACTAAAAATAATATTTCTTCTTCTATACTTTAATTCCGCCAAACACTCTGTAGGGAAATTATCTGCCACATACATCAGCAGTCGGTCATTAGTGATGAGGATTCAGATCGTGAAACGATAGTTTTAGCGTTCGTTTATGAATAGCAATAAAGGTTATTTCCTGCTTTTAGATCTTATTTGTTTAGACTGAGAACAGAAGCACATTAACAACACCTTAATTGGAAATTTTAACTCGGCATTGTCATCACGTAATAATGCAGTTGGAAACGCCGAACTCTATTGATGACTTGAACCCGAAAATGTCCTCGACTGTTTCGTCTGCGTTAATGTATTTGGCAATTTAGCGATGGTTGCAGGTCGATTTCTGAGTATCCTTAGAAATGATAGACGCATAACACTTTTAATTAATGAAAATTATAGCTATGTGCATTAAACACCAAAATAAAAACATATACGATTATGTGAAGTACAATTAGATGAAACTCTGTATTGTAATTATATATAAAAATAAAATCGTTCTGCCCGATCAGGGCGCGACACAAGGTCAACTTTTAAACGGAGATTAAGACATTTTAACTCAGAGTTTTCTTTCTCAGTGACTAGAAGAATAGGTTGATAATATCTTTCACGATGGTATTAGTGCTATTTGAAATGAAAACAGTCTAGTCCAGGATTTGAATTCTGGTCGTGGTGTTCATTTCCTACGAAGGTAAACATCAAATTTTGAACACGTCCATAAAATAATGAATAATATATGAAATAGTTAAATTCGGAAATTCAATGATATTGAAATACTAGAATGTTTACGTATGTATTAGTACGTATGATAGGTTAGAATTACTAGAATAAATCACGTTAATGAGCAAAGAACGTTGAAGCAAAAGTTGACTGAGACTTGTTTTGCAAATCACAAACAGAAATAAGAAAGAAGAATGGAATGAGGAAATGATTGTAATTGCTTTCTGATCAATAGAACGATTGGTATTTAGCAAAAATTGGAATAACATGGATACCAATATACTGGTTAAATTTCAGTTGCAAATAGCTGTGTTCACCGATATATGAACAACTTTTTTAAGGTTGACAATTCAAAGATCACAGGAAGAAATGATTGCAAAATAAGATTTTGCGAAATTAATTTCATAAATAGAGTATTTCGTGATTATAACTTAACAGTCGGCTTATGTTTGGTTTGGTTTGGTTTCTTTGTTTAATGGCATATCAACTCTTTGTAGGTTATTTAATACCAAAGCCATTCTCCTAGAAGAACAGTAGTGGTACTATTTAACCCATAGCTGGGAGGATAAGGGAGTTCATACCTTTGCCAAGGGTATTTGCCCGAAAGTGAACGTAATAGCGCGACTGGAGTACGAACTCGCTTACTATGATTCCGCAGTCCATTCGGCGTATGTCCGAGATCGCCTCATAAACACATACATGAGTCATGTTCTATTTGGTTTTAAATATACTGATTACAGGACTTGAAAGAATTCGATTAAATCTTGTGTTGATATATTGGACAATATTCTAAAAATCTAATCAGTTTCGGTTTCTTTGTTCAGTGGCAGATAAACCTTTCAGGTTTATTTAATGCCAAAGCGAGAAGAAAAGCACTGGTGCTTTTTATCCTATAGCCGGGAGGATAAGGTATCCATACCTTTCCCAAGGGTATTTGACCGAAGGGAAACTTAATAGAGCGACAAGAGCTTGAACTCACTTACTACGATTCCGGAGTCCAGCGCTTTAACCATTACACCATGATTACACATTTCTAAGTAGTCATCTCAGGAAATTTAATTTCTACAAATGCAATATTTTGTAAAATTACTTCATTTTTTTTTCAAGAAGTGGGCTCTAAAAACGTCATTTACATTATCTACTCGATTCGGACTATTATCTTCATCCTGACTGTTATAATAACAGTGTTTCAGCCAATGTACTTGCCAGTTTAATTTCATGGACATGACTCTAAACTACATCCGGTGATTAGGCTTCATTTTCGGAGAGCTAGAGATTGTAGAGTACCTCTTCATTATCATCACTCTCAGATTCACTTATATCTGGACTGTTACTACCTATATAAGATAGACTGTTTTTAAAATTATTAATATCGGAAAAGAGTGTTTGAAACCATATTGCTGTTTGCAAGCTAATGATTATTAAACTGGCAAATTTACTTTTAAAATAATCATTCTGTAAAGATTATTTACCTTTGAACATTAGTTGGTTGGTTATTTGGGTTTTACGACATATCAAAAAAAGCAAACAAACTCTCTGCTGGAATCTTTATTTTGAGCTGTAAAAAAGGATATCTATTTATTTCGGCCAGAAGTTTTCAGTTTATACTACGAT
>OY757904.1:107228895-107336395 GCA_963585895.1 Sepioteuthis lessoniana
GTGCGTCACTGTAAGCGCGTGAGTTAATATATAAGATCTATGAGTAGAGTTTAATGCAATTTTTCTTGTTTCTCCATGACTAATAGAGACTCTTATCTCCTCTGATAATAAACAATAATCAGCAGAAAAATCGCAGCCAGAAGTAATTATTGGTATAGCGTTTAAAAACCCTGAATAAACAAAAACATATCTCTAACTAAGATAATTAATATTAACGTAAATACTGATAACTGTATCTATTATTTTTTAAGCCCGCAATAGGAAATAATTCTTAAGCATTATTTCGTATTAAGGAATAACGGTGATGACAGCCCCCCCCCCCAATACAAAAAAAAAAACCAACAACAAAAAACAATGATATCTAGCTTTTAAATTTCTCTCGTTTTGGTCTTTAATAAATATTTACAAAACTTCATAAAATATTTCATTGAACGATAGTAAATTTCCAAATATAATTGTGGTCTGCAATTTTTTTGTAGATTTATCTTTAATCCTAATCAAAAGTTCCCTTTAGTTAGTGGCTAACGTGCTGCACTGCAACTCTGTCGTAAGTGAGTTCGAATCGCTGTCACGCGATTATATTTACTTTCGGACCATTATTAAGAGATATCCATCGTGTCCGATGACGACACCACGCGAACATATTTCTTACATTTGATTCGATGCCTGGATACGACTTGCCAGCTGCCAATGGAGATCTTCAAATCCTCCTAGTTTCTCTTGATGATTTTGAAGGTGAGCTTTCGTTTACCGATTCCTCGTGACACCTCTCAATTGAGAGTAGAGAATCTACTCTGCCACTCCCAAGCCTATTCTCTTTAGAAAAAATGCCTATCTATGGTTGCGCTGGACAAGTATGTAGTACATGATAGGGAGTCCACTTCTCAACAGAATGGTCCTATTGGAAACATGCTGCCTCCATTTGATATTTACCATCCTGCGCAAGTGACGAATCACATAAACAAGTAATTGAGAACCATCCGCTTTTTATGCCGTCTTGGTCTCCGTACCGTACAGGATGGTTAAAAAAACTATGGCTCTGTCAAGGAGATCTAACTCTGAATCGAATTTAGTCTTGGAGGCAACTGTGGGGCCCAGATATTTAAAGGTATTTACTAGAGCTAGAACCTGACATTCTATCAATATATCTTGTCCTGTGTCAAGGGATGTCGGAGCGGGGCTGAATCATAACCTCGATCTTATTGAGATTTATTTTCAGCCCAAATTCCGATTCAGTGTCCACGAATCGTGTGTTTATTTCCAGGGTGTCTTGGTGGTGGTGAGCCAAGAAGACAGTGTCATATGCGTACATGTGTTCTGCACCAGAATGCACTTGATCTTTTTTGCAGATATGAATTGTCTGATAATGAACAGGTCTGCCCATACAAGGAGTATGGATACTAATCAGTATCCATACACCTTGGGTGTAATTAGAGAAGCCATCATTTTTTCCAGATTAATGCTATCCATTTTGAATCTAAAATAAAACAAATAAATTTTAGTTGCATCGTATCATGAATGTTTGCAGAGTGAAATGTCTGTGTTTTCAAGAATGTGTTTCATGCAAAAACCGAATGATTTTATGGTCTTTTCTCTTTAGAAAAAAATAGGTTTTGCTGTTTGGGATTGAAAGTACAGTCATAAGCCGGATTAGATGGTAAAGATT
Organism: Sepioteuthis lessoniana; assembly: GCA_963585895.1. Lineage (NCBI taxonomy): Eukaryota > Metazoa > Mollusca > Cephalopoda > Myopsida > Loliginidae > Sepioteuthis > Sepioteuthis lessoniana. The sequence goes on from OY757904.1 coordinate 107,230,562, forward strand.
TCAGTTTACAGTAGTATTGTAGAACTAATTTTGTGAATGTAAGTTTTAAATGTGGTTCGTTGACTTCAGAATAAAGGCTCTCGACTGGGGATGTTCTAAGAGCCCCTAAGACGAGTCTCAACCCATCACGGTGATTTGAGGTAGGGTTTTCTGACTGCTCCATATATGAAACATATTATCGTGTTATGTATTTTTCTTAATTAAAAAAAATGCACGCACTGAGTTTTTGTTTTAGAAATTTTAAAGCTGTTTATCATTACCGATTTGTTTATTTTGTTGATGCTCTGTTGGAGTTGACGTTCTGCTGTACGTATATATTTGGATGTAGAGGTGATGCAGAAGTCATCAACGAACAAACATTTATCGACTCCAGGATTCAGGTAATTGGTGATGTCATTGATTTTTATATTGAAGAGGGTTACTGATAGTATACTCCTCTGAGGGACTCCCTCTTCTTGATTTCGATGTTTGATAGGGTTGAACCAATAGTGACTCAGAATATCCTGCCCGAAAGAAAAGTTTTGATAATGTTTGGAAGTCTGCCTTTCAATCCAATGTTGTGTAGGTCATTCATGATAACATACCTCCAAGCCGTCCCAAATGCCTTCTCTAGGACAAAGAATATTGCAACGAGATGATTTTTTTTTGTATAATTGCCTCTCGTATCGAGGTTTCTAATCTGACAACATGATCCATTGTTGATCTTCGGCTTCGAAAGCGGCATTTGAATTTGCTAAAAAGATTATTGGATTCTATGAAAGAAACTAACCTTTTATTGACTTTTTTTGTTCCATGGTCTTGCACAGGCAACTTGTTAAAGCTATTAAGTTATAGTTTGAGGCGTAAAGTTTATTCTTCCCTGGTTTAGATATTGGGATGATGGTAGCTTGTTTCCATGATTCTGGGAGTTTACTGATTTTCCTAATGTCGTTTTATGTCTTTTTTGATTTTGTGGATGGCAGCATTTCGTTGTCTGATTGTTATTTTGCGCTCATTGTTAAACCAGGATGTGTTGCGTCTGTTTGAGAGAGTTTTGTTGGTATAGTTCATTTGCTATAGCAATTAATGTTTCAATGAAATCTTTTATTTGACGTGTTCTATTTGGGTTTTGAACCAGTCTTCTATTACATAAGGTTTTAAATTATTGTCAGTCGGCCTTATTCATTTTCAAGCAAGGAGGTCTTTTGTTGTAATGGATAGTTTGTGTAATTTCCAGTATTATGGGGAAGTATTTACTGCCACAAGGATTGTCATGGACCTGCCATGTGTAATCCACGTAGCTTGAATCATCAGATAGTGTGATGTCGATATCCAAGTAGTGGTCGGTAGATAGGTTGAGATAAGTCGGAGAATAGTTATTTAAGATACATAGATTGTTGCTATTGATTACTTTCTCATGATCAGTGCCCTTTTTGTTGGTTTGCAGGCACCCCCAAATCGTATTGTGACTGTTTAAGTCACCTTGTAATATGTGGGGTTTAGAAATTTGTTCTATTGGTTTATTAAGTTTTTGGTCATTTATAGGATCATGTGTAGGAACATAAAGGGAGCAGATATTTACTGGTTTGTGAAGTGTAGTTTTCACAGTAATCACTTGGAGTTCACTGTCGATGTTGATTTGCTGATGGGTTATGTCCTTCTTAACGAGGATGGAGACACCTCCAGAAACTCTGTATCCATCTTTGAATAGGTGATTACACGGTTGAAAGTGTTTTATGTTCAACTGATTGTTATCTTTGAGGAATGTTTCTTGAAGACATACTACTTTGGGGTTAGATTTGTTTAGGATTAGTAGCAGTTTTTCATAATTAGCTCAAATTCCTCTACAGTTCCATCGTAATATTTTGTAAGAATTTTTTATTGTATTTAATCTAGACAGTTCCACAGAGTTATTTGGTGGTTCATTATTGGTCCTTATCACCGGGCTGCCTATTGGTTTATTCTTTTGGGTTTTAGGTTTAGTTAATTATGGCTGCTCTTTCCATCTTTTCTAATATTTTGAATTTATTCATAATTTCTGTATTTTCTGTTTCTTGTATTTTTGGTTTTGGAGTAGGTTTTTGTTTGTCTTTAAGGGCTTTTTATTTGTAGAGGAGTCTGTCGAAGCAGGAGGTCGTTTCAGGGATCTTTTGTCTTTTTATCTAATTTTAATAGGATATTTCAATAAATACAATATAAATATAATAGGTTTTCCCCAGTCGGGTCTGTGTTTGGGCAGATGATTCCACTTTGTTTTCTGCCAGATCCACAGATGTAGTTAATGTATCTGCAGCTTTGGTGGTATCAAGCGAGGCTTTTATTTTATTGATGAAGCTTTCCCAATCCCCTGGTACCAATTGGATTAAGGTTTTAACAATCGTCTCATACTTGTTGTATGGATATTTGTTATTCTTAACTACTTGGGAATATGTTGTGATCTTAGAGCCTACAAATAATTTATGGGTTTAATCGTAAGGAATATTATTCTGGTGTTTTACTGTAAATACTTCCTTCTCTTGCTTCCAATTCTCACAATGTCTTGCGTACACCGGATGATCGCTGCCACAATTGGCATATTTACTTGGGAATTGACAGTCATTAATGTGGTGGTCAGGATTCTAATGACCACATTTCCAGGACACTTCCCGCCCTCTACAATTATCATCATGGCGGCCATATTTTTGGTATTTGTAGCATCGCAAATTGGTTGGGTATGTATCGCTCAACCCTCTCCATTATATCGCCAACTTTTTTTCAGGTATTTTTCGGGTGTTAAAATTCATTATATATGTATTCGTCTCTATTGCTTTCCCTTCTCTTTTAATTGATACTCTTTTCACTTCAGTCTCACCTTGCATTTTTAGCTCTCTTTTTATTTCTTCGATGGTGCGTAATCCTATTTACCCAACCCCTCCGCTCGGGCAGGATATGACACAAGGTCAATTTTTTAAGCGGAGTTTAACAGGTTTGAATTCAGAGTTGTCCTTCTCCTAGACTAGTTGCCTCACCAAGGCTGAAGAACCCAGTCTGTCCTACTATTTACCCATAGCTGGAGGGAGAATAATTGGATTCATACCTTTCCCAAGGGTATTAGTGCTATGTGAAATGCAATCAGTCTTGTCCAGGAATTGAACTCGTATCGCCGTGTTCATATCCTGGGACGATAACTATTACACCACGGGCACCTCCAATGGTGCGTAATGAGAGTTCTTTACTTCTCACACCCAACATCAGGGATTTGAGAGGGTAAGTTTTGACACTGATATTGTGAAACTTTGTCATTTTTAGTAGAAGATCCGATTGTTTCCTCTTTTCCACCTCGACAAGCAGAATTTTATTTTCTTATTTTTGACAGTAATCGGCGTTAAGTGTGTTGATATTACTTTTTCTTTTATGAAGGGTGATAAATTAGTAATCGGAGCGCAGTTAGTTTCAATGATTATGAATCTCGGAAAAGGTGATTCAGTTTCATTATCTGAAGATCCCGATTTGTTTTATATACGTTTGAATTTTGTTGGAGAAAAGTCATATCTGTTATTTATTTTTCACTAGTCCTATGCTTCACCACCCACCACGGAGTCCAGTTGAAGAAGGGAATAAACCAAGAGGGAAACCCGTTCATCTTGGCTGAGACAGGGATACAACTAAAGTATAATCGATTTAAGAGCAAGATTTCGAACTCGGGAACCTACACGGAACTCCGAACAACGTCCTTTATAGAATCCACGGTGGTCGCCTGTTCTGATTCCGTTAGCCGTAACCAGGTACAAGTTTTAAGTATTCCTTTATTGTTATTCGCCTGCATTCAGGATTGAACATGTATGATGTTTTACCTGTGCTCATTTTCAGATAATTTTTGTCTAACCTTTTTAATTAGAGGTTCCCATATTCATCTCTATACTTGGTCTACTCAGCAGGTCATTGTAGCCCAACATATGTGCAGATTTCTTAAGGCATCTAATCCTCCAATGTTCTGCTCAATCAATTATTTTAACTTCATCCCATAAGGACTGATGGTTTCCCTTTTCCTTCTATATATCGTTCGCTATACCCGACTTTTCAATCTCACCTCGTACTACTGCCTTCCGATGCTCTTCTAGCCTTACTTTTAGTGGGCGACCTGTCTCGCCTTTGTATTTTTTACCATAACTAAAAGGGGTGAAGTAAACACAGTTCTTGATCATGTTGAATTTCGTTGGTGGCTTGACCCGGAAGACATATCTCCGGAGAGTTGAACCACTTGTGAATACTGGACTGATGTCATATGGAATACATATCTTTTGGGTCCTTTCAGCTAGTCCTTTGACATAGGACAGATATACTGCGGTGAATTTTCAGGTATTGATAAAAAAAATCTGAATATGAGTACAGGTAAAACATCATACATAATAGTAGTAATCCTATTCAAGTAAGAATATTAAGTTTATAAGTCCCAAAAATTGATTCTAAACTGTCCAGCAGGACACATAGCCTAACGTTTAGAGGTGTTGGTTCCCAAAGATTCTAAGGACTCAATCATCTGGAGTTTGCAGCTTCACTCCTAACTACAGACGACTTACTATACAGGAATACTTAACACTTGTCCTCGGTTATGGCATAAAAAATCAGAAGAGGCGACCCCTGTGGATTCAATAAAGGACGTAGTACGAAGTTCTGTGTTTGTTCCCGAGTTCGACAAACACCTGCAGAAGGCCGGATGACGTATCGGCCGAAACGTTGTGGAAATTACAATAAAGATATAGACAATAATCCGAAAACCCTTCATGATAAAAATCATCAAGCTTTGTCTCAGAAATTCAGACCACTAAGATTTCTAAAATCTGCCAAATTCTGTTTTTTATAACTCAATCTAACGGGATTAAAAAGTAATTTCCTCTAAATACAACTGACCCTCAGCCTTCGCATTCTAGCACCTATAAGGTAAAGGTATGGGCATTGTTCCGCAAGAGCAGATTGGATAATACGTTTAGGAGTAAATAAACATGTATGCTAGGGCATGACGGGGCCAGTCGATTGATCGGATCGGGCTTATCCAACCGCGCCTCAGATCAAGTAAGAGCCAGAGTTGGTGTGTTTCAAGTCATTGACCACTCTGTCACCAGATCAATGACCGCTCAACCTTTCCTAGCGCCTTACGGGTCTCCACCAATGGCCAACATGCGGTTTCATTGGAGGGGTCTTACTCCTCTGCAGAGGTGCAATCGGTGTATTCTACAGCCCCAGCCGACAGGGCGGCGGTATTATGTTAAAGTCACTTTCGGACTGATAATATAGTGAAAGAATGTCACCCCTTTTCTCTCCAGCAATGCGTTAAATACCATCACTGGTGTTCTTCTACAAAGTTGACTTTTGCATTGAATACACCAAGAAGATGATATGCCATTGAACAAAGAAACCACATCTTTAATCGTATAACTTTCACTTTCTATCTTTTAATGGACATTTTTGATTCCCAACAAATATTAAAAATAGAGGCATTGTTGAGGAAACAAGTAAAAGGTTTTAAATATTATGTTCATATTAGCATGTCTGATTGTGAATATATGATTAAGAAATCAATCAATTTTCTTTTTTTTTTATCTCGTTGAATATTTGAGCAAGTTTCCTCATCTTTATTGTTATACTACTAACGTTTTAGCAGGACACATGACGCCGTGGATTAGGTGTTTTGTTAAAAGGAAATAAAAATTAAAAAAAAACACAGAGAGAAATCATCTGTAGGTTGTTGGTTCAATCGCAACAACTGGTAAGAATATTAAAATACTTACTATAGCTTAACACTTGCAACCGGTCATGGTAAAAAGAATTGGAACCATGTACCCTCATGGATTAAAGAAATAATTCAATTCGAGGTTCTGGGTTGGATATGAAACACCGTAAGACAGAAGGACATATCGACCGAAACGTTTGAAGTATAACAAAGAAGATAAAGACAATATGCCTAACAATTTAAGAGATAAGTATTATCAAGTCTCATCTCAGAAATTTAGACAAACAATCTATTTTCATTAAGAAAATAAGCGTTGTAAGCATTGGCATCTTCCACGGTGAAGACCTCTTTTTCAAATTGGACAGAAACACTTCCATACATTATTTATTGCATTCAATCAGTCATTTTTGTTTTCTCCTTCTTTATAAATGAAGCGTTTATTAATAAATTTCATTGGTATGAGTGATTTGTATATACTAATTACGCTAAGCAATTATTGATACATTTCATTGGTATGAGGGATTGGTATATACTAAACTTCATTGGTATATGATAAATTGTTTGGTATATACTAAACTTCATTGGTATATGCTAAAATTGATTGGTATATGCTATTTTTCATTGGTATATTTGAAATTCGTCTTTGGTAAAATTGATTAGTATTTCATTGTTATACGCTAAATTTGCTAATACTGCCAATGTAGAAAATCAAAAATACCAAAAGATAATTACGAATTTAATTTTTTTTTAAAAGTTGACATGTTTTTTAATCAGGAAATTCATTTCTATGATAGCCAGTAAACAGATGTAGTAAGGATTTTCTCACTAAGATTCAAACTCCCATTTGGGTTTCTTTCGGTTAATTCTGATTATCACGACCAACTACATTACAAAAACGCGCAAATGACCTTTAGTTTTGCCCAGTTTCAATAACGGCAACAACTTCCACCCTATTTCCTCACAAGATTTTTCAGCGTCATGTTTGTTGCTATCATTTGTTCACTCTGATGCTCCTGGCAATAAATATATGAATTGATATATGAAATACGATAAATGAAATAAAGTTAGAAAACGTTGAAAATGTTCATGGTGTTTGCTGTTTTAAAAAAAATCTACACGGAAATTAAGTAATAATAGATAAGATTCAAATAATTTCTTTTAATAGCTGAATTTTTCGGTTTCATTTACCAGAATCAAACTAGATGAGTATTCAAATTATTAACATATTTTTCGTAGCCAAGTAGAGATTATGCCTTTGTGTCTAAAATACTTAAAACGACTAAAAGCCTTTCGATGAATATATATATATATATATATATATATATATATATATATATAAACATACCTTTCCTGGAGTCTAAATTGTTTCGGCAGTAACTAAAATTAAACAGAAAATGTGATGATATAATTATATATATATATATATACAAGGATCATTAAATAAGTTCCCAGACATTTTTCGTATGGGCACTTTTATTGATAGTACACATATGAAATTCTAGTCCCCTTCGAAGTAATCTCCTCCGAATTCAATGCACTTGTACCGTTCCAACAACTTCTGGAAGGCTCCATGGAAGTCCTCTTCAGTGAGTGTCACAATGACCTTCGTCACACCATCTTTCATCTCCTCAATTTTTTTCTTAACGACATCCTCTGAGCTTAGGGAATAGCCAAAAGTCACAGGGAGCAAGGTCTGGACTATAGGGAGGCTGAAGAACTGTCTTGATGCCCATCTTGGTCAATTAGTCTGTGACAAGGATGGAGTTGTAGACTGGTGCATTGTCCTGGTGGAAATGCCACTGATTCGATTTAAAGAATGCTGGACTCTTCTGAAGTCCCTTAAAACCTCAACATAGTAACCCTAACCCTAAACATAACCCTTTGGCCAATCAACTGTGGTGTATTGACTTCCTTACTCCTCCTATACCTCTCATTATCCCTCACAGACTCCCTGCCTTCCTTGAATCTCATATGCCACTCAAAAACTGATGCTTGATTCATGCAAGATGCTCCAAAAGTAGTCTGATGGGTTCCATACGTTTTTGTGGCATTTTTTCCAAGTTTAAAACAGAATTTTATTGCATATCGTTCTTCTAAAGTGTCCTCATGTCCAGATTGGATTTTTGAAATTCACCAGCTGTGACAATCAGGTTTTAGTAGGGTGTATTCCAATTGCTACTGTTCATTTGAACCTGAAATCATAAAAATTGGTCAGTCATCTCATAAGATGTATAGCAATAACACACTGAATTTTCAAGAATCTACGTAAATTTTAAATGTCTGTCCAAAAAAGTCTTGAAAATTATTAAATTCACCACGTATATATATATATATCTCGGCACCATGCTTGTTTTTATTTTGATTGAATACCGCTAGTGTTCATAAATTTTGTCTAGTTTTGTTTTATAAACGACGTATGAAACCATAACAAATAACAACGCTTCATCAATAAAAAATGCTATATAATATACATAATCCTGCATGACTCTAGTAGAATTGGATGAAATACTATTCTACCCTTCCGGTCGTTTGGGCGTACAATCCACTGACTGCATCCTTGGCAGAAGGGTGAAACCCTGCCAAAAATGGGTTATCCTGGATGTGACATCAAACACTGATGGTGATGTTTCATTTATAGAGATTGGTGAGTGTGGAGTCCCCGCTTCCAGGCTATTACTCCCAGACCCACTTTGATCCCGGGTGAGCTAATTATTGTTTAACTCTAATCTCTAGGTGAAGTAGATCTTTTTGGTAAAGATTAATGTTAGGAATTATTGGAACCATTTAACTCTGTGCAAACAAATGATTATTATTATTAAATACTAACAGCAATTTATTGCCATATTGATTTGTATGGATTAAGAATAGTCATTAGAAATTAATTGTTTGATAACTTGTCTGAAACAGTATTTCTGTTTAAAAAGACTCACTTCGGAATTAAATAATCCAACATGTGATGCTATGCCATAAAATTAACCAGCCAAATTTAACTAAATGAGTACCATGAGTTATTGTTAAAATTCGAATACAAATTTATTTTAGAAGTTTAAAGTAAAAAAATTGTTGACTAATTATTGGTCAGATTCTTATGAGAAATAGTAATTCATCAAGATTTGGATTATTTCTATAATCTGAATTCATAATCTGTGTGACATAAGGACGATGCAAGATCTATTCACATTACTATTTATTTCTCATCAACTATACATACTTACTGCTATATATTCCTCATCACTAATGCAATAAAGTCTCAAATGCTAGTGGTTAGCACCTACGATACGAGACTCTACGCATGTATATTATCTAAAAGTTGTATCAACCGAATCCTATTTGTCTACTAATAATTAATGTAACGATCTCACAAGTGATCCCCTTGCTTAATTCAGAACCAATTCCGATTTTATTTGGTCACTTGTAAATTATGCAGGCGCTAACATACGGCACATTCTCTCTCCAGAGTACCGAAGGTGGTGAGAGTCATTATAAAAAAAATTGCCAGAAAAAAAGTTGATTCGATTCATCTTATCGAGTAACCTCATATTTTACACGGTCAACCTATTACAGTTTATATTTCTTGAACGTGTTCTAATCTATTTCGACATTTTGGATGTGTATTCTATTTTCCGTGGTTTCTCTCTGCAAACCAACCTCTTCTAAGCGAAAGTGTGATAATACGTGAGTACTGAAAGACGGCAAGTCAATATAACAAGCAAGGTGTTAACTTGGAAACATGTGGAACGTGTTGGAAGCTGCAATAAAAACGGATTAGTGCGGCGGTACACGTTTTTACTTATTTCATAGAGTCTTTGAAATTTCACAATGTTTTGAGGATTAAAGATGAGAAATCCGAGCGATGATTGAATCAGGTTAATCTTATTAACAGGACCGATGAAATTTGCATCAGAAAATAAATCAAGCGGGTATTAGCATAAAAAGTAAATAAAATATCGTTAGAAAAGTAGAACCCAATTTCTCCGGTATGCATAAACACGCCAAAGCAGTTTCTCAAATACATTTACATTTGAGATTTAGATGAAGAAGCAAAGAACGGCCGCGATTATGCCTTTGTGTTCAAAATACTTAAAACAACTAAAAGCCTTTTGATGTAAATATATGAATTATTTAAAAAAATCTAAAACATACCTTTCCTGGAGTCTACATTGTTTCTGCAGTTACTAAAATTAAACAGAAAATGTGATGAAATATATATATATATATATATATATATATATATATATATATATATATTGTACTATCCGTACCGTGTAATATATATATATATATATATATATATATATATATATATATAAGCAGGAAGCAACACAAAGCCTATTTCTTAAACGGTGTTTGACAGGTTAGAATTTAGAGCTTTCCTTTTTGCATTCTTTCTATTATTATATTTTAATCCTTGAGAGTTTAGCTGATGGTTTTTCACAGGGATTTGATCGACAGCAAGTCCCCTCAAGTCTCCAGAACTCTTCTTACTATTCTGAATGTGTTTCAAATAATGTAGCAGTTTGAATATTCTCCACTCCTCCTCCAATCTCCAAGTCCTCTAGTCCCTTTAATAATCCTTTGTTGACTGTACCAAAAGCACCAATCACAATTGGTATAATGGTCACCCTCTCATTCCATAGTTTTTTTTCAATTCCCTAGCAAGGTCGAGGTCCTTATCTTTCTTTTGCCGTTCTTTCAGTTTTATTCTGTGGTCATCCGGGACAGCAAAAGTCCACAATTTTTCAAGTTTTCCTTTTTTTTTTTTTTTTGTTGATTGTTATTAGGTCTGGACTTTTGGCCTAGATTAGTCTCATAGGCGTTTATTTGAGACATTCTGTAGGACAGATGCTGGGTTGTAAATATACCATTTGATCGTATGGTCAAATTTAAATTTCTTGCACATCTCACAGTGGATCACCTTGCCCACCAAGCCGTGTCTAGTTTTATACTCCTTTTGCGTTAATTTGCAGCATTCGCTTATTATGCGATTCATAGCTTATTATTATTATTATTATTATTATTATTATTATTCGTTTTGAGTTTTTCACTTCAGTGTTAGCTGATGGTATTCACTGGGGTTTGAGTGACAAGTCTCCTTAAGTCTCCAGGACTCGTTTCAGAATTCTGGCCGTTCTCAGAAATGCTGTCATTTGGATAGTCTCTACCCGTCCGCCAACTTCCAAGAACTCCAAGCCTTTTAATAATCCTTTAGTTATTGTGCCAAAAGCTCCAATCACAATTTGTACAATCGTGACTTTCATGTTCCACAGCTTTATCTAGCAAGGTCGAGGGACTTATCCTTCTTTTCACATTCCTTTAGATTTATTCTGTGGTCAGCCGTGATAGCAAAGTCAACATTATTATTATCATTTTTATTATTATTATTTCCCCCATCAATTTTTCGCAGATGGTCCAACTGGTATTTTTATTTCAGTGACGTCTAAGTGACCGCAAGTCTACTCATCTCTCCAAGACTCTGCAAAGCATTCGATTTAATTTTGACAGTGCTACTGTCTGGATGACTTTGACTCCTGCTCAATTTTCCAGTTCTCCTGTTTCCCTATTCTCTTTTCCAGGTATTTGTTGGCTGTTCCGAGACCTGCAACTACAACTGGTATCAGCGTCAACGTATTCCACAATTTCTGCAAAGATCCAGTTATTTGTCGATCTTTTCACTTTCTTTAATTTTCATTTAATTTAAAGGAGATGAAAAAGTTAACATATCAAATGTTTATTATTTTCATCAGTGATTATCAGGAAAAATCTATAATGACGGGAATCCACCCAGTTATGACGTAATAGGAAGGGATATAGCCAAAATCAGGGTGATTGTTTGGGGAAAATCATGTCGCATCGATATATTCAAATGTGTTTTATATTCTTGATAGTTCCTGATTTATATAATTATCTGGTACATGTATGTTATATTGCTTTCCGTTTACCGGAAATGATTTATCTATCTTAACTGTGCTAGGGTCTGGGCGGTCTCAATTTTTCCTTTGATCTCCAGGTAATTCAATCTTTTTTTCTGGTTTTTGGAAACCATTTCATGTCCATCGACTACAACAGGTACTATTTACCAACCCCTCCGCTCGGGCAGGATATGACACAAGGTCAATTTTTAAGCGGAGTTTAACAGGTTTGAATTCAGAGTTTTCCTTCTCCTAGACTAGTTGCCTCACCAAGGCTGAAGAACCTAGTCCGTCCTACTATTTACCCATAGCTGGAGGGAGAATAAGGGGGTTCATACCTTTCCCAAGGGTATTTGCCCGAAAGTGAACGTAATAGCGCGACTGGAGTACGAACTCGCGTACTACGATTCCGCTGTGCATCGCTTTAACCATTACACCACGAGGACACCCCCTAAACAGGTATCTTCTATATTTTTGCCATAATGGTTAAAATGTTTGCCAGTGATTCTGGAGACCGGGGTTGAATCCCAGGTCTAGTCATACTAAAGATTAAAAAAGTGTACTTGATGATTCCTTGCTCAATATTCAGCATTACGGATCAAGGAAAAGTGGAGAAATTCCAGGGAAAAGTGAGACGCTTTCTCCTTCACTTCTTTGAAGTTAATGAAAAGGGAGCTTCGTGTCGCCTTTAACTACGCTCGGCTATCCTAACTAACGAATTAATTATAGGTATAAATATTTATACGATTATAGAAAAAAAAGGACGTTTTCAGGTAATCAGTATATTTAGAATTATTTCTGATTATTTTAACTTAATGACTCCAGAATATGAATAAAAAAAACTATAAAAAAAGATTCAGTCAAACCCCTGCCTTCTTTCCTGTGCATAGTAAAGCATATTAGCTATTTAGTTCTCTTGGAGGCTATATCAAATACATAGCATGTATGTGTGATTTTTGAAAATTATTTTCTGTCAATTTTTGGGTGTATTTTTGCTTGATAGTGTTTTTCGGTATATCAATCCGTATTGTTTATTTAATGACAAATCCTGTTTATACATATATAATAATACAAATGATTTGTATGCGAATAATTTGTAGGTAATTTTTAATCGAGTCAGGACTCATTTATTTCCAGCCTGTAAAAATTGTTTCAAAAATTACTATCTAACACTATTAATTCTATTCAACATCTTCTTTTCATTTGTGCACAGCTAAATGTTTCCAAGTATTGCTATGTAATACAATTAATTCAGTTTAACATATGTCATTTGTTTGCACATGGTTAAATATTTTCAAGTCTAGAAAATAATTAATATTTCTATTTAACTGTTATAGATAAAACCACAACTGGCTATAGTGGTCCTGGCAGTGATGGAAATGAAGAAGTAATCCACATTTCCTAAACGTCCAGGAGTGAGATTCATCAAATTGTTTTGTGTCATATACAGTTCACTGGTTAGTATAGGAGGTCTTACCCGGTGCACAGATGTAAACGGCTTTTCGACAAACACAGATGACTGGGCTAATGGATTTTTGTCTATGCAGACGGTGTGCCTCCAATGCCTTTCATTGAGTATGGAATAACTTTTAAAATAAATGACACCTTACCATTATATGATGATCTCATTAAACCGTCATTGATGGTACTGGTTGTATATATGTTACTAAGCATTGTCAAGCAAAATATTTCCTTCCATCGACAATTGCCAAACATGGAGAAAATTTTGTTATCATTAAGATATTGATTCTTTCTGTAAGTTCTTATAGATTTTTCTAATCGTGAGATGAATCTGTTGAGAGATATATTTTAAAACTAGACACTTTACTGGTGTGTTGCGTTAAATGGCCTGTGGGTAATTAGAGACCATTTTGCAACAGTCAATGCAGCCTCAAAAACTCTTGAAATGTGGTTACAACTATAGTTCCTTTGGATATACCGAAAATAGTTTAGGACTGATGGATCTTTCTACGGGGACGAGATCAAAGTTTTGACTTGATTCTCATTTTGTATAAAGATATACTAGCGGCTGGCCTGAAAGTAGACATTTTGAAACGTGTTAACTAAAGGAAGAAATATGGGTTTTCTGATTCTAAATATTCTTGATATATTCAAAATATTCAGAATATGAGGATGTAAAAAAAAATTACGATGAATAAAAAAGAAAATCTTGCAAAAAGAATATGATTAAAAAAGAATCAATTACAAGCCAAGTAACTTATGATTGAATTGATGATTGATTTGTGTATTTATTTTGGTTTTATGACATATCAACCTTTGTGGGTTATTCAATGCAAAATCCATTTTTATTTAATCAAACAGATCTATTCTAAACAGTTTATTTTAGCATTAGTACACAGTTTAATTGCCAAAAACATTTCTATTTAGAGCTATTCAGTTTCGTCAAACAGTTCTATTTCAAACAATGCAGTTTAGTATAAGAAGAATTTTTTATTGGGCTAGAAGTTAATCGCCTTTTCAATCCAGATAATTTTTTTCCACAAACTACTAACGTCAATATTCAGTCTACTGGTGTTGAATACTGACCTGAAAGATCCCGTTCACATAACACATAAGTAACGTAGATAGCAAACCAACATGTACACCTATTTCCAAAAGTAAATAGGATGAAGCTCCAGCAGAAATGCTGCATAAGTATCGTGGGTGGCATAACCGGATGTGCACTTATTTACTTAAGGAAACCTAACGTTGTTATTTCGTAAGCGGTGCGTAAGTTGTGTGGGTGGCATGCTAGACTGGAGGCATGTTCATACGTGACACGTATGCGGGACGAATTACCGTGAGCATTGCGTCGGCGTCCGGAAAATTATATAAACCACGGAAGATTTCCACCACAGCAATAATGGGCGGAGAACGAAGCAGGCTGGTAGAAGTGCTTTTAGACATTACGCTGCTCTCAACGTTGGTTTTACACCAGACTCCCCAGGGTTAATGTGTAGCGAAAAGCTTGAGCTGTACCAGACTAACGAACGTAGAAAAGTAACTAAGATAATTCGCTGCCTTGATGTCCCTTTCAAGATTTGCGGAAGTCAAGAAGCGAGGAAAACCTAAGATGATTGAATGACTTGAGGTGGTCCTGTACCAGTCTCGTGAAAACAGAACGAAAAAGAAGCAGTTTACTGAAGATACGTATCTCACTCGGTGTTGATATCTCAGTTGTCTTCGACTCTCTTTCTCTCTCTACCATTTTGTACGTATCGGGCAATAAAAGAAAAAGAAAAGAAGCTGATTATATTTTTATACAACAGTATTGTTGTCTTTCTTTGAGGTTTACAACGCAGGACGAATCATTTGCTTATAATACCATAAAACTATTTTTTTTTAAATTACTGTTAAAAAGATTATTCTAACATTCACTGAAGAGGTAAATGTTGAGAGTGTGACGTGGTATGCTATCGAGAGAGGAAAAAAAAGATCAATCCCCCTACCCTTCTATGTTTGAATTAACAGGCCTCAAGACTGACTGTTAAAAGGGAGATATGAACGAAAGTCAATTACTCGCACTCCATGATCTGCAGCCTCTTGAACAAAGTAACGAATTAAGGTCAGAATGAAGGTCAAAGCTACCTGCACTCCATGACCTGTAATCTGTTGGACAAAGAAAAGAATTCATGTCACTCTAGTAGCATGACTGGAGGAAATAGTGGGGGAAGGAAAAAGCCAACTGATTGGCTATAGATCCTTTAGCGCAAAAATGATACCTTTTCGTCAGAGGAAATTTTGGAAAAGAATCTTTAGTGTGTGGAAAGATATGGTGACATATCGCCAAACTCCGTTAGGTCCCCTCGCCCGAAAGAAGAATGTTTAGTTCTGGACAGACATTGGCAAGATATGGACGCCAATTTAGCCAAGCCCTGGGAAAGTCCCCGTAAAAAGATTAGAACAGAATCTTTGGACAGAAGTCAGCAGAAAGGGCTAACATTCAGCTAAATTGTGGGGATGCTACTCGTCCGTAAAAAAAAAGGAGCGTGTAAAGTAAGCCTTGTCAAAGATAAGAACAACTTAAACTGTTTTTCCTTGTAACCTTCCTAATTATTGGAATTATATGTATTCAAAAACGAAAGAGAGAAACTGAAAGGCTTCTGTTTCATCAACAGTAAATCATCGAAGGGACTTTGTTATAAGCTTCAGCATGACGACTTAAGCATTTTCTCAAGTAAAAGAAAAAAAGAAAGAAAGAAAAAGGACAAAGAAGAAAAGGACTGTTTAGAGACATTTGTGTTTGATGCTGTCAGCTGGCTTAATATAGCCGATATTTTAAAGGATAAGAGAAAAGAAAAAGGATCTGTTTCTTAAATCTTATCATTATTTGTTTGGTCGTGGCCTATTAAAACTTTGTTATATTTTAAATGCACCTTTGTGTTGAAATCTATTGGTTGTGTTACTTATCTATCGAGTCGTCTTCTTTTACACATATCTGTTTCAGCCTCGTATCGCTTTCATCAATTCTCCCTAAATGTCTTATTCGCCTTAGAACATTATAAAAAAATTTTTGGAAATGTGACTACTGTTAATATATTGTTTTAACCTAGAATTCCATGTTTATTTGCCAGTTTACCATATGCCCGAAATAGGAATCTTGACTAGGACTTATTTTTGCGGAGGGTCAAGTGCCAGACTGCCCTCAACGTCACATGCGCATAAAAATGAACTCTAGTCTTGGGATAATTATTTATGCAGCGTCACAAGAGGATTATCTGCCATAGCATGGAGGTGTGTTTATCGAACGGTTACATATTTATAAAAGTAACAATGGGCAGAGACATAAAGATTGCAGTATTTTGCTCAGTCTACGGTAGGAAAAAGAGATATTTTCTTTTTACCACCCGCGACAACCGCCTTCAGAAAATAAGAATAGCATAATCAAGATGCCCATTTACTCCGTAACCAATTGTCATAAGCCTTACACAGCCAAAAATATTGATGAGTTGATAGATATTCATATATTAAGCCTACTTATTAATATTTCAGAAGAGTTAAGTTCACGTAATCACCATATTTTGTATCTCCATTTTTGTTTTGTTACCCAGTTACACTTATTAAGTTAGAAGTATTCTTGCTTAGATTTCTTCCTTAATCGAACACGATTTCTACCCGTACATGTATTTTTTTCGATGTATTTACGCTGGCAAAAAGCGTTGAATTAGCTCGGTTAAATGGTGATCAGTGAGGTTTTTATTTAACAGTAAATAAACTAATATAAGATAAGTCGCGACGCAGCGTTTCCTTAATATGTGAATATTTTAACTTCATAAAATATTTTTTAAACAAACTATATATATGATTTAAAATGACAATATATTTTCTGTGTCACATTGACGAAGATATTATGCAATAACCTAATTTTCAGTAGTATTATGATATACAACCTTAGCAAATATTCCCACATTAAAATAATTGCAAAATTTAATGAAAAAATAACTTATTGGATATAAGTTATAGCTGATTTTAATGTCATGACATTATTTTATGCCAAGCGTTTAGGGAATAATATTTTCTGTACGTTTATGTTAACACTTTTTGTATAGATTCTTAAAAGTTTTCTTCACGGGGTTAAACGATATCAGATATTCCTCATTAACAGAAATATATAGTAAAACACCTGTCTCATAGATGAGAGCCTAACAATTACTGACACCCCAAATCAGAGTGGCAATGAAGAGCTCTTCCCCAAATCACCACAAATCGCCCCAAATCCTGAGCTTTGGAAGCTCATCATCAGATGTTGTTAAGCGTAGCCCTACATCCAGTCAACTTATTCTAAGCATGCTCTACAGGGTCAATAAATAAAATATTATTTTGATATCTACTAAAAATAACTTATGAAAATGATTCCTACATTCACAGAGTAGTAACTCACAAAGATGTTTCTTAACATTATCAGCCAAAGAGCAATAGAATAAGACGACTGCATCTATGTAGAGGTTTAAGAGCCCACCATCAACGCGTGTCTTGTATATAGTACTAAACTATCTGATTGTGATGTAATATAACAGCCCGAGAGATTTCGTTTTATATATCTTGCCTTTAGGTTTAGTTAAGCTGAGAAATTTTCGGCTCAGCACAAGGGTTAGTTAGGTGCAAACTTGAGCGCAGGTGATAACGCGCGAGCGAGGAGGATGTGTCGTTCACAGATGTCAAAATAAAAATCCCAGTTAGAGGATGTAACGAGAGATGTGAATGACGTCATTCACCGGAAGCGTGTGCGGAGTATTTTGGGAGATTTGAAAAAGTCAGTGAGTTGAGAACTAGGCACCAAACGAGAAGGGTCGACTTTTGGGGATCGCCGAGGCCAGACGAATTTGTGCGCTACGGGCGCCGCACGAGATGCGGGGCAGATGGAAAAGCCAGAATAGAAAGAATGTGTATGTCTCTCTTTATATCGAAGAACCTTTAAACTCAAACGTAATAAAAAGTGTCTTACCTGAACTAAGAATCGTAAGTGTTTTTCGTGTTTCGGGATTCCTATGTTCTATGTATATATGTTATGAACATTCTATGTACGTTTCACACATATCCGTATAATGGGTATGGTGCAGTGAGGTTGAAAATGGAGCTTTGTTGAATATGGAATACCGCTTCATTGCCATTACTCCCAGCACCACTATAGCCCCAAGTGCTACTACCTGTTAAGGGCACCTCTATGGGTCAAATACAGCTTGAAACCATTTAACTGTGAAATTAAATGACTAATATTAAAATGAATTACTTGTATTACATAAAAAGTATTCCAACAATTTAACAGCTTTGAATGAATAAATAATGTTGGATATGATTTCTAGTGTTAAATATCCACACTTAAAAGCATTTAATTGTGGGCAAAGAAATTTCTAGGTGTTTGGTTTTAATACTTGAAACCATTTGACTGGTTTGCTATCTACAAACTAATCGCTTACAAAAACCACATGTATTAAAAGGAATTATCAGTAAATAACACAAAAGGGTTCATACGCCATAAAACATACCAAACCGAACCCCTCTTAATATTACAAACAATGATTTAAATATTATTCCAATATTTATTGCAAAATTAACGGAGGTAAAACAATTTCCTACGACGATAAAAATGTGCAGGAAAGCTATTACGAAATTCATTGTAAAACTGCTTATAGAAATATTC
The DNA here is from genome assembly GCA_963585895.1 of Sepioteuthis lessoniana. NCBI lineage: Eukaryota > Metazoa > Mollusca > Cephalopoda > Myopsida > Loliginidae > Sepioteuthis > Sepioteuthis lessoniana. Next base: position 107,249,301 of record OY757904.1, read on the forward strand.
CAAAAATAATTGAAAATATATCATATGTAAGTATTACAACATTTATTAGAAAAACAACCAAATTAACTTCATTCCGGCACGCATTAAAAGTAAAACGGAAACGAAGATTCTTACAACTTTCAACAAAATAATAAATGGAAAGATTTTTCCATCTTTTTAACCAATGAAAGCAGAAGTAGGAAAAATAATTTATCAATCTTTTCTCTTTATTTGAAATATTTTCTAATGGTATGAAATATCGGAATTGATATTTGATATACTTTCTGAGGTCGACGTAGATTCAGAGTTTATTTTATTTTATTATTCGCCTTTTAACAAATTCTTATTGGATGTGTCTGCTTCAAATTCATCGATGCCCTGAGAGAATTTTCTTTAATAAAACTCGTCATTCGCGGTATAGTGAGCCGAAAAATTTATCGAGCTCGCAAATATGCATTCAAAATCGGAATCAATATTAACGTAATACGGGCGATATAGGCATTCATTCCACTGAAAATACATAGTCATAAACGCGGAGTTATGCAGGGAAAGGCAAAAACTGGATATCATTAGAATAAGACTAACAAAAATAATTCAAACAAATATATTAATATGAGATATAGGCATTTGACACACAAAAACAGAGATATGAATAAATGCTAAAAAAATACAGAAATGCAGATACACGTAAGATCATATCTATACAGATATGAGGTGCGTTGAAAAGTTATCCTATTTACCAACCCCTCCGCTCGGGCAGGATATGGCACAAGGTCAATTTTCAAGCAGAGTTTAACAGGTTTTAATTCAGAGTTTTCCTTCTTCTAGACTAGTTGCCTTACCAACGCTGAAGAATTCAGTCTGGCCAACTATTTACCCATAGCCTGAAGGGAGAATAATTGGATTCATACCTTTCCCAAGGATATTAGTGCTATGTGAAATGCAATCAGTCTCGTCCAGGATTTGAACTCGGGTCGCCGTGTCCATTTCCTACGACGATAACCATTATACCACGGCCACTTCCTGGTGCGTTGAAAAGTTATAGTCAAGGAAACTATGTATAACAAAAGAGAAATTTGGAAGAAATAAAATGTTAATTTTCTTTAAAACAGACTCCTTTCGTATTCAACACGCGTTCTCCACCCTGGTTTTCATTCGTCGAATTGCCGGTAAAACTTCTGTTGATGTGGTGCAAACATGTGTCATTGTAGTTCGTTTAATGGTTTCTACCCACTAAAGTTTTGAGTCGGGTTTAACACTAAACTGCACTTTATGGCGAGGCTCCAGTTCTTCCGAATTTAGGAATGTAGAACACCCTTTCCCTAACATTATTCACAGATCCATTCTAACTCGTTAAGAGAGAAATATTTAGGGTAAAAATTTATAGGTCAAATAGATCTGTTTTAAAAAATACTTATTTGATTGGATTATATGCAAAAAAAAAAAAGAAAAAGAAGAAAGAAACTTACATTAAATAACTATGCTCAAAATGTAAATATCATATGGATCTTTCCTGTTTACAATACATGGGTTTTGTAAGGAATGTCATTTTTCAAGCACCCTCTGACCTTAAATAACCGAAGAAGATTTGACATGCCTATAAATCTATTAATAAAGCCTAAAATCTAATTTTTTTAGACGAATCCGCGGTTGAGGTAACAAAATATAGCGGACTGACCCAGATCTTGTATGAATGGAGAGTGCCGCCCACAGAAATTCATATATTCTGCAAAAGAAAATTCCTGTATCAGTCAAAAGGTCGAGCCGAATATTCACAGCGAAACAAATTTTACCTCCTCAACTGTATATATATATATATATATATATATATATACATCGATCTCCAACTTCACTGATTCTGACTATAGGTCAAAACATCGAAAAAAATTTTGAGTCAAACCAGTTGTTCGTAGATTTCTCTAAGGCAGTTCATAACGTACTCTGGGGAAATATGGAGCAAATTCTACTGGGCTATGACTTCCGTTAGATTCTCTTACCGCTTTTCGGATGTTTTACAAAAGTGCGGACGCAATGGTTCTCTACTGTAACGCTGATATCGTCTTCTCCGAAATAATCTCTTTCAAGAAGACAAATTAACGTCATATGTCATATATGTTTCTTACTGACCTAGATTACGCATAAGGAATGTCATTAGATCAAGAAAAAAAAGGAAGTTGTACATAAATAAAAGAGTCGATGGTATTTCGCAGAAAAGACGAACAGGCTCAGACTACACAGAGGATCTAGCACTTTTCGTAAGTACACCTGTCCAAACAATCCCTGCTTAATAGCCTGGAACATACAATAAATAGTATTGAGCTACACGTTAATGCAAACTGGAGAGAATACAAAAGAACGATCATAGTATTAAATCGCTAGCTTCTGACTATTTCACGTACCTTCATAGTACTATCTCATCTAACGTGATATCAAAGTACGCATAAAAAAACGAGGTACCGCTATTGACAATTCATCTATCAAATGAAAATCCGATCCATCTGATAAAAAAAAAGGGATTTCTTCGAATCTGCTGGTTTATGGTTCAAGTGTATGGAGGCACCACCTTTAATCCAAAGGAAAGCAGTGAAGAAAAGTTAGATGATTACAAATGAAAAAAAAAATGCTACAAGATGTTTTGAACAAATCCTAGAAGCAACACTCTCCACAAAATAGTTGCTGTGCGGCTACTTGGCTCCAGTGACATGGATGAGCCTGTATTGGCCTACTAGCGACAACTTTCATACATTATCTTTGCGCAGACACGGGATGCTGTTTAAATGACTTGTCAGGACTGATGGACGATAGCAATAGTTAGCCAGAAAGAATCAGGGAACTACGTGCTAGGAATTGAACACGACGATATATATAAATATATATATATATATATATATATATATATATATATATATATATATATGTATGTATGTGTGTGTGTGTGTGTGCGTGTGTGTGTGCATGTAAGTCTGTGCCTATACTCTGTCATATATATACACACACTGTGTCATATATATATATATATATATACTCTGACATATATATATATATATATATATATATATATATATATGTGTGTGTGTGTGTGTGTGTGTGTGTGTGTGTGTGTGTGTGTGTTTATGAGCTCTCGCTAAATATAAATGATCTTCTTCTTAATCATATTCGAAAACGCAGATATTTCACTCGGATAAAATATTTTAAAGCGTGTTTCATGAGCTATAATTAAATTCACTCATCTCATCATCATAACAAAGCAGATAGCATATGATTAGAAGTATGTATGACACTGTCGTTTATGTGACCCAAAAATGTTTTATCCTGTAAATGAGTGAAATGAAAGTAGGCTGATATGATTTGTCGCTGTTAATGTTATACATGTGTTTTTGCTGTCAAGAATTTCTATAACCTAACGAACATTTTCTTTTTCGTTACATAGTGTTTAGATACTTTCTTATGCGTGTGATTTAGTGTATTACCTTATTTAACATCACTTGAGAGTTGGTTGATCGTGTAGAAGGGGACTTCATGAAAAAAAAAGTGGGTGAATATAACGAAAACGTTTCCTTTGATGTCTCTCCAGCAAATAAATGTTGAATAAACTATTTAATTTTTTGCATAGAAATCGAGAAAATGGAATGATAGAAATAATACGACGTAGCAAGTGAGGATTAAAACAACTTTAATTTCGTGCTTCTTGTTCAGTAGTCATTAAAGATATAACCGCATATAGACAGTGTTTCACATTAATACTACCCACAGTAACAACACAGACACACAAACGAATCCACGAACACAATCACACACACACACACATATATATATATATATATCTATGTCTGTGTGTGTGTTTGTGTGTGTGTGTGTGCATGTTGGTCTAGTGGGTAGAGAGTTCGCAAATGGTTCGGGAGACCGGGGTTCAATCCCAGGTCGCGTCATCCCAAATACTTTAATAATGGTACTTGATACCTCCTTGCTTAACACTCAGCAATATAAGGTACGTTCAAGGGTAAAGTGGAGCAATCAAGAGAAAGGAGTAGCGCCCTGCTCAACACCTTGTTGTAGTAGCTATTGAAAAGGGAGCCTTCTAGTTGCCCTCGATAAACGGTCGCCAACATTACTTACTTATATATATATATATATATATATATACGTAACAGTCCACACAAGCTAGATGCAACACAAGGACAATTTTAAGCGGGGTTTAAGAGATTCGGATATGAAGTTTTCCTTTTCATCCAGCGGTTGTAAAAGCGAAGTTAATTAGTTCAGTCAGCCTTTCTATTTACCCATAGCAGGAAAGAGAAAAATTGAATTCATATGCACCATTATTTTGTTCCGTTAGTCATAATAATATATATATATATATATAGTATTCTTGGTCCAGTTAAACCGGAGTTGGGAGTAATTCCATTAGGACAAGAAATTATTAATGAATGAATATTTAAAATTTTCCTGGTAAAGAGCTCAATGTACCAATAATACAGAGCAATAAATTCTTTAAGAAAAAACAACGAAACCAGTCACATAGGATTATAAATTTATTTCTATCCTGTTACGCATTTTTGAAATTTCCAAAAACACGAGAAAAAAGATCAGAAGTCCTGTTAATTTTTTTTTTTTTTTCGTGTTTTTGGAAATTTCAAAAATGCGTTACAGGATTGAAATAAATTTATAATCCTATTTGACCGGTTTCGTTGTTTTTTCTTAAAGAATATATATATATGTGTGTGTGTGTGCGCGCGCTTTTATGGAAGAGACAGACGTTAACATAAAAATGACGTAGGGATTATTCTGAAGTTATAAGTTAAAAACACTAAAAATTTTACCTCACATACAATTATTAGATAATCTCTCTCTACATATATGAATTAGAATTATCATGACAACAAAATCAGGTAAAACATCTACGTACGGGACAACTGTTTCGATCTTATTGGGTCTCTACCACTGGAGATCGATTCAACAAACACAGTAAGCAGGAGCCGAAACTCTACCACTGGCCCACCGGTTCAGGTCACACATAAGCGTTGCAGAATTAACTAGTCATGCTGAAAAATGCACGAAAACTTGACCTAATGTGCCTTAAAGGTACGTATTAACTACAGAGAAAACGGCCATCTCCAGGGCTACGTCTTCCCAAGTCGGAGTTATGAGTCCCCACAACATTACCCCACAGGCAAGAAATTATATTATGTTTATTTTAAATGGCGGAATTAATGATATATTAGTTCAGTGTTCCGTATGTCACACGTAGGTGTTTGCCGGATTTTCTAGTCATGATAATTTTAATATATCATTAATTCCTCCATTAAAAATATATATATATATATATATATATATATATATATATATATATATATATATATATATATATATATATATATATCATTATTATCTTGTCGTGCGGCTAGCATGGATATGCCTAACCCTCTCTCGCCACTTGTCGCTATCGTTCATGGCCTCTGGCGGGTCTTCAGGGCTACATCCCGTAGTCTCATATAGCTGCTGTATGTATGTTCGAGCTGGTCGTTCTGCTTTTGCCCGGCCATATGAGGGGGTCCATTGGAGTACATCACTTATGAGCTCGTCCCTGCTTTTCCAGCAGTGTCCTGCATGTCTGGTTCGTCTAACTTGGAAAGTTTTCGTGATGGTAGGCCGGTGGCCGTATAGTTGGTGCATTGTTGGGTGTTGCCGCCAGGACTCGTTCAATATTGCTCGTAGCATTCTTGTATATATATATATATATATATATATATATATATATATATATATATATATATATATTTCTTTTTTCAGAGACTAACCAATTAAAGATGAGTTCTCTCATTCTAAAAAAAATAGTCAACAATTTCAGATACCTTTCCAGGAATATCTCATCAAGCTTTCTCGACATAGACCCAGGAAAGGCGTGGACATCAATTGACATGTCTTCTATCACGAAAATCTGATCTCTCTGATAAGATACAATGATATTTCTTCCTCGTTGTGTCAATGTAGATTCCGCTGTTTGGATGCACCAACTAAAATCTAAACCAAAGTATTGAAAAAAGAAAATCTAAATGGAAATAATGCAAAAAATGCAATTTTTTGTTTAGGTATCCCCATGTCACAATACAACAGCTCTACAGCCACTTAACTCCCATCTCAGAAACCATCCAATGATACAAACAAGATATCCTTGGCACGGCTGGAAACGTAACAATGATCTCGTAAGCAAGATTCTCTTATGAACTATTATACATGGACAGGCCAGTTTATCTCTCTATCAAAGTCGAATATACGTCAGCTCTATGTGGACACTGGAGTCTAGTGGACCTGCCTGTAATTATGGACGTATGATAAAAAAGAGCCTTGGGTCTTTATACAATCAGCACGGTTTGATAATGAAGATGATATATAATTACAGTTTCGATCAATATGTTCGTAGCCAACACTTAGTCATTAGCTGAAATTTAACTTGAAATCATCACTTGCAAATGTTATAACAAGATGAGAAATATTCGCGTACAATAAATAGTATTAATAATGAAGGAGATTATGTTAAAGATATCTCATATTTAAGTTATTGCAATCTAGTCTTTTGATTCGTTTCTATTTTATCTATGTCGACATATGTGTTGATAGATTATATAAGTGATTGTATATATACGTTAAGAAAACACAAAAAGGTACATATATATGCTTTCATATAAAATCCTATATTTCATCGGAGTGTTCTTGAAGAGAGAACCAAGATAAAGTTTTATCTTTATATAATCACATGACAATATTCTTATCTATATGCACATAGGCTGAACTCATCAAAAGCTCTTATACTGACACAGGTACTTGATATTATTACATAAGACTTTAATCATTTTGTTTTAATATATATGTATAAGGAATTAAGTGCGTTTCGTGCGGAATATTCGTGTGTGTGTGTGTGTGTGTGTGTGTGTGTGTGTGTGTGTGTGTGTGTGTGTGTGTGTGTGTGTGTGTGTTGTGAATGTGGTTCTGTTTACTGTTCCTTTGAATTAGCTTTCTTTCTTTTGTTTAAATTCTTGTCCCGAGGTAAATGAATATCTCATTACTGAATAGAAATAAAAGAAGAGAAAACGTTTGACTAGTGGGACCAGTTATTCTCAACACTTTATTTTATCCAATCAACGCTTATCTATTAAGATAGCGTGTTGTTTATCTTTTTTCCCTTCTTTTTTTCTTCTTTTTCTTTTTTCTTTTTAACTATTTATTCTCTTGTCTTAATTCTCACACCTTTCATGAGCTGGTGATTATTGACGCGCCTTCTTTCACGAAGAAGCTTCTTACGCTGTCACCTTCTCTAACTAAGCTGACTTTTATCAAGGAAAACCGGATGAGTCAATAAAAGAAAGACAGTAAAAAAGAACAACAAAAATAGTGAAGACGAGAAAAAAAATAGCACCAAAAAAAAAAAAAAAGAAAGAAAAATCAACAACTCCACCAAAAAAACCCTTAATTACGTCTTTTCCCTGTTTAAGATTCAGACACACGACTCAGTCTTCGCTTTAACACATTTTTTAGTCTCTCTAGGCGTATTGAATCCACATTGACTGTTTACTTAATAGAAAGACTCACTTCATTCTAAATTTTACAGATAAAAAAGAAAAAAGGAAGAAAAGCAAAACAATGATGATATGGAATTATCACACACACACACACACACACACACACACACACACGCACACGCACACGCAAACAAACAAACAAACACACACACACACACACATATATATATATATATATATATATATATATATATATATATATATATATATATATATAATGTTGTTTGAGCATATTGTACAAAATTTATACATCCAACATGATCATAACTCCAGAAAAATATTGTCCACATACGACCTGCATTACGAGACAACTTTTCAATGTAGTTAATAAACCGGCTCAGTTTATCCAAACTTTTCAAATAAAAAGAAAGGAACAGCAATAACAGAATAATGATCAAAACTGATTTTTGTATATATATATATATATATATATATATATATATATATATATATATATATATATATATATATTAATATATATATATATATATATATATATATATATATATATATATATATATATATATTAATATATATATATATATATATATATATTAATATATATATATGCACAAAAATCAGTTCTTATCATTAATTACACACACAGACACACACACACATATATATGTGTGTGTGTGTGTGTGTGTGTGTGTGTGTGTGTGTGTGTGTGTGTGTGAATACCGGCAAAGTAAAAGTAATTACTTCTGATTCTATAGGTATTCACATTTTACTCAGCTTAGTGTATTGAGCACTCTTACATTTTGGCTTAAGGTATTTCTGTCGGTCATTTTTGTGACTAGGCCTTACGTTATTGATTGCTTATTTTGGGCCATCACGGGTGTTTTGAGTCTTTTTAATGGAATTTTTAGGCAGATATATTTACACGTAAAATTGTTGGACGTAGAAATTATAGTTTTTAGCATTTAAATTTGACCAGTTATTAAAAATCTAATTTTATACATTGACTATTAACCAACAGAAATATTCAGGATAAATCGAAAGTTTTTTGGCACTTTTCTTCTACTATTCACTTCCACTCCTCTGTTATACAATTATTATTTATTTTGTGGCAGAAATCTTTAGTAATTATGAATTATTTCCTCCTCTATATTATCTAATATATATATATATATATATATATATATATATATATATATATATATATATATATATTGTAAAAAATGCAAGTAATTAAGACCTGACTGTATTACTCTTTAAGAATAAAGTTATGTTTGATGTTACCATTTTCTTTTCTAAAGACGACATGTGACATTTATCGTTACAAAACAATAAAAAGATGAAATATTATATACTTTTCGTATTTCTACAGCCTTGCTGACTAACATTTAAGCTTCTTTTCATTTATTAAGCGATTTTTACATACAAAATCAAATAGATAAGATTATAGACTCAGTGGAAGATAGGCAATCTAGGATAGCCTGGCAAACAATAAATGATTAGTAATTAGAAGGAAGAGCACAGTCAAGGCAAAATTGAAAGCTGTAAATCAACAAGAAAGAATAAAACTGTGGAAACAGTATTTTGAAACTATACAAGGAACCCCACCGAAAGTTACGCATGAACCAATCACCAGAATTATTAGGAAGCAATTAGACATTAAACTAGGACCGTTCACTCGAGAAGATCTCGACTCGGTTCTTAGAAAAATTTTAAAAAAAAGCAGCCGGGCTTGACAAGATTTCCCCAGAAGTATGGAAGACCTGACAATTCGACGACATACTGCTCCGACACTGCAACACAGTCTATAATCAAAATCCGATAGACAAATGGATGAAGGGATGCATCCTCCCCTTCCCTAAAAAGGATGACCTCGGATTTGCCAAGAACTACCGAGGTTTTACACTTACATCCATAGCAGCCAAAATTTATAATGCCCTACTACGAAACTGCATAAAACCCAAAATCGACAACATTCTGAGAAAAAACCAAAATGGCTTCCGAAGAAATAGATCCATGACCTCAAAAAAATTGAATCCTTGAAGGCGTACGGGGAAAAAACTACAGGTGACATTACTATTTGTCGACTTCACCAAGGCCTTCGATTCCATTCACAGAGGGAAGATGGAACAAATCCTACTAGCATACCGCCGACCAAAAGAAAACTTAGCTGCAATAATGATTCTCTGTAGAAACACCAAAGTGAAAGTACGTTCACCGGATGGAGACACAGAATACTTTCACATTGTAGCAGGAGTACTACAAGGAGACACGCTAGATCCATACCTCTTTGAAATCTGTCTAGACTACGTGCTTAGAACATCAATTGATAAAATCAGAGAAAACGGTTTCGAGCTGACAAAGAAAAGAGGCAGAAGGTACCCCGCAAAAACAATTACCGACTCCGACAACGCCGATAACATAGTCATTCTGGCAAATACACCCAATGAAGCCGAAACACTACTGCAAAGTTTGGAACGAGCAGCCGCAGGCATTGGCCTCCATGTCAATACATAAAAAACGGAATATATGTGCTATAATCAAACAGGTGACATTTCCACACCGGACGGAACCTCTCTGAAACTGGTTGACAAATTCACATTCCTAGGAAGCAGTATCTCATCAAACGATAAAGACATCGACACACGGCTTATAATGGCATGGGCAGCTATCGATAGGCTATCGATCATATGGAAATCAGACCTGACAGATAAAATGAAATACAGTTTCTTCCAGGCAGCGGTCGTGTCGGTACTGCTGCATGGATGCACTACTTGGACGCTAACTAAACGACTGAAGAAGAAGAAGCTAGACGGCAATTACACAAGAATGCTGCGAGCAATATTGAACAAGTCCTGGCAGCAACACCCAACAAGGCACCAAATATACGGCTACCTACCTCCCATCACGAAAACTATCCACGTTAGACGAACCAGACATGCAGGACACTGCTGGAGAAGAAATGACGAACTCATAAGTAATGTACTCCTCTGGACCCCCACATACGGCCGGGCAAAAGCAGGACGACCAGCTCGAACATACATACAGCAGCTATGTGAGGATACGGGATGTAGCCCTAAAGACCTGTCAGAGGCCATGAACGATAAATAGAAGTGGTGAGAACGGGTCTGGGATATCCGTGCTGGCGACACGACATGATGAGGATGATGAAGCGATATTTAAACAGCTGATTATCCTCAATGATTTCATATATATATATATATATATATATAACACAGCCTTCTTAAGATGATTTAATATAATATAAGTTAAAAAGTTTATGATGGAATTTTAAATGAATAATATCATTAGGTATATAATATGAATTAATTTCAAAAAAGCATTCTTGTCTTTTTCCTCATTCTTTTACTATCAGTGGTAGTGGTGGCTGTCTCGAACGAGAGGATGTAGAGTTACAAAATAGAAGGAAAGTATTAAGTTTAAATGACTCCGAAATAAATGAGACACTTGGCACTTACTGAGACGATTAGAAGGTAGGATAGGTCAAGTGAGGTATGTATACAAAAAAATGAAATAATAATAAAAAAAAAATTACAAAAAGAAAGGAGATATACAGATTTTACAGAGACATCAGCAAAATCTTATTTTTATGCAATCCTCACCCAGAGAAACTTCATAAAAAGCCAAGATAGCTAAAATAGATATATACCATTGATTTTGATGCTTTAAAAATTCTATTCTATAATCTCTCTCTCTCTCACTTTCTCTCTCTCTCTCTCTCTCTCTCTCTCTCTCTCAAAAACTGATGCTCGATTCATGCAAGATAGTCGAAAAGCAGTAAGAAGCTTTCCATACGTTTCTGTGGCATTCTTTCCAAGTTTAAAACAGAATTTTATTGCATATCGTTCTTCCTCACGTCCAGATTGCATTTTTGAAATTCACCAGCAGTGACAATCAGGCTTTAGGAAGGTGTATTCCAATTGCTACTGTAGCTGTTCATTTGAACCTGAAATCATAAAAATTGGTCAGTCATCTCATAAGATGTATAGCAATAACATGGTTAATTTTCAAGACTGTGTGACAATTCTAAATGCCTGTGCAAAATGTATGGAATCTTATTGAATACACCACGTGGATATATATATATATATATATATATATATATATATATATATATATATATATATATACTCTCTCTCTCTCTCTCTCTCTCTCTCCCTCTCTCTCACACACACACACACACACACATATATATATATATATATATATATATACTCACACATGAATACATGCAGGTAGGTGTATATTCAAAAACAGAGTTACAAAAATTATGAAATGCATAAGAAAACGTTTGATTTTGATAATATTTTCTTTTAATGATGGTTAAATATTATTTGGCTGATTGGTATATCTGATTTTGTACATGAAAAAGTAATTAAGACAAAGAATATTAATGAAAGTTTTCCTCTTATCAAAAACACAAAAGCAAAATTATTACTTAGCAAATAATACATTGATAATCGAAAAAAAAACCCAAAAAAACAAACGATCCCGCTAATGCTTCTGAATAAACCCAATTCGCCAATATTTTTTCTGTAGAAAGAAAACGATTTAGAAGTTTCTCTTCACGCAAACTTATAATCTCTTTTAACTTGCCCGGAAATAGCAGTTTAGACACAAAGTCGAACTGTGGAAATTTCTTGAGATCTAAGGCATCAGTTCTTTCAACGAAATGCACATTATTCAGTCGAATTACTCTTGTAGATTTATGTCTCATTTTTCAATCACTAAATCAAGTAATGAATATCAATCAAATATCTATTCACCAACCCTTCTCCCCACCGATCAGGATGCAACAGAAAGTTAATTTTTTAAAGAGAAGTTAACATATATTATTTTGGTTGGTTGTTTTTTTTTTTTTTTTAGTTTTATGGCCTATCAACATTTGTAAGTTATTTAATGCCAAATCCATTTTTATACAAATGTTCTGTTATACATCCAAAAATTCTGTTTAGCGTGAGTACGGCTCCAATACCAAAAACAGTTCCATATCAAACGATTCAGAACAGCATAAGTACGGATTTTAAATATAAGTACACAGTTTAATTGTCGAAATCATTTCTATTTCAAGCTATTTAGTTTAGTCTTATTAGGTCTCATCAGCAGAGTATACTGTGATCCTGGTCATGGTAATTCAATTCACAGTATAATTCCTCTTCTTAAAAAAAGAAAATGTACATCTATATCCTTGCCCTTGAGGTCATAATAATTACGCGAATGCGAATTTCCAATCCTTTGGAAGAGGTGGCCCTAGAGGTGACCGTATCCACTATAAAAGTACGGATGTAACTTGCAAGACACATTCAGGTTAACTGACCCCGCAGTTACCATGAGCAGTTAATTTGGCGTCACTTGTGTACGGTATGGATTGCTGGCTCAGATGTAGAGTTTCGGCTCTGCAATCTGTGGTCACTGGTTCGATCTCCAGTGGTAAGACATCACGGTACACACTGTCGATTAGACCTAATAAGGTCGAAACAGCTGTCCAGTGTTTCCGTATGTCATGTGTAGGTGTTCGCCGGATTTTCTGGTAATTCAAATCACGTAAGTATTTACTCTAACCCGTAGTTTTTATCTTAGATTACAAACTCCCATGTTTCTTTAGGATCAATTTTCACGCAAGAGATAGAAAACACTATATGCCTTACTATCTACTCATAGATAGAAGGAGAATAACTGGATGCATGAGATGCATAGTAATGTCTCAAGTTTTGGTTCGTGACACTCATCCCTCGTCAGTGGCATCCCTGCTGAATCATTGTAATCCAACCTTAACTGACAGGGCTAATATATATATCTGTAGCTCGGTTAATGGCTTGAAAATTCTGCAAGTTTTTTTTTTGATCATGTGTAATATAATGGCCGAGGGATTTCAGTTTATACATCTTGCCTTTGGGTTTAGTTAGGCTGAGAACCTTTCGGCTCAGTGCATAGGTTAGTTAGGTACAAGCTTGTGCAGAGGTGTTGACGCGCGCCCGGGGTGGATGTGTCGTTCACAAATGTCAAAATAAAAATCCCAGATAGAAAGGTTGACCAGTGGATGTGAATGACGTCATGCCCCAGAAGCAAGTGCGGAGGATTTTGGGGATTTTGAAAAAGTCAGCAAAGATGTGAGTTTGGCGGCCGAACGAAGTAGTTGAGTTCTGCCTCGGGAGAAGACGGTACACTTTCGCTTGCTCGCGGAGGCCTTGCGACGGGTGCGCACGTGTTGGTGGGGGGCAAATGAAAACGCCAGAATAGAAAGAATATATATCTCTCTCCTCATGTCGAAGAACCTTTAAACTCAAAGGTAATAAAAATTTTCGTACCTGAACTAAGAAGTCGTAAGTGTTTTTCGTGTTTCGGGATTCCTATTTTCTATGTATATATGTTACAAACATTCTATGTACATTTCACATATCCGGATGAGGCTATGGTACACACCCACTCTGATTATTCAGTAACCTAATCAAGTAGTTGAAGAAAAAAAATCCACTATAATTCTGCGATCTTCATATTTTATCAAATTACGACTGAGTGTAGAATCCCTTGAAAACAATGGCAATATTTTCTCATTTTTATCTTTTAAACATGTATTGCTATCCTCTCTTAACTCTCGATAATCAGATCTGTTTGTCTCTTCTTATAGGTCGTTATCAGTGGATTTCTACGAAACAATTCATCGTTTGAAATCTTTCCTTTTATCTGATCGTAAACAGCGTCTGTTTGATGTAAATTTTCTGTGAATCAATCAGAATATGAACCGTTTGATCCACTCTTGAGGAATACATTTAAATACATTCGGCAAAATATTCAAGACGATTGCTGATGAATGATCTGTAAATTTATTAGGGACTTCCGGGATACTTCGTCATTGCTGCGGAAATGTCTTGTCAGGCTGACAATACGGTCCAATGATCGATCTCTCAGAAACAAATAGAGCTTTCATTTACCAAAGAAATGAAACGACAATTGAATATTGCAATTAACTTAGAAGCATGCTGATGGACAATAAGCTAAGTGAGATTACTGATTACATCTGATGCAAGAGGGTTTCATAAACTAAAATTTAGTTGATTAATATCTCAATTAATGTAAGACAAAAGGCTAACATAACATCTCAGTAATAAGTTAACTATTTATTAAGGATTAATCTGACAAGTACGGAATAAACCGAGGCATATTAATAAATTGGTAAGAAATTAAGATTAATCAAAAGTGGTATCGGTGAAAGCAAACAAAAACGAAGTATTCTAGGCTGGTATGTTGGTTACTTATGTTTTATGGCATAGGAAGTTATATACCCTAGGAAGTTATCTATTGCCAAATCCTGTTTAAAAGAAAACAAAACATATATATATCTATTGTCATCCACAGACAGATCTGTTTCGTTCTATCAGAACTCATCAGTGTGGCTAGACAGTATCTCCCCGTAGCTGGGATCGAAACCCGGTTGACTGAAACACCAAGCCAAGCTTCTAACCATTTAGCTACAAGGAGAAATTAGCTACGAAGTACATTTTTAAACGGTTATGAATCACAATTAGTATTGTTTACACACATCCGTTCAAACGGCCGCCGAGATCTCAATTCAAATACGAAGAGACTTGCAAAGGCGCTAATGGCAACACGAATACTTCTTCGCTAGAGAACTCAACCCTACGGTGGTAGGGGAGTATATATATATATATATATATATTTGTAAACAAATTGTGTATAGGCATTTTTTTAACAAACCAATATATATATATTTATCGTCATCATCGGACTTCCTTGACTCCCTATACTTATCCATACCTATCATCCATCACAACTAGCATGTCTTCTAGGTTGTATCCTGTTTACGCACGGAGCTGATTTATGTCTTAAATTCTCGCTTAACACTGGCTAGACCATGTGTAAAAGTCTGTAGGAGAAAATAATTTATAAATTCGTTCTTGTTTCTCCACCAACAAACCCCACATGTGTTATTTGTTTTACTTGAATAGTCTGCGATGGTACGGTGGAAGGTAGATGCCTGTACAACTGCTTTTGTGAGGTATGTCTTCCAGGACTTGATCAAGACAGTAGTTCCAAGGTAAGTAGCATATATATATATATATATATATATATATATATATATGTTAACGGTTGCCACTCGCGTAATGCAAAGCTCTTTCAACGAATTGACCACTCTGGTCTCCGTTAGCGTAAAAAATGAAAGCAAATGAAAAAAATTAATACATATTTGTTACATTATTTCAGATAGGTTGGGATTGTCGTTGGCTATGAGGTTATGTTATCTGTGCTGACTATAAATTTGGCCGGGTTTCCATCCTAGCTTGAGGTATTTCGCGTGTCTATCCACACTGATACGTTATATTAAAACGAAACAGTTTGTCTGTGGATGACACTATTTATATATATGTGCAACTGTTAATAGTAAAAAGGAATCGTTCATGCAGTTGGTTATGTAGTCGTCAATCAAAATCAAATGTACACCAACTTTTTTTTTCCAGATTAATATTCAGCTAATAAAAACATCTAGCTATTTTGTGAAATCGTACTTGAAACAACGAATTTTAAATGTAAGTAATATATATGCACTAAAATTATCATTTATTTATTGTTCATATTCACTGATGCAAGATCATATTTGCTGTTAATTATTCTATGCACATTTTTAGAGCTAATATATATATATATATATATATATATATATATATATATATATAGTTGGCTAACAGTAGTCGAGGGCGATACGAAGGCTTCCTTTTAAGTAGCTACTATACCAAGGTGTAGAGGCGAGCAGTTCACCTTTTCCGGGATTGCTCCACTTACCCTTGATCCTTACCTTATAATACTGTGTTTTAAGCAAGGAGGCATTAAGTACCATCTTTGAGTGTTCGGTATGATTCGACCTGGGATTTAATCCAGGTCTTCCGGGCCATTGACAAGCACTCTAACCATTAAATTGATAATTCCAACTTCTATCATTTTTTCCTCGAAGTTTCTCGTTTCCTCATGATCGGACGAAAAATGTTGTCTACTTGATGATTGTTGTGATACCTGAATCTCTGAGTTAGAGAAAGTGTGAAGCAGGATTATAATTTATTAATTCACATCTGCTCTACAACAAAAATGTCAATAAGATTCTTAATGCATTTTTAATACAAAGTTTTATTCCAATTAATACCTGTGTCAGTATTATTGTATGGTTGAACCTCTTGGAATCTAAGAGAAGTCCTGAAGTAAAAAACTGGACAGGAACTGCAAAAAGATGCTGAAATAATTTTGGAAGAAGCATCTAAAAAATAGGGGTTGTACGGCTAATTATTTCCTATCATACAAACCACCCAAGTTAGACAACTAGATATGATGAGCGCTACTGAAGAAAAGACGCAAATCTTCAGCAATTTTCTCAGATTGATTCCTATACATGAACACACCATTATTAGCCGACTAGCAAAAAATAACATTCGTCAGCTCTCTGCAGACACTGGATGCTGTCTAGAGGAATCACAACGAGCGATGGCCAGTAAGAACGGATAGTAAGAGTGGGTCAAGATAATATGTGCTGTCAGCACCCCTTAATAATGATGCTGCTGCTGCTACTGATGATATATATATATATATATATATATATATATATATATATAGAGAGAGAGAGAGAGATGAACCGACAGACAGACAGGCATATTGTAAGAAACGGACTGGCTGACCCAAGTTCAAATACTGGATGAGGCTGTTTGCATATCACATGGCGCTTATACCACTGGAAAAGCTATAAATCAAACTATCCCCTCACTGCGGTTGAATAGTTGGGCAGACTGTCCGCTTTAATTTTAGTATCGAAACCGGTCTAGGACAAGGAAAACTCTTAATTCAAACGCGTTGAACTCCGCTAAAAATTGACCATGTGTCACATCTCGCTCGTGCTGAGGAGCTGGTATATATATATATATATATATATATATATATATATATATATATATATATACGTGTATTTTCACCATAAGATATTACATTGAATATGAAAGAACGTTTGTCTTTTATTTCTATTTTTATCTTTTTTATTTATCAATCTTCTTGGCGTGTAATGTTTTAAAATGTAGACGTAATTAATAAATTTCAAAACAGTTAATTGAAGGTATTTCTTTAATAAATATTTTATTTGTCAAATCACTGATATTTCAATGAAAATACTTAATTGCAATGGAAATGTCTAATCATAAATGATATTAATCAGAAAATACAAGTTATCGAAGCAATTTTAGTTATTGGCACTATTTATAACATAAAGCAATCTGTCCAGTTTGTTCCACGGCTACAATGGCCGCTTAACTTGTAAATTTTGAAGCTGTTGATATATTTATTTATAGATTTATTAGCTTTACGAAACACCACATTTCATAAAATAACCTATTAATTAAAACGTGAATAACAAATATGAAAGAGTGTTGATTTCATATTTAAAACGTCAGGAAATGTCTATCTTTAACACTTTGCTCCTTTGTTAAACAATTCTTTAGATTTACTCTATCATTACAGCATTTTATATCATTATAGAGTCACACACACACACACACACACACACACTCATACACACACCCATTCAAATACACACATGCGCACACAGTCGTGCACACACTATATATATATATATATATATAGAGAGAGAGAGATGGCATATTTTTCAGTCACGTAAAGGATATATGACAAGGTCAGTTCTTCGGCGGACTAATGCTTGTTTGAATTTTTTCTCCGAGGTAGGTTGCCGGATCAAATGTGAAGAATCCATTTTTAAATTTCTTTTACTTTCATATATATATATATATATATATATATATATATATATATATATACCTCTACTTACGACAGTTTTTCGCTCTAGAAGCTGCGACCTAAGTCAAAAAGCGACTTGAGTCGAATTTTCTTGTCTCCGAATTTACTTGTCACTAGACTAAACCACAAATAACTATTCCAAGCTCTGTATTTTATTAATAAACGTATTTGTAATTATACATCACCAATGTGAATCTATTTTAACCTTACAAGCAAATAAATATTTGTTTTTAATATTGTACAGAAAAAATCTATTCTTTATTTACGAGTACATGCACCTACTTGTAAATGTAGATGTTTACAATTTGGCGATCTTTATCGGGGAATATTTATTTATGAATGTCGTTTATTCTAGAATATTATAAAATGAAATGATTTTCCACAGTTTAATAACAATTACAGTTATCAAATTTATTTTGCGATGGTAGAAAATAAACGAATTTATGTTAAATTTACCAATATTTACATTGAATTTGTTTATTTATATCATGGATGTAGATGGCTGTGGATCATGTTGTATAGTATATAAATTAAACCCAGAAAATTTTTTTCTTTAAAATTTCTTACAGGTTGTTGTTAAATTTTTCCGTAAAATATTTTCCAAGTTAGCATGACTATTTACAATTTTGTTAGTCTTCACTATTCCTTCAATCTATCGATCTATTTACCTAACCCCTCCACCAGTTGCAGGATTTTCACAATGTCTATTTTAAAACAAAACACATGTTATTTGAATTCAAGGTTTTCCTTCTCATCGACTGGTTGTCTTAGCAAGGCTAATTTTGCCAGTCTCCCCTAGTATTTTCTCATAATTTGCTAGCCCAGACAGGTGTATACAAGCCTTTCACCAGAGCATTTGTTCAAAGAGAAAAGCAAACAGCCTCGTCTAAGATTTGAAACCGGTTAATGATTTCATTCCCTACGATGATAACCTTTACGCAAATCACGCCTCATCTAAACCACGTGTGCGATGTCCTTTCCGAGGATTCAAAAACAAGTTTTTCAATCCTAATTATACTTCGCATACAGTTCATTTTATGCTGTTTGCTTAAGTTGAATTAAGTAATGCCGTAATTTGCATCAAACATTTCCGTTTCCGTCTTTAGTTACGTATTTTTTTCTAAAGAAAAAAAATAGCGTACTTAAAAGACGAAAAAAAAAAACTGAAAAATTACAACACAACATGACTGTTGAGAAAATCCAAAGGCAAAAGGTAGAAAAATATAACTTCCTGCTTTCTTTCAAACATAATTAGTGCCAGACATGTACAGTTGGTCACAGCGTAGCGTACGGTTTGGCCTCACCCACCTTATTATCTCTGCCCAGCCGATTTCCGTTAAACGTTCCACGCAGTTGGATAAACTTGTGTTTATTTGTTTAGTAAATTCAATTCAGATTTTTTCTTTCAACAGGAAAAACCATTCAACTAATTTCATAAACTCCATAACGTCTCAGCCAACGGAAATAGATAATGTTTTAAAAAAGGAAAAAATCAAAGATAAGAAAAACCAAACAAACTGTTCTTATATTTGCATCTAAGGTTGGTCAACTAATATTTTTAAACGTTTCCAGTTCACAGAATATTGCTTATTTAGTTGAAAATTAACTACAAATTTCCTTTATTGATTAGTATCTTAAATATGTTGTTTATGTAACCCGGTCGGTTTTATTGAAGCAATATGTAAGAATTCATATCAATTCTAATGATCATATATATATTGAAAGAACAAATGCTTGCTGGAATTAACTTTTGTTTTCTAAATACCACTTTAGGCCATGGAAATGGCAGCTGCATTGTTGCATACAATGTCCACAGACAGTTGCTGGTGTGAAAATTTTATCGCGTGGAGGTCAAAGTTGACCTTGGTGATATGGTTTTCGATGTCCCCAATGGGTAGATCTATTTCGTCACCATATGTGCCACAGTAAGTATATTGTATTTATACATCTAGTATGCATCTGTGCATATACCTAATATATATCTAAGCATATATTTAGTATATATATATATATACATATATCTAATTTATACATATATATCCAATTCAGTTTGGTTTCTTTTACTTAATGGCATATCAATCTTTGTGACTTATCTTATGCCAAATCTATCCTTTTAGAAGTACAGTAGTTGTACTCTGCAACCCATAGCTAATACGTTAAGTGGGTTCGTACTTTTCTCTAGGATATTGATCCGAAAGTGAACGTAATAGCGCAGCTGGAGTTCGAACCTACTTAATGAAATGTCACCGTCCAAAATAGAGTCTAAGATAATAAACAGCAGATAAAAGGATAAAAAAGAACCTCAACAGAAAAAAAGCAAGAACAAAACAACTAACAACTTATTTGTAATTTACTACTTACTGTATTTGGACCCTTAAAAATATATTAAAATTTAAAGAAAATGCCCTCAGTTTATTAAAACAAAAAGCTCTTTGTGTCTGTAGTAGGAATTGATCTTCTACAGTATTTAAGGTCTACCATATTTTTGTACGTTATCTGCTATAACATTTGCATCGTGATTCTTCTCGCGAATCATTGCCTCGGTATTTGTGAGTTATTAAATCCTTATTCGGCTTTATTTGGGCATTTAAGATATTTAATTCCTGAAATGAACTTTGAACGATTGATTGCACATTGCATTATTAATAATCGAATACTCCAATAGAGAGCATTATCGCATACTCCAATAGAGGGCATTATCGCATACTCCAATAGAGAGCATTATCGCGTACTCCAATAGAGGGCATTATCGCATACTCCAATAAAGAGCATTATCGCATACTCCAATAGAGGGCATTATCGCATACTCCAATAGACAGCATTATCGCATACTCTAATAGAGAGCATTATCGCATACTCTAATAGAGAGCATTATCGCATACTCCAATAGAGGGCATTATCACATACTCCAATAGAGGGCATTATCACATACTCCAATAGAGAGCGTAATCGCATACTCCAATAGAGAGCACGTGCTAGAAAGCGCACAGCATAAAAAAAAAACAAATTTATAAATCACATGCAAAAATACAAAAAAAAATGTGGCAGATCACATACTACAACAGAGGCAACAATGATGACATCATATCTGCTTTTGATGCCTTTTGGAACAAATGAAGTCCAAGCACTGCAACACCGATTGATGAAGTGTGTAACCAGCAAAAGAGGACTATGTTAAAAAAAAACCACGAGAATATCTTCGTCAACTTATGGACTATATATATAAGTAAATTTGGCAACCTTAGTCAGTGGTGACCCGAAGACTCCCTTTTCAATAGCTACTACAATGAGGTGTAGGGGAGGGAACAACTCAATTCTCTGGATTGCTCTACTTTATCCTTGATCCTTACCTTAGGATGCTGAGTGTTTGGTAAAGCGGCATCAAGTAACATATTTTGAGTTTTTAGTATGACTCGACCAGGGATAGAACCCTGCTCTCCCAGACCATTGGTGAACAAATTATAAAACAATTAAACAGACTATAAGTACAGACGTTTAAATAATTTCTGTTATTCTGCCTTCTTAACTGCCTGATTATCATGCCTACACATAAAGCTCAGAATTGTCGGAAAAATGTACTTCAAGGTTATTTTAAAACTTTAGGTTTTAAACTACACTGCATCAAGCGTCAAGTTCTTTAAACATATTATTTTGAAAAAATTTGGTGAAGATATTTTTTTATTATTTTGATCTTATACAGAGAGTAACGTAGAGAGAGTCCCTGTGGCGTGATTGCTTAAACACTGGATTGCACTCTCAAAGTAAGGGAGTTCGAACTCTAGTCACGATATTACATTTACTTTCGGAGTAATACACTTCGGAAAAGGTATCCTTGATATGGATTAAATAGTAGCACTATTTTTCTCCTATGATTAACTCTGCCGTTCAAATATTGATATGTCATTAAAAACCGGAAGAAAAAAAGAGAGGGAGAGTAAACAAACGGTTCCGAACCTTATACAATATAAGTGATATTTGTCAAGTCAAGGAAATTTACTGTCGGATTTGCTAAAGCAGTCTTTCGACATTGGTGAATAGTTATATATTCTTTATACTGAATCATCCAAACTAATAGCCCAGTTACATTATCATCCAAAGTTCCTAAAATAAATTGACTTGTACGACTGACATATACGATTTCGCCATAATGGAAGCAAACTAACAATGTTGATTTCTTTTTGTTTTGTTTTGTTCGTTTCAGTATCGTGTCTTAATAACTGATTCAATTTGGGTTGTAAAATGGGCAGACTCTGTAAAATACATAAATGACTCTTTGAAAATAGATCCAATTGTTGACTCGTGATCAACTCTTCAATCTGCGTTCTTTCTATTATTGGTTAAAGCAGAGAATTCAATGTTAGACGATAGTTGTGTCTGGCATTATGATAGCTTCTTTTTTATTTACTTTTTTAATTACCTTTATATTCTCTGTCAGCAAAAATAAGAAGGAATAAACACCGATCAACTGTTTGTATCAGAAAAATTAGAAAAAAAAAGTATTGATCCTTTCTTACTACGTCTAAGATATATCAGAATCGCTTGAGCCAAGAGCACCCACAAATAGGGAAAAATTGTTATAATAGAAAATGAAGACACGTTAAAAGTAGATGGATGAACGGAAAATGCCTCGGGTCTTCGTTAAGAACGGAATGAGAATGAGAGTTTTGATTTTAATGCGTTAGTGAGCGGTTTCTGGAAAAATATTTGTGAACAACGTTTTTTTTCATTTTATTGCAAGTGTAAATATTTAAATATATAGTGAAAGCATGAAGGGAAAACATAGTGGAGGTTGTAGAAAGAAAAGGAAAAATCTGTACAGAATAAAAAGGATGAAAAAACAAAGAAGAGTCTGAAGTGTCTGAAGAGTTTCAGGATAGGAAAAAGGTGGGGATAGATCGTTTGGTGTGAATGATGAAATAGTTTGAAAGAAAGAATTATCCGAACGAACTAAGTAGTCAACATGATAAATTATGATAAATGATACCTTCATCAGACAGTGCCAAATAAAAGAGACAGACAGACAGACAGACAGATAGATAGATAGATAGATAGAAGACGGATTTAACAAAAGTATAGAGAGACAGAAGAAAGACTATATAAAGAGATGCAAACTGTAAAATAGATGTTTAGATTGGAACAAAACTAAGATAGATATGTTACGTTACGAGATCATAGATGTTTTATTTCACAAAGTACAAAGTAACTGGTTGTCTCCTTCGATACGAAAAGTTATTTTCTAACCGCAATAGTTTCGCAGCAGTTAGATGCCAAACAAGAGAGAAAGATAGGTTTGAATATTTACTTTCGTGTCATATAAATGCCAAGAGAGACCCATGGGCGGCAGCTGAACAGAAACACCAGACTTCGAGTCCCCCTCACCTGAGGGCACTCAACCGACGGTCTCTGCCTCTGAGCTCTCAACAATAATCTGCCCTCACTAACTTTAACTCAATTAAGCATTTTTGCTTATATAGCAATCTCTTAATAATTCCATTCATTAATGATGTAAGAACATGTGTCTTTAACTTTTATGTGTGATGACACTTTGCTTACTTATAATATCCAGACTTTGTTTACTAATGATATCGAGACTTCAACAATGATTTCTAAAAAGGTCTAATTATAATATGCTGAATGTCGTCTCATATTCTGAGACACGTGTGATAAGTGCACCCTATGACCTTCGTGACTTACATTTCCATTCAAAGTTTCTAGCTACTTCCGATTCATCAAGGCAAATGAAATAATTACTTTATCTAATTAATCATCATCCTTAATTACATTACGGATAGACAAGTAGATAGATATGGAAGAAAGAACGAATTAATTAAAACACGATTCATTTTACCTCATAGAAATCTATCAAAATTAAAATATAACTGAGATATAAACCAATACAAAAATGCCTGTTTTACCCACTGGCTTAAATAGTTTATATTGATCGGCTTTTCTATAGGACTGTATCTGAGTAGAGGAAAACAGATATGTCGATATTTTCCTTACCATCTAGTCTTCTCGTAGCTCATAATCTTCCTTCTCTATTTCCGTCTTGTGTCGTACAATGCAACAATTAATAAATATTGAATTATTATACAAATGAATGAATAAATAAATATGAAGAAAGAGAATAAAAAAAGCCAACAAAAAGGACACAAATAGAGATTAAAAAAAGAAGCAAACGAAATCGAAGATAAACCCTAAGATATTTTCAGAAGAATGCAAATATGAAAAGAAATCGGTAATATATTTTGAGAAAGCTTTTTTTAAATGACGTAATCAAAAATTATTCATTTTAATTTGACATTTTTCCCTTTGCAAACTGAGAACTGATAAATGATTCATTTATTTTCACTTCCATTAAGAAAGAAATCAGTTCAACCTTCAATATGACACAGAAAATAGCTCGTTATTTCAAAAAAAAAGAAGCATGCTGTGTCAATGTAGGTGGAAGTTTCTTGAAAAATCGAAAGATAAATTGATATCGGTTGAATCACAAAGCTTATCAACAATTTCGGATTACGTTATTGAAAATATCTGAGTTATTCATACTGACGTGTTAAGCATATTGAAAAATACGTTTTAAAAAAGCTTTTTTTTTTCTAAGTTTTATTTTATTGAATGAAAGGATTACACATTACTGGAATTGCCTGCAGATATTGATTATTTGCAAATAAGACCCAAGGATATAATATATTTAATCAAACTCAGTACGCTTTTTGGCTATTTTTAAAAACAGACATCCTGCCATTAAAAAATGTAAGTCGATGCTCCGGTTTGAATAGTCCAATGAGCTTTTTTCAGGTGTTTGTGTTCTTAAGTCAAACGCTTGTCTAAGAGTAATATCAAGTCCAGTGACCTACCTTCTTACTCTTTGGAGGTGCACGTGGAGTAATGGTTATCGTCGTAGGAATTGGACTCGGGGACATGAGTTCAAATCCTGGACGAGACTGATTGCATTTCACATAGCACTAATAGCCTTGGGAACGGTATGAATCCAAATAGTCTCCCTCCGGCTATGGGTAAATAGTAGGACAGACTAGGTTCTTCAGCCTCGGTGAGGCAACTAGTCTAGGAGAAGGAAAACTCTGAATTCAAACCTGCTGAACTCAGCTTAAAAATTGAGCTTGTGTTATATCCAGCCCAAGCGGAGGGTTTGGTAAATAGGACCTTCTTACTCTTTGGATTTGAGTCCCCCGGAAAAGAAAAGCTATGGAGAAAACTTATCCCAGCAAGTGTGAGTTAAATGACAATTGCCCATGTTTCATTGAAATTCTCATTCAAGGAATGTATTTCATTTATACTGAATCATCCAAACTAATAGCCCAGTTACATGATCATATTTGTGGTACGTCGTTGGAGTCGTTCAAACGGCATTTCTGTGACTGGTTCCGGTGTCTCTTATATGTGCATTTGTGTCCTTCTACAATGTACACTATATCACCAATTATTTTTCTAAATTATTCCACGTTCCCAGCAGGACGTGTTTTTTTGATATTTTTTAAAATAACTTTTTTCTCCCGGGTTGAACCTTTTTTTTTTTTTTAGGCGCTAATGTGGTCTTTCGTAGCTTATTTTGTTTCGGGAGTAGCTTATCTTTCTGGCAAATATCGTCTCGGCTGGTGAGACTGCCAGTGGTGTATTGGGAATGGGTGTTATTCTGTATACCTGCAGAAATTGCTGTTGTGCTTTGTCCGTCGGGGTACCTGATGCTTTTTTGAGAGCTTGCTTTAACGTGTCTTCAAAACGTTCAGCCTGGTCGTTTGATTTTGGGTGATATTGCAGTGTGGTTATGTGCTTTATGTGGAAGATTTCGCAGAACTCCTTGAATTCGACATATATGATTTGGCTTCCGTTGTCGCTGACCACACAATCTAATACACCGAACGCCGTGCATTGATTACGCTACAATAAAATACCTATCTATTACAGTTGCAAGAAAAACGCGAGAGTAGAGGAGATTTATATATATATATATTTTTTTTTCTTTTGAGAATTTTTCACACAAGCGCGAGCTTTGGTTTTCTCGGTGGAGTTTGTGCGACAACATATTTCCACAAGTCACCATTGCTCTTCTCAGTATTCTGGCCAGTTATTATTATTATTATTATGGAGTATTACAAGGTACGTATTAAGGGAAATATGGAGGTGCACATGGTGTAATGGTATCGTCGTAGGAATTGAACACGGCGATACGAGTTCACATCCTGGACGAGGCTGATTGCATTTCACATAGCACTAATACATTTGAAAAATTTATGAATCCAATTATTCTCCCTCCAGCTCTGGGCAAATAACAGGGCAGACTGGGTTCTTTAGCCTTGGTAAATGTTGTGGCCTTTGAAAGGGTCACTGATGAAAACGCAAACACGGATATTAGATAACAGATAATATTACAAAAGAAAGACAGAGTTACACAGAAAAGGTAAGAAGTCTCGTACTGTTGGTAAAACATCGATAGTGATCTGCTCTTTTGGCAGCGAAATCTCTGTACTAAAAACGGGGAGGAGAGTCCATTATAGTAAGATGGGTAAGGTTTCCAAAACACCGCTCCTCCAAGCCTTTTACTTCGTAAAAGTGCTGTTAATATTTTTTTTTTCTTTTTGAGTCGATCATCAACGGGTCGGTGAATTTTATTTTCCTCCCTGGCCGACGTATTTCAGGTGTTGGTTGGGGAGGATCTAAATCGAACATGTCGAAAATGGTGTCTATTGGGTCTTCTTCTGTTTGTGGTACGTCGTTGGAGTCGTTCAAACGGCATTTCTGTGACTGGTTCCGGTGTCTCTTATGTGTGCATTTGTGTCCTTCTACAATGCACACCATATCACCAATTATTTTTTTAATTATTCCACGTTCCCAAGAAAACGTGTTATTTTGATATTTTTTAAAATAACTTTTTTCTCCCGGGTTGAACCTTTTTTTAGGCGCTAATGTGGTCTTTCGTAGCTTATTTTGTTTCGGGAGTAGCTTATCGAAGACGGATCTTATCTTTCTGGCAAATATTGTCTCGGCTGGTGAGACTGCCAGTGGTGTATTGGGAATGGGTGTTATTCTCCATACCTGCAGAAATTGCTGTTATGCCTTGTCCGTCGGGGTATCTGATGCTTTTTTGAGTGCTCGCTTTAACGTGTCTACAAAACGTTCAGCCTTGCCGTTTGATCTTGGGTGATATCGGTGTGGTTATGTGCTTTATGTGGAAGATTTCGCAGAACTCTTTGAATTCGACTGATGTGATTTGGCTTCCGTTGTCGCTGACCACACAATCTAATACACCGAACCGCACAAACAGTTCATGTAGGAAACCAATGATTGTCCCCGTAGTAGGTCTTCTGCATCTGAGAATCTCAGGCCATTTAGAGTAACTATCCACCTCAATTAGGTAGTGGAAATCTTCCAGGGGACCTGCAAAATCAGCATGTATCATCGACCAAGGTTGTTCTGTTTTGGGCCAAGGTTTGAAAGAAGTGGGGGTGTTTTGCCGCTAAGGCACAGCCTTTACATTTTTTGATCATATCCCAAATGATGTTATCCATCTTCGGCCAATAAACATAGCTTCTCATGAGACTCTTCATTCTATTTATTACCGGATGTCCCGTATGGAAATCACTTAAAATTCTGTTTTGCTATTCCTTTGGTATTATGACCCTTTCATTATATAGGAGGACGTTATCACATTGTGAAAATGCTTCTGGTACTTTTCCGTTTTTTGCTGTGATTTTCTGTTTAATATTGGTAATAAAGTCGTCGTTCATTGCTTCACTTTTTGTCTCGAGTAGTGTCACTGGCAGTTCTTTGATGGTGTTGGCTATCATTTTTTTCAATTTCACAGTCTGTTTGTAAGGCTGCTATTATTGTGTCCTGGAAGGGTTCACTATACTTCGGTACCAACCTTGATAGTCCATTTGCGTGGCTAATCTGTTTTGACGGGAGGTATTCGATTTTAATTTTTAGTTCAGTAAAATCATTCCCCATCTTAGTAGCCTATTGGCAGTATAAATTGCTGGACGCTTTTTTGATCCGAAAATGGGGCTTGTGGTCTGTTTATAGAGTAAAGAATCTGCCATGCAAGTATCGGTGAAATTTTGTCACTGCAAATATTATTCCCAAGGTCTCCTTTTCAATCTGGGAATAATGCTTTTTGGATAGAAGAAGGGTTCTAGAAGCGTGGGCTATTGGCTTTTTTGTCCCAATGGGCATTTTATGCAGGATACACGCATCAACCCAATATGAGCTGGCATCCCTTGCTTTAATAATCTCCAGTTTTGGGTTATAGTGCGTGAGAAAAAAGATCAGATGTTAATGCCTTTTTAATTTGGTCAAATGCTGTTTAACATTCAGGCGTCCATCTCCACTTTTTATCTTTTTTTAGTAGTTCCTTTAGCGGGGCGCAGAGATCGTGCAATTTTTTTATGAAACTTTGTAAGTAGTTTGCAAGTCCAAGGAAGCTCAGTAATGTTGTAACATTATCAGGGGCGGGCATATCCTTGATAGCTGTTGCCCTTTCGGGGACGGGACGTCTCCCGTCTTTGTCAATGATATGTCCCAGATATTTGATTTTGTTCATACAGAAATCGCATTTTGCTTCCTTTACCTTGAACCCAAATTCCTGTATTTGTGCGAAAACCTTGTTTAGATATTCTCTGTGTACTTTCTTCATTTTACTACTAATTAAAATATCATCAAGATAAGCGAAAGTGAAGTCAAAGCCGCCCAATATGGTGTCCATCACCTGTTGGAAGATAGCCGGTGCGACTTTTATTCTAAAAACTAGTCTGTCAAATTTATACAACCCCATGTGTGTGTTAATACAGAGTCGTTTAGAGCTATTTTCTTCTGCTGGAATCTGGCGGCAGACCTCGGTTAAGTCAATTTTTGAAAAGACTTTTCCTCAATCTAATTTATTAAAAACCTCTTCTTGGCTGGGAATGGATAGTGGTAATCCTTGAATGCAGCGTTCAATCCTATAGAAAAATCTGCGCATACCCAGATTTCCTTAGATTTTTTTCTTATATATACTGTTGGAGCAGCCCATTCGCTAAATTCCGCTTTCGATAATATGCCCATATTCACTAATTTGTCTAGCTCTTTATTTATTTCTTCGGTCGCGGCGAACGGTACGTTTCGCTTCTTTCGAAAAAAAATGGGGCAGGTATTTTCCTTTAGTTCAAATTTTGCCTTAATGTTAGTACATTTGCCAAGACCAGCTGAAAATACTTCGGGGAAACTACCTTTTTTAGTTCCATATTAATTTTTTCTGCTTCGGTCTTAATGCATTCTACTTTTTGGCAAAACGTATTAATTGGTTGATCCCAGAGGTTAAATTCATGAAATCAGTCCGACCCAAACAAATTTTCGGTGTTCTTCAGTACGAAAACTTTTAATTTTTTGGTTATACCATTTAGTGATACTGGGATAATTATTTCGCCGTTAAATTTTATATTGTCTCCTATTACCGTTCACGCCGTCTTGCTTGTCATCTTTATTATTGGCCTATTTAATTTACTCCAAGTTTGTAACTTTATTATTGATAAATCAGAGCCAGAGTCTAACTGAAATCTTACCGACTTATTTAGTACTTTGACTGTTATGTATGTACGAACGACTTTGTCTGACTCGTCCTTTTTTTTTTGTATGTCTGACTCTGTTTTTAATTATTTTTCCGTTTCATCACTGTGAGCTCTTATGTCCGAATCTATCGCAGTCTTGACATTTTTTTGTACGATAGGGATATTCCTTGGCCCAATGCAATTTTACACAGTGGTAGGAAGTGATACGTGTTTTTGCTGTTGTTGTTGACACTAGTCTGCCTGTATTGAAATTTTGGGTAATCATATTTTTACTCCCTTTTACCGGAGAGTATGATTGACATCTATATTTGACTTTCCTTCCGTAAGCAACACCAGACTCCTCGATATTTTTGAGTCTTTCCTGACACTCACTATCCTCTGACAGTCTTCAGGCAATTTTTGAAGTGTGAGATCGGGTTCGCTCTCAAATTTTGACAAAACTCTGCGTCTGATTTCTGCGTCTTTTGCCGACACAAAGCCTCGTGTGAATATCAGACAGTTGAATTTATCCGCTGACAATTAGCCTAGTTTAAAATATTCGCAGTTTTTATTGACGACCGAAGCAAACCCTAAATAATCATCACTTTCCCTTTTAGTTATGTTGAGGCATTTCCATCTTTTGTGGAATAGAGACATTATGGAGCTGAATAATTCTGACAGTAATTTGACTGTTTCTAAAAAGCCAAGTTCGCAAGTTTTTTGTTTTGGTAAGATATAATCTACGAACTTGTTGTGTTACACGTTTCTTAGCTTTTGTAGAAGTAGCCAGACTTTTTTTGCATCAGTCCAATCGGCACAGTCGGTATTATAGATATCTTCATATCTTCTGTAATATGCCTCAAAGGTCTTGTCCTCATCTGGTGCGTCGGAAAATGCTTCGATTGCGTTCCACACTGCATTTTGAGTGAAAATAGTAGTCCTATATCTAGGCTGGTTATTACTTAGACTTTTGAAAAGTGCTTCTTGTCGTTTTTGTAATTCAATGAAGAACTGTTGTTGTTTTCCCTCGTTTTTTAAGATTTTTTCTTCGTTTTTTTTGTTGAGAATCCATTTGGAACTTCATCATTTGTGCAAACATTTCTTTAAGGTCTTCCATTTTTTGCGGGGGATGGGGGTATTTTTTTCTTCAGTAAATATCCACAGAAATCGAGACTAATTATTGTGTGTGTGTGTGTGTTTTGTACAACACAAAACTGTATGCTCCTAATTAAATTTTTCCCTCTGACGTGGGAAGAAAGAAAAATATGAAATCACTTTTTGATTACGTGACAATCTTACTTACATATTTTTTTAAATATCCGCTATCCGACAATTTGATACCTTGTAGTTGTTTTAACAAAGATCTTGTTCGGTTCGTTGTATGTTGTTATAAGTTGTAGATACTTTAAGAACTTGTAGTTGGGTATCTCTTTGTTGTTGCGATGTATCTTCGTCAGTATTTTGTGCGATTAACCCCTTTTGCTAGTTAGGGAGTCCCTTATTTCGTTCGAGTTCCTCGTCGCCAGTATCTTGTGGCCCCGGAAAGGGTTACTAATGAAAACGCAAACACGGATATTAGATAACAGATTATATTACACAAGAAAGATAGAGTTACATGAAAAGGTAAGAAGTCTCGTACTGTTCGTATAACACCGATAGTGATCCGCTACTAATAACGGTGAGAAGCGTCCATTATAGTAAGATGGGTAATGTTCCCCACAACAGTAAGGCTAGTCTAGATTGAAAATTCTGAATTTAAACCTGTCAAACTCCGCTTAATAATTGACCTTATGTCATATCCTGCCTGAACGGAGGAGTTGGTAGATATGGAATATTATTATTATTCACTCATTAGAGCTTTTCACAACAGCGTTTGCCGATGGTTTCCCACAGGAGTCTGAGGGACAACAAGTCTCCTCAAGTCTCCTCAAGTCTCCAGGATTATTTTCAGTATTCTGGCCGTTCTCAATTATGCTGTCGCTTGGATGGTTTCCACCCGTCCACCAATTTCCAAGTCCTCCAGTCCCTTTAGTAATCATTTAGTTACTGTTCCAAACGCACCAATTACAATTGGTATAATTGTCATCTGCATATTCCACAGCTTTTTCAATTGCCTAGCAAGGTCGAGGTACTTATCCTTCTTTTCACATTCTTTCAGATTTACTCTGTGGTCAGCCGCGACAGCAAAGTCGACTATTTTACAAGTTCTCTTTTTTTTGTTGATTATTATTAAGTCTGGTCTTCTGACCGGGATTCGGTAATCCGTTTGTATGTTAAAGTCCCATCGGAGTTTATACATGTCATTTTCTCGGACAGGTGTTGGGTTGTGTATATACCATTTGTTAGTATGGTCAAATTTACGTTTCTTGCACATTTCCCAGTGGATCACCTTGCCGACCAAATCGTGTCTCGCCTTATATTCCTCTGTGCTAATTTTCTGCATTCGTTTATTATGTGATTGATGGTTTCATCTCTGTCACCACATAGCCTGCATTTGCTATTTTGGTGAGTCTTATCTATCTTCGCCTTGATATGATTGGTTCTTACGGCGTTGTCTTGTGCTGCTATTAGGAGAGATATTATTATTATTATTATTATTAGTATTATTATTCCATGTGAGTTTTTACACCAGTGAAAGGGAATAGACTTTCACAGCAAGCTATCTCAGGTGACCAAGACTTTTCTCTATATTCTAACCGACCTTAATGCTGTGGTCGGGTTGGTGTCGATTCATCCTCTAATTTCCAATTCATTCAGTCATTTTGTGATTACAGTTACTCTCATGTTCCACAACTTTCTTAGTTCCCTTTTAAGGTTCAAGTAATTCTCTATCACTACGTGTCTTAAATAGAAGGTTGTAATGTCACTGCACCTAATAGGATGTTGTATCGTTACACATCCAATGTACCGTTGTAACATTGCACGACATAAATTAACGCCTGTAACGCTACGGTGTTCAAATGGAATTTCGTGCTAGTAGGTTCCAATAGACAATTGTACTACTACTACTACTACTACTACTACTACTACTCATAGCCATTTGTACCATCAGTTAGCGAACAGTTTTTTTTTCGTGTAACGCTACGTCTAATGTGTTATTCGGACCCTGTGGTAATCTCGTCGTAGGAAAAGGTGACGAACACATAAAACCCTGTCCTGGTCCATTAACACAGATTTTCAATCACTACTACACTTTTTAAGTAGTTCCCGGGAGAAATATACTGAGTATAAAAACTGAGTCGACCGCGTTAGCTGAACAAAGAGAAAAACATGTCATGAGGTGAAAGAAAGCAGAAACAGCCCTCGAATTTTCTTTTTCGTTTTCAGTTGTAGTTCTAACGTACTTGTTCGCTGATTTCGTCGCCACAGCAATTTGTAAGGGATTAACCCTTTTTTTGGTGCTCACCACAAAATGGAGGCCGCCAATTTTAGCTGACTTCACATTGCCGAATCTGATCTACAACTAACGGTTTTTACCTCGTCGTATCTGGCTGCCAACTAACTCTTCCTGTTTTCTATCCCACGCCCACAGCTTTTCATTTGAGTTCCTTTCGCCAATCAGAACTCGTTACTCATTCGCTGTTGATAAGCTTCAATTTTTAACCTGGATGCCCCAAATTATTTTACATTTTTCTATCTTCTCACTTTCTTTCCTTTTCCTTCTGTGGTCTGCCTGAGTGGCAAAATCCACTTGATGGTATGTTTTTGTTTTGTTCATTAACCCAAGGGCTGGTCTTCTTGCCGGTATTAGTTAATCCGTTCGCATTTAAATATCCCAGATAATTGTAAATGTCTCAATTTCTAGGACAGATTCCGGTTTGTTCATATATAATCATGGTCAAATAATATCATAATAATGATAATACATATTATTATTATTATTATTATTATTATTGTTGTTGTTTTATTCCTTGCAGGTTTTCACACCAACATTAGCCTATGGTGTTTCTCTGGAGTATGAGTAAGTTCAAGGGAGACTCATTCTATATTTGTTATAAGCAACAATGCTACGCAATTATGTACCCAGGAAATATCATGCTGTTGAAAATCTATATCATAGAAAAAGATAAACCACCCGACATACATAGGAGATATCAAGATATTTGCCAAAAAAGAAAAAGAACAGGAAACACTGATACAAAATGTAAGAACATACGCCGAGGATATAAGAATAAATTTTGGCATTGAAATATGTGTCATGCTGATAAGGAGAAGTGGAAAAAAACAAAAAACAAAGGGAAAATTTGAACTGTCAAACCAGGAAAATATCAGAACGCTTGGAGAAAAAGAAATTTATAAGTATTTTGGAAAGTGCAAATGGACACCATCGATAAGCGAAAAAACTGGACACCATCGATATGAGAAAAAAATACGAGTACCCCAGAAAAACAAGAAAATATCAAGAAACCAACTCCTGCAGCAGAACTCCCATCAGAGGAATCAAAACCGTGGTAGCCTCCTTGTAGGAGACTCAGAACAATTTTTAAAATGGACAAGAGACGAACTCAGACAAATTGACAACTGTTCAAGGAAATTAATGACTAAACCGAGAGGTCACATAGGAGGACAACATGTGTCTAGAAAAAAAGGAAGAAGAGGACTCACCAGTATTGCGCAGATGCCACAAAACAAGGTTGGTTAAACGAGAACCGGTGTTTTCAGTGTGATTTGACCGTAAGCCACGAAACAAGAACTCAAAGAATATAAAATGTAATGTAAAAAGATTAAAGAAAGACTAATTACAGCAGTTAGGAAAAGCGATTGTATGATTAGTGATAACGGGGAACAATAAAAAAAAATATAGAATACAGAAATTAGAAGAAAAACAAACGTAGGGATCTTTCAAGCGAACAACTGAAGATATTGCTCAAGACCTGGATATATTACACATAATTATCTGCATTAGATAAAAATAATTGACACAATTTAACTAGGGGCAAACAAATCAGCTCTGGTTCGTTTTATAATAATTTTCCCTACAAAATCTTGGTTTCCGAATCATATGCATTGACCTAGTGGGTAGAGTGTTCACCAATGGTCCGGGAGACCGGTGTTCAATCCCAGGTCGAGTCATACCAAAAACTTTAAAAAAATGGTACTTGATACCTCCTTGCTTAACACTCAGTATTATAAGGTACGTATCAAGGGTAAAGTTGAGTAATACAGCGAAAGAAGTAGCGCTCTTCCCGACACCTCGGTGTAGTAGCTATTGAAAAAGGGAGCCTTCGGGTAACCTTTGACTGCTACGACACTACTTTTACTTGAAGATGTTGGTGTGTGTGCGTTTCTGTATGTGTATGTGTGTGTGCGTATGTTTGAGTTTGTGTGTGTGTGTGTGTGTGTGAGTCTGAATAGATTCTAGCATTAAATAATACGCATGGGGTGATACAACCAAACCAACTTCCTCTTCTGATAATAATAATAATAATAATAATAATAATAATAATAATAATGTGCATTTGATTTTTTGTACCAGTTGACCGAAGGTTATTTCTGAGGACTGGGTTGACAGCCAGGAACTTAACATATCCAGCACGTTTTTTATTATTCACGCAAACCGTTGACTGTGCAGTCGGAATTCTTTCTCATCTTACCAATTCATCTAGTTTCGGTTCTATTGTTTTGGCACTGTTTCAAGTGCACCAATTATAATAGGTGTGATCCGAAATTTCATGTTCCATGCTTCTTTGATATCTTGGTATTTTTCTACCCACTGACAAGTAGTCATTATTTCTTAATTTTTAGCTTTAATCTGTGTTCCACTTGTAAAGAAAGGTCTACGATCTAACATGTCACTCTTTTATTTATTGCTTTTTTTTTTCTTTTTTTCTCTTGGATTTTTGTTGCATTTCTATTGCAAATTATCTGAGTAGTTATTTATTTGACTACTCGATCCGAGAGAATAAGAAAAAAAAACCCGCGACTGTTAATACAAAACTTATCTGCGCAACCCATTCATATTGCAGAAGAACAGTGCGTATCCCATTTCATCTGTTTACACATATCAGATCTGCACAGGATATTATTATTACAGAAGCTTAAATCGGACCTATAATCCCATCCTTTATACTGTGTCTCGATCAGTCAATGATATACTTGTTTTGCCCCGTCGGCTGGGGCTGTAGAATTCGCCAACAGCACCTCTGCAGGGGGGTAAAACCCCCTCGTCCAATGAGTGTCCTCGATATGGAACTAGACAATCTGATGAGGTTCCAGTGATGCTGAGGCTTTGGAGAATGTGGAGCACCTCTTCATTGCCATTACTCCCAGGTCCATTCTGACCCGGAATGGTATCACCTAATAGGGCCCTACCAATGGGTTACATAGAACTAACTGCATACTTACGCTAAACTGAATTGTTTGATTTAGGACTATTTGACTGAATTCAGTAGCTCGAAATAAAAATATTTTGACAATTAAACTGTACTTTCATTTAAACGGTGTGCTTCGGCTAAACTGAACTGTTTGAAATTGAACTGTTTTTGACAATGAAACTGTACTTACACTAAATAGAATGGTTATATACAGAACTATTTTGACATTTAACTGTGTGTAAGCAAAATCTGTACGTATACTAATCTGAATCAGCTGAATTAGAACTGTTTGAATAAACTGAATAGCTTGAAATAGAAATGTTTTTGACAATTAAACTGTGTACTCAGGCTAAACTGAATTGTTTGAAATAGAATTGAATATTTCCATAAAAGCGGATTTGGCATTAAATAACCTACAAAGGTTGATATGCCATAAAACCCAACCAACAAACCGACATACTTGTTTTTTTACACTCATTTTGAGCCAATTGAATAATTATTTTTGACATGTCTGTATGAATCAATGTCGATCCTTTTAAACTTTGCTTTGTAATTTTATTCATATTTTGATTATTTATTATTCACTCTAGTCATTTTTTCTATGACCGAGAAGAAGAGTACATACATTATTCTATCTGATAGTTGATTTGCATCCAATTCTGCAAGAGAATCTTCTGCTTGAACTTTGGTTTGGGAGGATAACATTTGTCTATAGATTTAAAATTTATTATTATTGTTACTCATTTGAGAGTCTTTCACACCAACGTTTGTTGATGATTTTACATTTGAGTCTTAATGACAGTAAGGCTCTTCGAGTCTCTTGGACTCATCGTAGTATTCTGGTTGATCTAATGATAATACTGTAGTTTAGATGGTCTCCAGTTATTTTTATTGTAATTATTATAATCATCATTAATGAGAATTTTTCCAGTTGTTCTAATTGTCAGATTTACACAAGAGTCTGTGTGACTCAAGTCTTTGATATTCTTTTGAGTATTCTTGTCGATCTTAGCATTGATGTGTTTTGTATGGATAGATTCTTCTGGTTTCCGATCCCTCCACACTACTTTCCAGGATTCTCGGGACCGTTCGAAGTTCACTAACTAAAATTGGCATCAATGTAAATCTCATTTCACAGCTTATTCAGTTGTCAAGCAAAATCCAAATATTCATCGAAATTTTCGCAATCTTTCATTTTCACTTCACGTTCCGCCGAAACAGCAAAATACACAAGATGACGAATTCATTTTTTTCTCAATAATTAATATTAGGTCTGGGTTTCTGGTCGGGATTAAGAGACTCATTTGTATTTTTGTTGGTCTCATTTTCCAGTAGGGATTCAGGTTTTTTATATACAATTTTTAATAGTAGTTATATTTTGATTTTTCAAAATACCTTGTGGAGCACGTTTCGCATCCAATCATGTCTACATGATTCCAGTACACCAACAATCATGGGCATCATCGTCACCCACATGTTCCATTGTTTTTTCAGCTATATAGCAAGATCTAAGAACTAGGCCATCTTTTCGCTTTCTTTCATTTTCAAGTTGTGGTCCTCTGGCTCAGTTAAATCAAATAATCCTTCTTATCTTTACGGATCAAGTAGAGTGTGTTTTGGTTCCAGTGATTGTTGGTTGACGCTGTTTCACTTGGATTCCGGTAAGCCGGCATTCATGTCACACATAGACACACCGGTGCTCCTTGAGCTTCAAGGGGCTGTCTCCCCAAACTCTAGGGGCAAGTTTTATTGCCTGGTGCCTGAGGTGCCCCTTTTTAGGAGAATGCCGACAGGGCTCAAGACATTTTAGGAACCGTCAGGCATGTGTGGGTCACAGTCCAGTACCTGGTTCCCACCAAATGGCCAAGTGCCATACTCGCATGTACGTGGGGCGTTCGACAACATATCAAATCTTCTTAACTTAATTAACACAAGCGCTGGCCTTCTCAATGGGACTAAATGATCCGTCAATGTCTCAGTGTCCCAGAAGATTTTATGCGTCTGATTTTTTTGTAGAAATTTTTATTTGACTATTTTGAGAGTTTTTATACCAGAGTTAGCTAATTGTTTTTCTCTGGATTCTGTGTGACCGCAAGTCTTCTAAATTTTCCTGAACTCTTCTCAGTACTATTCTGATCGATCTCAATAATGTATATTTTCAATTCGTCCATTTGTTTCCAAGTCCACCATTCCCTCTGCCAATCATTTGGTGACTGTACCGAGTGTTCCAATTACAATTGGTATCACCGTCACTTTCATTTTTGATAGCTTTTCTCTAGCATGGTCTTGTACCTTAACTCTCTTTTTGCTTTCATCCAATTTTACACTGTGGTCAGCCGAGACGGCAAAGTTCTCTTTTTTTTTTTTTTCTTTCATTATATCTGGTCGTCTAGCCGAGATTAGATGATCCGGTTGTATATCAAAATCCTAGAGAATTTTGTGTATATATATTTCTAGGGCGGATTCTGGATCGTAATTATTATTATCCTTATTTACTTATGGACTTCTCCATTTAAGTGTTAGTTTACGACACATTCATGGGATATTAGCCAATCTTAAAGGCTGGTGTACTAAGTATTTTATCTTGCCAGCAAACCAGCTCTTTATCTAAATATTTTGAAACAAATTTTGCAGCCTTCCATCTGGTTGTAATGATTGGCTTGATCTTTTATCTTTTGCTCTTGCCATTTCTTCATATAAAAAGAGAACGTTTGTTTTCTTTTTACCGTTAAGCAGTTTGAAATCTGATAACACAGACAACACTTAATAGTTGTTAATTTGTAGCTTAAGTGGAAATAAATTAGTGACTTAAGTGTGTTCCTTCTCCTTCAGGAGTCATTTGAATAGCGTTGTTTTCTTTAACGCCAAAATATTCTAATTATGGGAGACATGCTTGACATTATGATTGCTGTGGAACCATCTTGACACCGGCTCTTGAGACTGGCTCAGTTGAGTTGAATAGCGTTTCATGTTACATTATAATTCACTTACTTTAAATGCACGACAAAAGTAAAGGGGATAATTCATATAACTAAGATGTGAATTGGGTGCCACTGATAGGTCTTAAGAGGCAATTTATTTAGGCTAATATTGTTTGTAGAATCGTATCATGTGGATTTTATGATATGTGAGCTTTAGGTCATTGTCGGACGTTTAGGATGAGAAAAGAGAACAGACAGACACACACACACACACGGAGAGAGAGAGAGAGAGAGAGAGAGAGAGAGAGAGAGAGAGAGAGAGAGATACCATGCACTACTAAGAGAAAGTGATAGATATACCAAATATAGATCGTTATCTATAATATGACATGCTTAATTGAAGTAAAATAATAGGAATGTTAAATGAAATTCAGACAATGTCAATAAAACTAAATTATTTAACGGAAAAAAAAATTATGAAATGACGGGAAAAAATGATATCAAAGGATCAGTAAAATAATGTAAGAAACTGTCACCTGGTCTCAATAATAATGGCAGATGAAATATAGATCGGTAATTATATATATATATATATATATATACGAAATTTACCAGAAGATTATCAGAATAATATTATTTTAGAAATTGATATGCTATGTCAGCTGAGTATTTTTCATTGCGTCTTTTATAGCATATTAACTCTTATAAAGATTTTTTAAATATTTTCTAAAAAGAATGTTCCGAAGAAATTTGTGTCCTGTTGGTGAAGTACGGTCAAAACTAACTGCGAATAATCAAACAGCAAACATTGCTATTATTCTTATCACTTTTTTCCATCTGTGTGTATGCTATCCCAATATATATATATATATATATATATATATATATATATATATATATATATATTTGTATGCACACAATACACACACACACACACACACACATATATATATATATATATATAGTCATCGAGAAACAGACTGTTTCATCAATGTGGCTAGACTCACAAGATGTTCTAAGCTCGGATCGAAACCTGGCTGACTTCATGCCAGCCAGATATTCTACCTCACAGTATGTGAAGGGTTTTTAACGCATTTGCATAATTTTCGTTTGTTTACATATATATGCATAACGGATACATAGAGATCAATTGATTTGGATAGTTTTGCATAATGGAAGTGGCAACCGGTAAATTACAATGAAAGTGTTGAACCGCCTGTGTGGGAAGCATAATATCATGTACATGTGAGCAGCACCAAAAATTACACTGGTTTACAAAAATAAATTTTTGGTCTGAGGCAAGAATGCGGATAGGTGTTTTTTGTTAATTTCGGTGTACTGAATTCAAATTTATAAATAGTTTTGCTCTACCACCTGTAGTTTTCTGGCTTTTAAATAGTCTCTTTTTAGTATAAAAAGAGAATATATGTGCATATTTCAAGAGTTGTAGCAGCTTATAACAGATAAATCAGGATAGATAAAGAACACTGATTGAATCAATATACTTGGATGACACAATTACACAATTAATAGAACCACAGACCGTGAAAAGTGTGTTTTCTTAGAAGATCTGGTGTATTTTGCCTCCGGGATGTCACGCAAGAGCATCCAGCAGAAGTCTCCCATCATGCCGGGGTTCCATTTGCCTTGATAGTTGCTCTCCATCTTCGTAATGTCTTGGTGGAATCTTTCTCCATGCTCATCACTCACTGCTCCAAGGTTTGGCGGGAAGACGTTTGGGTTGGAATGGAGAAAATGAATCTTGAGTGACTTTCGGCACCCCATATCCTCGTAAGACTTAAGAAACTTCTCCATAAAGGCTTGGTAATCTGGTACGCGTGTGTTACCAAGGAAGCCACTACAGATTGACTTGAATGCTTCCCATGCTCTCAGTTCCTTTCAGTTAAGAAGCTCCTCAAAATCAGTATTCTTCAGCAATTCTCGGATCTGAGGTTCGACAAAGATGCCCTCTTTGAGCTTTGCAGCACTAAGACCTGGGAACACAGTAGACAAGTGTTGGAAGGCAGCACCATTTTTGTGCAACACCTTTACGAAATTCTTCATCAAAGCAAGCTTGATGTGAAGAGGAGGAAGAAGCACGTTATTCATGCCCACCAGAGGATTCACCATAAGACTGTGTTCACCAGGAACAAAACTAGACTCCCAGTCTTTCTGCTTGTAATGCTGGGATACAGCTCGACTATCCCAGAAACAGAGAAAACAACACTACTTTGTGAAGCCCGCTTGCACACCCATTAGAAGACCAATGACTTTATTTGTTCCGATTCCTGAAACTGGTGATCCTTACATCTTCCTGGACAAGGTT
This sequence comes from Sepioteuthis lessoniana, assembly GCA_963585895.1. Taxonomy (NCBI): domain Eukaryota; kingdom Metazoa; phylum Mollusca; class Cephalopoda; order Myopsida; family Loliginidae; genus Sepioteuthis; species Sepioteuthis lessoniana. The sequence goes on from OY757904.1 coordinate 107,290,743, forward strand.
CCACGTTTTAAGCCGATAAGCCAAGAGCTCTGACTGCTGTTTTGACAGATACAAATCACGAGCAACGTCATTCATCCAGTGTGGCTCATTGCCACTTGTTTCTGAATATGTAGACTCAATATTTTCCAAAGATATTGACACGGCAGAATCCTCCCTTGAAGGCATTTCTTCATCTGATGAGGAAAAAAGATCCTTATTTACTGGAGGTGTGGGTACAGGGAAATCATCTGAATGGGTAACGGGTCTCATAGCAGACCGAAGGCGGTTCTGAGGAGGGAAGTGATGGTTCGATGCTTGCAACTGTTGTGAAGACCCCACACAGGTAGCAGAAAGAATTGGCCTTGTTGAGGCATCGTGGACATTTTGACGTGCTTGAAGCCATTGGAGAATCTGAAAATATAACAAAAGTAAAACTAAATGTGCATTTGAAAATGTAATACTAATATTTAGTAGCCCAAAAGATGTGTAACACGATAGTTGAGGGACATCAACCTCCCGCGCCGCCTGCGAGACAACCCCTTCCAATGACTGCCAGAGTGTGGGTTGAGACCTGCTGCCTTAACTGTCAAAATCTGTCTCGATATATATATATATATATATATATATATATATATAGTATTTTTTGGTCCAGTTATAAAGGAGTTCGGAGTAATTCCATCAGGACAAGAAATTATTCATGAGTGAATATTTAAATTTTACTGGTAAAGAGCTCAATGTAACAATAATACAGAGCAATAAATTCTTTAAGAAAAACAACAAAACCGGTCACATAGTGTGACCGGTTTATATATATATATATATATATATATATATATATATATATATATATATATATATATATATATGCACAAAATGCGCATCTAAAAGACTAGGGGTGATGAGTAAAAAAAGATTTCAAATTTGAATTCAGCACCCTCAAATTAGGTAAAAACGGGTATTTTTGTGCTTCCTTCAATTTCTTTGTAAACCACTGTTATTTTTGATAAATCCTTTTCCAGAAATTTAAAAGAAATTTTTTGCAGTATTCAAAATTAATTTTAGATAACTTCCGTTTTATGGCAGTTCGAAAGTAAAAATGCTAATAGAAATCCAAAACAACTCTAGATAAAATTCATTTTTGTGAAAAAATTACGATTTCTGGTTATAGGAAATCTACTTAAATTATTCAGTTTTTTTTATATAGTAAAGAAATAACATTGTTCCACAGGCATTTTTTAGCTATAATATACCAGGACGACGGTCATCAACATAGTTTTCATCACTAAAAATATTTGGCTGTTGTAATCTGGTGCTACTTTTAGGACCTGTCGGAACTTTTAAAACTGGTATTGCTCTTGCAAATGGGTCAACATTTTTATGTTTTCATAACTTAGATATATTTGCTCTATGACCGATATTAAGTAGTCTCTCTCTCCCTCTTTCTTTCTCTCGCTCTCTCTCTCTCTTTATATATATATATATATATATATATATATATATAACCAGTAAAATATATTGTCATCATCTGATTATTTAAGGTGATTGGGTATCGTTTAATTCTTCCTAGTTATTCGTCCAACTGTTCAGTTAAAAAAAGAAAAAAAAATATTCAGCTTCCGAATTCAAATTGTCACCATTTTATTGTTACTCATTTACAGCTCGTGAGTTTAATATCTTTGTTTGGTGGCCCATCGAAGCCGTTCAGTTTGGATTAATGGAATGGAAAAGTGACTCTTCAAAGACGACTTAACGAGCAAGAATCAACTAGAACGGACTATCATCTAGGGATGTACACCAGGATCAAAAATATCCAACCTTATCGATTGAAAAAGGTGTCCGGTTCATAATCCATCGGAATTTACCAGATATGATATAAATAAAAAGTCATACAGTACAACTTCTGATATTCCGAGAAAGGTTTGTGTGTATGTATTTGTGTGTGTGTATGTACGTGCGTGTATGTGTGTCCGCGCGTGTGTGTGTATGTCCGCGCGTATGTGTGCGTGTGTGTGCGCGCACGCGTGTGCACGCGCATGCACATTTGGTGAGATTTAAAAATTCCTAATCTTTGAGCATAGAGTATTTCTTTTCAGCCAAATGATAAAATTGATGGGTCACGACGAAATTTTAAAATCGAAATCCTCCGAATTTTCAAAATAATGGAGATTACTCAAAATGATAATCCTTTACCGTTTCTTTTATCATAATAGACCCCTGTTACCCGCAAAAACTCAACGAGTTTACTGCTCATCTTATATTTTACTCCATCCCTATGCTATGAGAAGCATGCAACACAAAGTAATTTTTAAAATTGATTTCACGTGGTTTTAGTTGAATCAAAATTCCCGTTGGTTTCATTATTTAGTTAAAAGTGTAGAAGACAAATCTTTGCTTATATCAAGGGTATGAGAGCAAAGTGACGCGCCAAAAGATTTGAGCATGACTCTACCAGTCATGCAGCCATATACAAAAATGAACATTCTGACAAGTGTCGTCTTCCATATTCGATTAAGTTTAATGTTGATATTTGTGGAACTCATTTGTAAAATATCAAGATTGGATTATGAGACGTATATTGAGCTACATAAGAAAAGGCTTCGTTAAAGGTTGGTTGGTTGGTTGGGTTTTATGGTATATCAAACTTTTTAGGTTATTTAATTCCAAATCTGTTTTTATACAAATAATCATTTCTATTTCAAACAATTTAGTTTAGCATGCGTACACAGTTTAACTGTCAAAACATTCCTATTTCAACATATTCAGCCAATTCAAACCGTTGTAACTCAGCCAATTACGTTTAGTATGACATAGGGTTTGTTTACACACAGTTAAATGTCAAAACAGTTCTATATTAAACAATTCAGTTTAGCGTAAGAACAGTCTCAATGTCAAAAACAATTCTATTTGAAACAAATCAATTTAGCATAAGTACACACTTTATATTTAAGTACACAGTTTAATTGCAAAAGACATTTCTATTTCAACCTATTCAATTAGTCAAAAAGTTCTAATTCAAACAAATCAGTTTAGTATAAGTGTGCTGTTTAGTTCTATTTGATAGGGCCCTATTAAGTGCTACCATTCTGGGTCAACGTGGACCTGGGAACAATGGCAATGAAGGGGTTATCCAATTTCCTCAAAAATCCGGAATCACTAGAATATCACCATCAAATTGTTTAGTGTCCTATCAGGACACTCGCTGGCGGGGGGTCGCCTAACTCCTCTGCAGAGGTACTGTCAGTGAATACTGCAGCCCCAGCCGACTGGGCAGTACACAGAGTATCGACAAAGTTTTATTTAAGAGAGATCAGGTTAGCATTAGTACACAGTTTAGATGTTAAAACAGTAATTTTAAACAATTCACTTTAGCATGAATACGCAGTTTAAATTTAAAAAAAAACCTTGTAAATTCAAGAAACCACGGTTTAGTTGTATTTGACTCATTGATAGGACCCCTATCAGGTGCTACCATTCCGAGCCAATGTAGGGGTACTCTGGATTCCCCAAAGCTCCAGCATTACTGAAACCTTACAATCAGATTGTTTAGGGTCATATGAAGGAAACACGTTGGGGGTCTTACCCTCTGCAGAGAAGAAATCGATGTATTGTACCATCCCAGTATACTGGGCAAGCTTCATTAAAAATTATAATTATAGCAATAACGATACCGAAATATTCAAAAGTATATATATATATATATATATATATATATATATATATATATATATATATATATATATATATATATATATATATATAATCATGAACGCAAGGATTTCAACAAATCTTCTTCGTGACTTTGGTGGGTTAAGTGTGTGCAGATTTTCTGGATGGGTTTGGTATATTTGCTTAACGGCATATCAACTCTCGACGTCTTATTTAATTCCGTTTTTTTTTGGCAAATAATTTGCACATAGTTATATGGTTTCAAATATTGCTACCAAATACTAACAATATATATATATATATATATATATATATATATATATATATATATATATATATATATATATATATATATACTCATGTGTGCTCTCGCACGTGGGTGTATATGTTTAAAGTCCTTTTTCCGATTTAATAGCAAACATTTCTTCACACACGGTGATATGGTATCAAGTTTTAAATAATATATTATCTGAATTTTTTATTTGTCACGTAATGTTGATTTTTTAAAAAGAATTTAAATGTTATGCTCGGAGAAAGATTGTTATATCTTAAGAGAAGTCAACTAAGTATAATATTTATATTGTCTTATCTGATGTCAGTTGAGAGCTTAGCTCTCATTGAAGGAATTTTAAGTCATGAAACAACGGATTTTAGAAATCATAAATAGATTTAAACTTTCTAATTAGTTAGACCAAGTTAACCAAGACCCTCAGATTGTGGGAGGTCATATTTTCCATTAATATTCCGAAGGGTTTACTTCCGGTTCACGCGGCTAGTAATGTAAAAGAGGTCTGGTGGTGTGATGTAAGTGATGAAGGAATGTGTGCACAATGTGGCTTCATGTTTATTCTTCCCAGTCAGGATGATTGACTCTCAGCTCAAAGAAAATAAAGAGGCTAAGAGAGTAAGAACATGCTGAGAAGATTAGGCAATACTAATAGACATATATAAGAAAATAATTTGCACAATCTATGGATTCAAGTATTCCTATCAAATGATTTTCAAAAAACTTTTTTCGTTCATAGAAGAGACCCTAACCGTTATAGCCGCTCTGGATCTAAGTGGACCTGGAAGGAATGTTCATAAAGAGCTACTCCAAACTCTCTCTGATTGACTTTAGCGGCATGTCAACCGGTCCAGGGTTATTTTATGCTAAGAGGTTAGGGAATTGGGTTTTTTGTTCGTTTATATTTACATTTTTAGAGCATTTGTTTTAAACTTTTTTGACATACCTTTTTATTGAATTAGCAAAAGTTTTTTGATAGATTCATCTGAATTATAGATTTAACTAGCTTGAAATAGAAGTGTTTTTGACGATTAAAATGTTTACTTATGCTAAACTAGATGGTTTGAAATAGAAGTGCTTATTTGTATAAATATGGATTTGGCATTAAATAACCTACAAAGGTTGATATGCCATAAAACACAAACGAACAAATTTGATGAAACACCAGTAGTACTCCACATTCGCAAGATCTCCAAAACAGTCGTCTTACTAGCCGATGCAGTTTTGTGTCATACCCATAACACTTCTTTTTGTGAGGGAGCGGGGTTATCAATCCTCTGTAAGGTATAAAGTAAGTGTATTCTCAGCCTTAACGACAAGGCTCTTTCTTTTCCTCTTGGCTGTGTGAGAAAGTATCTTTTAAGAACTAATTGCAAACATGATATTTTTTCTATTTTGAAGACGTTTTCTTTTCATTTGCAAATTTTTTAAAGCACTTGACAAAAACATCTGTTATAGGTCGTCATTTGTGCAATGTTATATAGGTACTTATCTTTGACAGTTAAATTTTCCACTATAGAGTTAAATGCGCTTATATATCAGTCTACGTTCTTCAGACGAAGGGAATGACAAGTCTTAAAAATAGATTGAAAATGGCGATTTAATTAACTAATTTTCCGGTTACACCGACAATATTATCAGATTAAATATATTAAAATATGAAAGTAAAATTAATTCTACTACCATATGGAACAACATATCCGTTTATCGGACTGGCAAAGATGGGGGAATTTAATTTCTGACTTGGTTGCACAAGAAATAGTTTTCATTTCTTTTTTCAAGATTTATTGTGTACTAGCCACAATAACGGAATTTCGGAGCAGGACTTTTTTTTTTCAGTGTCTCAATTAGCAATCTTGCAAAAAAAGAGAAAAAGGAGGGAAAAGATTTATATTGATCGCTATTTTGTATACATCCTCCAAGGATAGTAGAGCATGTATTATGGTACATGATAAGAAAAACATTAATGTATATTTTTGCGTGTATATAAGTGTTCGCTTTATTGTTTTCGTTACTGATGTCAAAAAATGATAGCAATGATAATGAATTCTGATGTCGGGCTGTTTTACTCGAGTTAGGCGTCGCAATTTCGTAAAAGACGACGACGAAACCATCAACTACATTACACATGGTAATTCTTTATTCAAACTTAAAATTAGAATCAAGTGTTTTTGTTTTCGCATTAAAGTCATGCTCAGAACTCTTAGTTTTGTATAGGAAAAAGCAAAATAAAACTACAAATTATTAACATAAGATATTTGTTTCTTTAAACGATTTTTTAAAATCTTTATGCAACTTTTCATAACCTGTGTTAGAAATAAACACTAGTTATTAGTACATATAAGTAAATAAAGTTGGCGACCTTAGTCGAGGGTAACCTGATGGCTCCCTTTTTAATAGGTATAACACTGAGGTGTAGGGGAGGGTGCTACTTTATTCCATGGATTGCTCCACTTTACTCTTGGTCCTTACCGTATTGTCTTGAATGTTAAGCTAGGTGTCACCAAGTACCATTTTTTGAGTTTTTGGTATGACAGAACTTGTGATTGAACCCCAGTTACATAAAAAATTCATGAAACAATGTTCATTTTTGTTAAAAAACTAGGATGATCTAGGCAGTTTTGATGCTTGTGCTGGTGCTGCAACTCACACAGAATTTCATACACACACTCACACAAACACAAACACACATATATATATATTAGTCGGTTGGTTATTTTAACAGTATGCCAATCCTTGTGACGTTATATTATGCCAAGACAATTTAACATTTACATTCATTTGTATATAGTTAAAAGAGTTTATCCTTTTTATCCCAAACAGGTCTGTTTGATATACAATATATGGTACTAGGATTCCAAGTCAGATATGTCCGGGGAGAAATGGCAAAGAGCTGAGTCAACTTCTTCAAATTTGTAGAAATGGTGCATTTCAACCGGATGTCATGTCAGGACAACACACACACACACACACACACACACATATATATGTATATATATATATATATATATATTGATTCGAAAAATAGTATCAGTTCTAAGGGAGTAGCTTGATGACATGGTAGAAGACAGTCATCATCTCTACTATTACTTTGAGCACCATCTTGGAAAGATCAAAAGCGGATCAATATTCTTAATACTTCAAAGTGAGTAGGGTTAACATAAAATCAGAATTGACAGAATAGAGGCCCAAAGGGGAAGATTAAGAAATGCATTCCCTGCCATATATATATATATATATATATATATATATATATATTACCCTCTAAAAGATATACCTCCAGGAAAACTTCTAGAGTAAGAGAAAATTACGTCGAAACCAATGATATTATGTAACAGGGAAAAAATTTAAAATGTTGAGACTTTTTTTACCGTTCCGAAATCCCACATATATATATGCATACTTGTAAAATATATTTCATATACATTTATTGTATTTTAAAATCTATTTTATGTATTTTTTAGTATTTAATCAATCAATCAATCAATCAATCTCTCACTCTCTCTCTCTTTCTCTCTCTCTCTCTCTATATATATATATATATATATAATATTGCTTTGAATGCAGACTGGATATTGCTGATATATATATATATATATATATATATATATATATATCCAGTCTGCATTCAAAGCTGTAATATATATATATATGTGTGTGTGTGTGTGTGTGTGTGTGTGTGTGTGTGTGTGAGAGAGAGAGAGAGAGGGAGAGAGAGAGAGATAGAGAGAGAGAGAGAGAGAGAGAGAGTGTGTGTGTGTGTGTGTGTGTGTGTGTGTGTGTGTGTGTGTGTGTGTGTGTGTGTAATATCCCCGTAAACTGAAAAGCCTCTAAAATTAGTTGTCCATTTCACATGCCTCGGCAGTAATATGTCATTTACTAATAACAACGTCATCAAAATAAAACGGAAATTCTTCCAAGCTGTTGTTGCATCAGTACTATTGTATGGCCGTAACAAAGGTACCATCGAAGATAAAAGAATTAAAAAAAACGACAGTCTTTATTAATTCGGAAAAATTAAGTTTACATCAATTATTATTTTGTAATGATTTATTTTGTTAACGTGTTCTTATTTTCTAACTCCAAGTACGTTTTGTTAATAGAATTTCAAAATCAACTGTTATATATTGATCATCAACCAAGCAGTCAATCAAGAGATTCAACTGTGTAAATAAGTGGAAGAACAGCGGAAGCAAGTGGATGTCGGAAAATAATATAACCAGGTGCCCGGACGGTTTGGGACAGTTAGAGACAGGATACCGGCGTGAGAACCAGCTTGCAGACTGAGGGCTTTGCGGCCCTCAGTGACCCATGGTTGAGCAAACCAGCCAAGATGCAAAAGAAGTGCTGCTATGGTCAAAGAACTCGGTTCAATATAGCAGTCTGTCCCTGTCTCCAACTCATCTCTCACACACAACAAACATCACCATTACGAGAATAAAGTGTGAGAGATATATTTTTATAAAGTGTGTTCGTTCGTTCATTGAAGTTCGTATAAAATGTTTGTTTATGTTTCTACTTATATTTGTATTACGGCTATACAACTCAACGAACTGTAGAGGAAAAGGAAAACTCAAACTTCACAACTGTTAAACTTCCCTTAAAAGTTGACCTTGTGTCACATATATGTCGAGCGGAAGAGTTATATATATATATATAGATAGATCGATAGAGAGAGAGAGAGAGAGAGAGAGAGAGAGAGAGAGAGAGAGAGAGAGAGAGAGAGAGATTTATAATCTATTTCTATTTTAGGATAATCCTTATCTGCAAAATTGGCAGAGTGAAAAAAAAACTCACATAATCCAACTTGTAAATAAACAAATACGCAAATTGACATTTCGGGAAAACATTCAATAAGAGAAGAAAAGACTAAAAACATACGTTTTTGTCAGAAAAAAAAATCAAACAATATGGTAATGTCTACCCAAAAGAAAAACTCTGGCAGAGGGCAAAGTTAAACGAAAAAGGGCTCGATATGGAGTAGAGCAAATATAAATACCTAAGGGATCAGAGGAAATCTACCTATGTTTTAATTTTCCGGACAACCAAGATACAACTGACCGAATCGGGTAGGGTAAACTACACTTTACTGATTAAAAATCATAAATAAAGTGTAGTTTATAACTCTTAGCAAAAAAATAGTTATTATTATTATAAAGAAAGAGCTGCTTGAAACGATATCATTCTGTATAAAATATTAATATTAGAAATGCATATGTGAAAGTGTATAACTCTGTTAAAAACCAAAAAAAAAAAAAAAACCAAAAATGAACTCTTCATAAACATCTCAAAAATGTAAATATAAATGTACAAGGTACCCAGATCCTTACCCGCTTGTCATATACTAACCCTAAACAGATTGAAATGCCGTTAAATTCAATAATACATTAATTACTCTCATTGCAGGAATTTAGACATGGGACTAAATAAAAAGTATTTTCATATTTAACTATTTTTATTTGGAAAGAAGAAAATTGTTTAAAAGATAAAGATGCTTTTGTAAAATAAAGTTTTCTTTCGCAAAGACAGAGACATACGTACAAACCAATTATATATATATATATATATATATATATATATATATATATATATATGTGTGTGTGTGTGTGTGTGTGTGTGTGTGTGTGTTAGTTTACGTAACCAGAAAATTAGTAAATTAAATTGCCATTTTCAAACTAGAACATTATGCATTTAGATTTATAATGGAAAATTAATTGCTATATGTTAGGATATATAATAATAATCAAGTCATGTAGATAGCACGGGGTTCTCTGAGTCTCTCTCTCTCTCTCTCTCTCTCTAGACAGCTGTCTTTATCGTTCATCACGCCAGGTAGTTCTTCTATACTTCATCTAGTATCTGCACAGAGCTGGTGTAAGTATTTCCTCGTCGACTAAAACTGGCACGACCGCGGAGGGGAATTTATTAAAGAACGGTCACTTATGGGTTACCCCTTTCTTTTCGAGTGGATCACAACATGTCTTATTCATCTTGTATTGTTTATCAGATGGTTGGCAGGAGGCCGTACAGTTGCAGTAACGGGGTGTTGCTTCCTGGATTTCTTCCAAATATTGCGTGGTATTCTTGTGATTTTTCCATCTAGCTCTGTTTCCATCCCATTTCAATGTAGGCGGTAACAAAGTTTTAATATTCGTCATTTGGAGTACATCTTTCAGACAGATGTTTCCTGAAGAGTATCAAACTTATTTGAAACAGTTGTCGTATATCGATTGCTTATATCACATTTGACATGTGAGGAGCAATCACATCGTGAAGTTTTACCTGTTTTTTTTTATTCCTACTTAAATCAGGTAAATTTTGCTGTGACAAATCTAAGATCGGAGATTCTCATTCAAAAGAGAAGTATGCCTCATAGTTCAACGCTCATTTTATCCATTTCTTGTTTATATATATAAATCATCTACATGTGTTTTAGATTTATTAGGGTAGATGCGTAATTTTCCTTCAGTTTTTTCGAATTTAATGTTTAGGCATGCAAGCCAATTATCGATTAAAAATAGGCTTGATATTCACCATTTCTTTTACACGAGTTGTCTAAGCTGAACTAATTATTTCCATATTTGCCTATTTGAGCATTCATGTCTCCACCGATGATCCGATTGTTATGTTTGGGTATGTGTCGTGCAAGGTAGGATAAGTCGAGTATGTCATAAAAGAGGTGGGTTAGATTTATTCCGTGAAAGTATTCAAAAAAACATATAAAATGAATGCTCCTACGTTGACATTATTCCATAAGATGATCGTAATTTCTTTATTTTTAAAATGTCTACCCAATTTGAGCGTTTTTATTCATTTCTCAAAAGAATGTTTCCTCCAAATGGCTAGGATAAGAGGGAATAAAAGTTGTTGCAAACAGATCGACGATAAAGAATATTTTACCCATAAATAAGATATTTTTACAATTAAGTACCTTCTATATCATCCTCAGATAAACACACTAGTTCCATTTTAAATAAGAAAAAAGGAATTTTCTCATGAAACAAAAATAAAAAAATTTATACCAGTTACATATAATATACAATTAAACCGTACATTATTGGAAGTGTTTTATTTGTAAATTCATCGGTATTGAAACTCTGAAAGCAAATAAATAATAATCATATATGTTTTGATGATATATTAAAAGTAAATTTTAATTGATTCTCTCACGTGAGTGCTGTTAGTTATAGGATCTGTACTGTGTGGAGCAGCTGGCTACATGTGTCACCGAAAGATAAAAAGCGATCTTTGAGACTAATGCATTGCTCTCTAAGGTGTTGCTTGGATATTATTTATGATGGTATTTACTTAATGATGGTGAAGGCCTTTTGTAAAATGCCACTGGCTCATATTATTTCTGTCGAACTATCTTTAATTGTCTTTATATTATACTGGTATTTATGTCATAAACAATTATTTATAATTCTCTGAGGTAATCGCTCTGTAATTGCAAAGAACTGTGAGCACGTATGTATTCATGTTTGTACTTCAACAGTTTCATATTCTCGTTTATAGATCAGTTTTAGTTAATGCTGTAGAGTTTACTTAATGTAATATCTAATAATATTCGTTTTGATTGTATAGTTTTCCACTACTTGATCTTTCTGGCAATGTAAAACAATCAAGTATAAATACAAATGTCTGGCTGCACCACTTGGAGTCTAGCCAAACGCGTGAGGAAAAAGCTAGATGGGGACTACAAAAAGATACAACGTGCAGTTTTGAACGAATCCAATAAGCAAAACCCCACAGAATAGAAGCTGTTCGGGCACTTAGCTTCCATCACAAAGTCTATCTAATTTAAACGAACAAAATATGCTGGCAAACGCTAGAGAAGTAACGACGAACTTAAAGCAACATCCTTCAATGGAATCCTACACCAATTTTGGTCGATTAGCAAAACTTACGTCAAGCAGCTCTGTGTGATAACAGGGTGCCATCTAGAGGACCTATCAAGAGAGATTGCCAATAGGTAGCGATGGGGAGAGAAAATCAAGGAAATTTTTCTTATTGGCCGGTGATTATGTGTCATACTAAATCTTTATGTTACAAGAAAATAAACTTTTTATAAAAACAATGATTGGTGGATGTACAAACACGTAATACCACCTAGTTAGGCGAATGCATTGAATGGTTTCTTTGCTATTATTTGATATTTTGTTTTAATATTTATGCACACGTATTTTACTGGATATGGAGAAAAAGGCTTCCACGATGTAAAAAAGGAATAGCAAGTGTTCTTGTCTCAGGGGGAGCTTATTATAATTATTATTATTATTATTATTATTATTATTATTATTATCAATTTTTTTAAAAATTGTATCTCAAACGTGTTTTCCCTTCTTTTTGTGGATAATTATGCTTGAAAAACATCTGTTACGTAGAAATAATCATCTTTAATCAAATTAGCGCGTTTTGAAACTATCAATACTTCAATAATCTTTTGAGAATTAATTGTATAATCACTTTTAAAGAGATTTCATCCATTATATCGGGTAAAAAAATTCTTTGAATTAGACACTCGCAAAATGAAACTCTGTAAACATGTACAAGGAAATGTAAAGTTTGGTTATGAATAATGCCTCATATCGTTTTGATCGTATATATTTTAACTAGGATAAAGAATATAATACTATAAAGTTGTTTACACACACTCTCTCTCTCTCTCTCACTCTATCTCTCTCTCTCACTTTCTCGCTCCTAATAAACAGCAATCTAGATCTTGTGGTCTATTGAGTGAAAAAAAAGAAAATATGGAAAACTACTTCGATATTGCCAGGAAGTGGAAGGTGTCGTGGAACATGAAGGAGATGGTAATACGAAAGTTACTTGGTGCCTTCGGATTTGTTCTCAAAAACATGAAAAGGAGCTGGAAGAAACTCTCAATCAGAAGAAAAATTCGAGGCCATCTTGACATCACCACTACACGAAATTGGCTGGGACAGTAAAAAGAATCATGATAACCTGAGGAAACTTGCTGTCACTCACACTTCTGTAAAAAAGCACCAGTTAAACCTAGTGAGAAAAAGTCACCAGAACTAATAATATAAATCTCTTCTAATAGCAGCACAAAACAGCACAATTGTCAATGTTTAAGCAAAAATAGATTAGACGCAACAAAATAGCAAGTGTATATTATGTGGTGATGATCACATAATGAGTGGCCCAATACACCGACTACATCTCTGCAATTGGTAACACTCCTTCAAACGAATGTTCTGGATATGACACTAAAAGATCTGATGGTAAGGTTCCAGTAATGCTGGAGCTTTGGGGAATGCAGATCACTCCTTTATTGCCATGGCTCACAGGTCCACTCTAACCCGGAGTGGAAGCACCTGATAGTGTCCTATCTATAGGTTAAATAGAACTAAACTGTGTACTAATGCTACATTGAATTGTTCTAAATAAAACTGTTTATATGAATAATGGATTTGAAATTAAATAACATACAATGCTTGATATGCCTTAAATGGAAGATAATGCAAAAAACTGAAATTTAACCATAAGAACGAGTGGTATATGTACAACCTAGAATTCGTCCTCGTGAATGAGACGCACAAGCTAATGTTGGATTTTGAGATAGTAATGCATGACTTGATCTCAACCAGACGACCAGACCTAGGGATAGTTGACAAAAAGAAAAAAAGAGAACCTGCCGAATAGTAGACTTTGCCGTTGCAGTAGACCACTGAGGGAAATTTTAAGAAAGCATAAATACAGATGAATGAGGTGCCCGTGGTGTAATGGTTATCCTCGCAGGAAATGGACACGGCGACACGAGTTCAAACCTTGGATGAGACTGATTGCATTTCACATAGCACTAATACCCTTGGGAAAGGTATGAATCCAATTATTCTCTCTCCTGCTATGGGTAAATTGTAGGACGGACTAAGTTCTTCAGCCTTGGTGAGGCAACTAGTCTATGAGAAGGAAAACTCTGAAATCAATCCTGTTAAACTCCGCTTAAAAAATTGACTTTGTGTCATATCCTGCCCGAGCGGAGGGTTTAGTAAATATGATAAATACAGACGAATATCTATACCTTGCTTCTCTGAACTAAAAACTATGGAACCCGAAAGTGACGATGATACCAATTGTAAATGGAGCTCTCAGAACAATCCCCAAAGGATTGCCAAAAGGATTGGAAGACTTGGAATACGAGGACATGTTAAGACCATTCATAATACAGCATTTTAACATCGGTTAGAATACTTAGACGTGTCTTGGAGACTTGAGACTTGCTGTCACACAAACTCTAGAGAGAAACTATAAGATAATGTTGCCATGAAAAACTCACATAGGAGTAGATAATACTAATTGGAGAATTTCTGACCACCATACCAAGTGATAGTCAACAGAAAAATAAAAAGAGAACCTGCCGAATAATGGACTTTGCCGTCTCGGCAGACAATTGAGTAAACTTTTAAAAAGGGAAAAGAGAGATAAATATGTAGACCTTAATAGAGGACTAAAAAAACTATTGAACATGGAGGTGACGTTGATACCAATTGCAATTGGTGTATTTGGATATATAGAGGGACTAGAAGACTTAGAAAGACGAAGACAAGTAGACACCATCCACACAACAGGATTATTAAGATCGGCCATAATACTGAGAAAAGTCCTGGAGACCTGAGGAGACTTGCTTTCACTCAAAATCCTGGGACAAACCATCAGATTTTGCTGATCTGAATTATAATTCGTTTTCATTTGGCAAATAGCTTGATGTCATCCATCCAGAATCAAGTAATAAAATTTGGCATTGAAAGACGTGCCATGCCCCATGCTCATTATAACATGTGAGAAAAGAGACATAATGGAAGGAACTGAACTGCTAAATCAGGAAAGCAATAGACACTTGAAGAGAGGGAAAATTACAAGTACTTTTGAAAATCGGAAGTAGAAACCATCCGATCAACGGTGAAAAATGAAAAAGAAAAAGAAAAAAGAACCAGCCCAATGAACTAGGACAATAGAATTCACCGTTAGTATATCTGCCGAGATTTAAGAACCCCCTCGCCAGGAGTGTCCTGACCATGTCAGTAAACTGCATCTGATGGTGAGGCTCCAGTCCAGGTAGATTGGGGAATATGGAGTACCCATTTATTGCCTATAGTCTGAGGTTCACTGAAACCAAGAGTGGTTGTACATACAAAGGATCCATCTATGAGTCGATTAGCTCTATATGACCATTTAAGTGTGACAAACAAATGACTAAGATGAAATTAAATTGATACCATTAAATAGCATTACTTGCAACCATTTATCAGTGGGCAAATGAGTTGATATGCACGTAATATTTGACACTGTTTAACTGTATGCAAAAATTAAATTATTAGTATTACCTAGCACTACTGGGAACCGTTTGAAAGGAAGCAGATGAATGAATATTGTTGAATAGAATTATTAGAGTAAAATATCAATATTGTAACCATTTTATTATGTACAATAGATGTGATCATTTCATAGAATGAATTATATTTGATAGTAGAAATTGAAACCACTTCACTGATGTTAAATTAACTTTTTACTGTTACTTAACAATATCAGAAAACATTTAACTTTGTGCAAGTGTATGAGTAAAATTAATAGAATCATTCGTGTTTGATAGAAATATTTGGATTCATTTAACTGCATGCATGAATTGCCCAGTCAGCTGGGGCTGTAGAATACACTGACTGCACCTCAGCAGAGGGGTAAGATCCCCCTAACGAGTGTACTGTATATGACACTAAACAATCTGATGGTGAGGTTCCCGCACTGCTGGAGCTTTGGGGAATGCGGAGTACTCCTTCATTGCCACCGCTCCTAGGTCCACTCTGACCCGGAGTTGGAGCACCTGACAGGGCCCTATCTATGGGTTAAATAGAACTAACAGCATACTTATACTAAACTGAATGGTTTGAGTAAACTGAGTAGCTTGAAATAGAAATGTTTTTGACAATTAAAGCGTACTTACATTTAAACTGCGTGCTTATGCTAAACTGAATTTTTTGAAATAGAACTGTTTTTCTATATTAAGACTGTATTTACACTTAACTGAATTGTTACATATAACTGCTTGAATAGTTTGAAATAGAAATGTTTTTGAGAATTAAACTGTGTACTTATGCTAAACTTAATTGTTTTTAATTGAACATATTATTTACATAAAAATGGATTTGGCCTTAAAAAACCTACATAGGTTGATATGCCATAAAACCCTACCAAACCAAACCAAACCAAACCTGCATGAAATAAGTTCTGGCTTGTCTAACAATGTTGTCTACAAAATAACAGGATTTGGCATTAAATAACGGACAAGGATTAATATGCCACAAATACAACCAACCAACCAACTAACGCACTATCCAAACAAACAAACAAAAAAACAAACAAACAAACAAACGAAAATAATATATCAGAATTACGAGAATATTTCTATAAACAAAACCTTGCAAACTGATCAAATGAATTAACTTCTGAACGAAGATATACTGGGCAATTATGACAAACAAAGAGGAAACTCAAAGAGATGGACAAGGGAATTGATGACTATGCACGAAATTTACACCTTAAGAGATTACTCATGGTGTATGAAAGAATGAAGAAGAAGATTCAATAGGATTCGTGTTTCTGGATATGCATCCACACAAACACTCGAGGAATACATGGAAAGGTTTGATTTGTTTGGTTTTGTATGGTTTTATGGCTTTATTATTGGTTATTTAATGCCGAATCCAGTCTTTACATAAGTATTACATATATATGATTTTAAACACATTTTTAGATACACAGTTAAATGATCGAAAAGATATGTCTCTAACAATTCACCTTAGAATAAGTCATTTAAGTTAAATGTTTTCAAGTATTGCTATGCATCATTAACAATACAAATAAATATCAATCATTTGTTTCCACATAGTTAAAAGATAAAACAGTTCTATTTCGAACAATTCAAAAGAAAATAAGTCGTTTGCACTAAGTTTAAATGTTAAACAGCTCCGTTTGACATAAAGGACCCTCTTAGGGCTACAGTGGACATTAGAGCGATAGAAATGAACGGGTACTCCGCATTCCCCAAAACTCTAGTATTACTGGAGATTGTTTTATGAGACTGTTTATATCCTGATCAGGACACTCATTGTGAGGAGTCTTACTTTCTCTGCAGAAATGAAGTCGGTGTATTCTACTGCACGGATGACTGGACTTACACGAAAACAAGGAAGACAATGTCATTTCAGTAGCCAGTAACAAGAATAGCAACATAAAAAAAAACAGGTGGATGAACAACATAATAATGGAAGCAAAAATATGAAGAAAAAAAAAACATCTGTATGAATATTTTCCGTGACTAAGCGGCAAGATTGCACTCATCAAAATCTGAACATTGCTTAGAAAGAGAAACCTCAAAAAAGAAACTGAACTTCTGTTCATATCAACACAAGTTAATTCTTTAAGGATTAATTATATCGAAGTTAAAATTGATAGTAGGCTACTGAGTAGCAAGTATAAGGTATGTAGAGACTAAGATGAAACATTTGATCACATAATTAGCGAATGCATCAGACTGGCACCAAAAGAGCACAAGACTACTCAAGGCTGAGTGAGAAAGATGATCTTTAAGGGAATTGTGTACGAAATTAAAATTTGACGATATTACCAAGCCGTATATGCACAAAGAGGAACATGTCTTCGGAAATGAGATACATGCACTTTTCAGGGAGTTTGGGTTAAAAATGTATCGCCTAATCTTTACTAAATGTCTAGACAGAGCGATAATGTTTAAAGAAAAAGTGCTTGTCATATAGTGGATTTTGCCATTCCGGCGAACAACAACGTGAAAATAAAGCGAAAAAATTAAGAAAGTTTATTGAGCAGAAGAAGGTGTGTAACACGAGGGTGACGGTGATACTAATTTTAATAGGGATACTTGGAATGTTCCATCTAGAAATTATGTAGCGCACACTATGTCCGAAAGCATACGGATAAAAAGAAACTATAGAAAATTTTAAGCAAAAATATAGCTAACCAATGAAAGAATGTCTTTTTCATTGCTATTCTTTAAGCAAGGTTGGCATCGCATAGTAAAAGCATGAACGACTATTGACCACATTGAAATTTAATCTCTATTTCTTTGTTTCTCTGGGTTCTATGACATATTATCAACCTTTGTAGGTTATTTAATGCAAAATCCTTTTTTTTATAAAAAAAACACGCAGTTATATATCAAACAATATATTTTAGCATAAGTAAGCGAATTAATTTTCAAAAACATTTCCATTTCAAGCTATTCAGTTGAGTCAAACCGTTCCATTGCAAACAATTCAGTTTAGTGTAAGTAAAGTTTCATTTTCTAAAACAGTTCTATTTCAAACAATTCAGTTTAGCATAGGTACACAGTTTGAACGTCAAAACAGTTATATTTCAAGCTATTCAGTTAAGCATAAGTGTAGAGTTTAGTTCTATTTGACCCATAGATATGACCTTATCAGATGTTAGCACTACGGGCCAGAGTGGATCTGGGAGTGATGTCAATGAAGGGGTACTCCCCATTCCCCAAAGCTCCAGCATTACTGGAACCTCACCATTCGATTGTTAAGTGTCATGAATCAGGATATTCATTGGCGGGTCTTACCCCTCTGCAGAGAA
The DNA here is from genome assembly GCA_963585895.1 of Sepioteuthis lessoniana. Classification (NCBI taxonomy): domain Eukaryota; kingdom Metazoa; phylum Mollusca; class Cephalopoda; order Myopsida; family Loliginidae; genus Sepioteuthis; species Sepioteuthis lessoniana. Next base: position 107,309,308 of record OY757904.1, read on the forward strand.
GAGGTAGTGTATTCTACAGCCCCTGCAGACTGGGAAACCTAAGCCGAGACGAATTAGAACTCAAAGGAGGATTCGAGAAAATCTAGACCACAGCAATTTTAGGCGCAGCTAGAAGACAGAAAATTCCCGGATATCTGAGGAGATTTTATGTGGCTCAAACTTTAGTGAAACACCACCAGCAAACCCTGGGTTAAAAAAAAACAAAAACCTCGCAATGAGTAAATAATGATAATAACAAAAACAGCAATAATATTGATGATGTTAATATATAAAATATCGTTTTCAATTAAAATAATTTCCTCATACGCATGTGTCAATGTGTCTAGTTGTGGAGAAAAAAATTGAATAAAATAATACATTACACGTTGAAAACAATCTGTTGGCAACATCTCTGTTAAGCTTTACTGCAACTCAATTTTACTAAATGTAATTAGACATTTGGCGTGTAGAATTGCATCATTGACAATGATTTTTATCTATTACATAAAACGGCTATCCGTTTATCTGAGCGACTCAAAGTCGGTTGACGCTGTGGTCAATTTGAATTAAATGGCAACGATCACGGAAGTTTGTAATTCAAGTCACACGACTAATGCATGAATGAAACACAAAGAAGAAGAAGAAGATAGTAGTAGTAGTAGTAGTAGTAGTAGTAGTAGTAGTAGTAGTATTTGAAAGGAATTTCCAGAGGAGTCATGGCTTACGTGCTAGACTGTTAAATCGGTGTGCGCAAGTTCAAACTCCAATCACGTTGTTACGTTTCCTTTTGGACAAATACCTTTGGAAAAGGAATGAAACTACTTATTCCCCTAATTATGTGATAAATGATACCTCTTCTGGATGTTCACGAGGATAGCTTTGGTATTTAATAACCCCGGAAAGTTGATATGCCGTTAAAGACAAAAATCAATAAGATGTAGCAGAGAAACAAGAATAAAATAGACAAGAAGAAGAAATAGGATCTCATCCATACATCTGTCAGTTAAATAATTCTGTGAATTTTTATGGTTCAAAGTTTCTTATCCGTCTAACTTTCTTCAGAAACTTTATTAATTCTGACTTCTGAAAATCCACGAGAAAGTTTTACTTAATTGGTATTAGGCGTTGTAGTCTCTTATTATCATTATTATTATCCTGTCCTCTCTGTCTCTCTGTCTCTGTCTCTCTCTCTCTCACACACACACACATGCGTATATATATAATTTAGTATTTAAATGTATAAATGAATATTTTACGTGTAACATAAATGTAATTTAAATTGTATTACGATTATTTAAAAATTTTCAAAGGCAAACAATTCTCAAGCAGTTTGTAATTTTGGGTGAATCAACACGAGAAGGGTTACCGAGAAAACATTAAAAGTAAGTAAAACACACACACACACACACACACACACGCACACACACACACACATATATATATATATATATATATATATATATATATATATATATATATACCTTTAAGAAAAACAAAAACCTGTCACTTTAGGATTATAAATTTATTTCCATCCTGTTATGGGTGTTGATATGAAATCCTGTTAATTTAGTTGTTATTGATTCATATCAATACGTATAACAGGATGGAAATAAATATATAATCCTAATGTGACCAGTTTTTGTTTTTCTTCAAGGAATTATTTCTCTATGATGACAGTTACATTGAGCTCTTTACCAGGAAAATTTAAATGTTCAAAGTTGAAGGAGTTTTTGTCCTGACGGAAGTATTCCCGACTCCGGTTTAACTGGACTGGATAACACACACACACACACACACACACACACACACACACACACACACACACACACACACACACATACATATATATATATATATATATATATATATAGATATGTGTGTGTGTAATCTCTCAGTTTCTCTCAGTGTATATATATATATATATATATATACATATGATATGGTTTGAGTGAGAGTCATGGTGACGGCAGTTGCACAACACCGCTGCGAGCTGTAATGAACAAATCCCGGAAGCAACATCCCACAAAGCAGCAGCTATACGTCCACCGGCATTCCATCTCTATAACCATCCAAGTCCGACGAACAAGACATACAGGGCATTGCTGGAGAAGTAAGAACAAACTCATAAGCGAGTTGTTCCTCTGGACCCCTTCACACTGACGAGCAAGTGTTGGACGACGAGTTGAACTTACCTAAAGCAGATCTGTGTAGACAAAGGATGTAGCCTGGAAGACCTACCGGTAGCGATGGATGACAGAGACAAACGGCGAAGGAGAGTCGAAAAAATCCGAACTAGATTCAAGACATAATGATGATTATTTATACATAAAATCAATGACGGCACTCTATTTCAAATTAGGCATTTTGTAAATTCTAGTCTTTTTTGCCTAATTCAGGAGATAAAGTGAAAAATCCAAGTCTTTCTAAAATAATCTCTAACTTACAAAGGATGGTGAATATAACCTTCTTTCAGCGTTTTTATGCATATTAACTTACATTTTGAAATCTTTGTAATTAATGTTAGGATAATTTTCGAAGGTAAGTCGGACTCTCGCTTTATTAACCTTGTCACTTATATATATATATATATATGGATTTTGTGATATATATATATATATATATATATATATATACATATATATATATATATATATATATATATATATATATCACAAAATCCATATATATATATATATATATATATATATCACAAAATCCACATTAAAATCTATATAATTTACAGAATTCCCTCTAACTAAAAATAATTTTGTGGAAATATATAGTTAGGGTATAATATTTTTTTAACTGGTAATACCTAATATACAATATCCGATGTTTAGTGTATAATTTTTAATTAAAAATTACATAACGTATTTTTTTATTTTCAAGATTTCCTATAAAGATTGCATATTTTGAACATTTAGTTTTCATATTATTTATATGCCACTGTATTTATTTCCCTTCTAAATTGTTCCTTGTGTTTTTACCTATTTGGGCATTCATGTCCTCACCGATTATGAGAACTTTGTTTTTCGGGATACTAGGAACAAGGGACGATAGCACGTTATAGAAGGTGATGAGATACATTTCTTCACTAACACTGGTAGGGCTCTAGTAGGAAATGATTTTTGAGCTAGCGTTGCCGTTAAACGTAGCAACCATCATCATGGGTTGTATTTTCTTGATGCTACTTAGTGGTTTCAGAGCCCGTAGTCCTATAAGCATACTTACGCCTCCTATCACGTAGTTGATAGTGTTTTTCCAAGCAGATGCCGAGACAAACGTCCATCCAATCGACATTGTAGCTTAAAGGCGATCTATATAGCTTTAGATCGCCCCTCTCTATGTAGGAGACATTAACCCCATTCCTATTTATCATCTGACGAGAATACAAGCTTAAAAAGTCAATAGATTTAATGAAAGAAAGCGGTTTCATGCTGGCAAAGGAAAGAAACATAATATACCCCGCACAAACAATTACGGACGAGGACTACGCCGATGACACAGCGCTCATAGCAAACACATCCACCCAAGCCGAATCATTCTAACATAATCTGGAATGAGCAGCAGGTGGCATAAGGCTTCACGTCAATGCACACAAGATAGAATACATGTGCTTTAATCAAAGAGGCGACATCTTCACACTAAAGGGGGGTTCCTTTAGAACTAGGGGACAAGTTCACCTACTTCGGAACCAGCATCTCATCAACCGAGAATAACATCAACATGCAACTAGCAAAGGCATCAACAGCTATCGATTAGCTATCATTAATACAGAAGTCAGACTTGACTGATAAAATAAAACGCAGATTTTCTAAGCTGCAGTCGTGTCGATACTGCTATATGAATGCACCACGTGGATGTTAAGAAAACGTTTGGAGAAAAAGCTTGACGGCAATTACACCAGAATACTTCGAGCAATATTGAACAAGTAAAGGAGGCTACAACACGAAAACTATCAAAGTTAGACGAACCAGACATGCGGGGCACTGCTGGAAAAGTAAGGTAGCATTCATAAGTGATTTCTTCCAGTGAACCCCTTCACACGACCAAGTAGAACCTATATAGAACAGCTCTGTGCTGTTAGAGGATGTCGAATGGAAAACCTCCTGAGAGCGATGGACAATAGAGAGGGATGGCCAGAGAGGGTTCGGGAGATCCCTGGTACCAGCGAGAAATGATGATGATTATGATAATTATCTCTAATATATATATATATATATATATATATATATATATATATATATATATTGGCAAAAGATTAAAGGAATCATCAGTAAAATGGAGACAAAACCATTCTAAAAAATTAAAAATTGCGAGGATCCTTTTGTCCGGCTCTATTCATGCAAAGCACCGGAAGAATAATAAAAACGGGTAATTTAATTTTAACGTGGGAGACGACTGCGTGACAGGGAAAAATTATGAAAAACCTATGTCACACAATTATTGAAAAGGTCCCCTAATATATGTAAGGCATGACTGCTTCTATGTCTACATAGAGAGGGGCGATCTAAAGCTATATAGATCGCCTTTAAGATGTTCAATTGGACTTTGTCCCTGGCCCTATGCAGAACAGAAAAACAGTCATCTTTATAACTGTTCCTGCAACTATTTATAGCTACAGATATTCTCCAATAGCCGAGTATATAGCCTTAAATTACCCGGATGTTAATAGGCCTCTATTTAAAATACCTCCTGGTTCATGCTGTCTTATTCGAACCCCCAAACGTTATCTTGTACGACCGATGTATGTCAAATTACACCGATAATTAAATTTGTAAATTAATAAACTTTGATTCAAGATAGGCAGTACATCCTTATGTAATGAGCTAAAGGCCGTCTTAGTGAAGAAAATTGATCTAACTTTAACAGCATAATAGTAACGGTACACAGAGAAGGCAACTTTATCGTCAAATGACTGGATGGACGATAGAGAGGGATGGCAAGAGAGGGTCAGGGAGATCCCTGCAAGCAGCAAAAAATGATGATGATGATCTCTAATATATATATATATATATATATATAAGCAAAAGATTAAAGAAAATATCAGAGAGAGAGAGAGACAGACAGACAGACAGACAGAAAGATAGAGACCGAGACAGAGAGGTAGAGAGAATTAGAATGCAAGAATTACTTTCTTAGTTATTTACTACATTTCTTGTCTTCCTGAAGATCGAGATTCGTGAAAATTAAGTAATAAAAATATTTTGAGTTTACACATCTAATTTTAAAAACATATTGCTTTATTTATTCTGGATCAAACACCCTGGTTTAGTTACTTTTTAGGAAATTTTATTATCCAAATAAATACACACACACACACACACACACACACACACATATATATATATATATATATATATATATATATATATATATATATAATCATGAGTTTGAGGTCGATTTTGATGCCCATTCGCTCTGATAATCCAAGTAAAATATGTCTGAAAATTTCAAACCATGACATTTACGACTAGGGAAGAAAGTGAAAAACCATACGTTGAGAGGCTGAATACATATAAATGTCAATACACATGAAAGAAATTTCCATGTTGGGACATTTTCCCCCTCAATGAAATTCTCTTCTTTTCACCCTCAATCGAATTCTCTTCTTTTCAACTATCATCACACCCACAACAAAGTAAAGCAACTCTTAACTACGAAGAACTGAGCTAAATGAAAAAAATATGATTCTGACACTCATGGCAAAGTGCCATAAATTCTTTCCATACGCATAGTATTTTAAAATTTATTCAAAATGTAATTTTCTGCTATAATTCTGTTGAATCTATTAACTCTTTCAAACGTGTAACGTGATATATAATTTTCAGCGGTCATCGTTTTCTGTGATCATCATCATCACCATCACCATCATCATCATCATCATCATCATCATCAGCAGCAGCAGCAGCAGCAGCAGCAGCAGCAAATTACGCTGATAGTACCGTTTTCTTTGAATCTATCTTGCCATCATTGTTCATCACTATTGGCAGGTCCTCCCGCTAACATAGAGTCCACACAGAGCTACTGAAGATAAATCTCTATTAAGTGAGCCGACAATGGTGTATCCGTATGTGGAAATCAACAAGAGTACATTGTTAATATGTTTGTCATTGCTACACCAGCAGTGCACACCATGCCTTTCTTATCTTCCTTGGATGGGTTCTGAGATGGGAGATAAGCGTCTGTACAGTTGATTTTTTCTCGTGCGTTGATTCCAGGATTTGTTCGAAAAAGTACGTAGCGACCATACGTAGTTCCTATCCAACTTTTTTTCCCCAATCACTTCGTTTAAGTTTAGGTGGTGCAACTATGCAATACTTCTGAAACGGCTACATCGTCGAAGAATTAACGTTTCATTTTATCTGAGAGATTATTGTCCAGTGATCTGAGGCTGTAGAATCTACCGACTACACCTGTGCAGTAGGGTAAGACGCCTCCAACGTGTGTCCTGGATATGACACTAAACAATCTGATGGTGAGGTTCCAGTAATGCAGGGGCTTTTGGGAATGCAGAGCGCTCCTTCATTACCAACACTCCCAGATCAACTCTGGCCCGGAGTGGTAGCACCTGATAGGGTCCTATCTATGGGTCAAATAGGACTAAATTGCGTATTTTTGACATTTAAAATGCATACTGATGCTAAACTGAATTGTTTGAAAAAAAAACTCTTTTTGACATTGAAACCGCACTTATATTAAACAGAATTGTTTGAAATAGAACTGTTTTGACATTTGTGTAAAAGCTATATTTATACTAAACTGAATTGTTTGAAATAGAACAGTTTGACTAAACTGAATAGCTTGAAATAAATGTTATTAACAATAAGACTGTGTTCCTATGCTAAACTGAATTGTTTTAAAACGAACTCTTTATTTATATAAAAATGGATTTGGCATTAAATAACCTACAAAGGTTGATATGCCATTAAAGATTAGATTTCAATTAGGTCAATAGTCGTTCATGCCTTTACTATGCGATGTCAACCTCACTTTTAAAAATTGCAAGAAAAAAGATATTCTTTTATAGGCTCGCTATATTTCAGCTTAACATTATATATATATATATATGTATATTAATGCGGATAGTTTTGGGTATGCATTGCGCTAGCTAGTTTTACGAGGGATCTCATGAGCCCTACGTCTGAATAAAGCTATGAATAGTTCCAGCCTCTGTGAACCCTGTTAAGCTGGCGTCCAACTACTGTTACTCCCCACTTATCTTATTTGGTAAGTTATTTCACACTTCCCTAAAGCCCTACAAAGAGTGATTCCATTTTAAGTATGACCCCAACTCCAGCCCAGGGAGGAAGGAAATTGCAATCTTGTAGATTTTGCCGTTCCAGCAGACTCCAGAGGGAATATATAAGAAAGCAAAAATTAATCAAAGACCTAGACCTTGCTAGTGAGTTATGGAATCGTAATACTAATCGTAATTATTTCTCTTGGAACGGTTACTAAAGGCATCGGAAATTTATATTGGAAATTGAAGATTATGGGAACTATTGAGACCATCCGAATCGCAACACTGCTAAAATCAAATAGGATAGTAAAAAGTTTCCTGGAGATCTGAGGAGATTTTCTGTCACTTGAACTTCTGCAAAAAAAAAAAAAAAAAAAAAAAGCACCAGTTAAAACATGTAAAAAAGAAAAGAAAAGAAATAGCAGAGGGTAGAATAATATTGGCTGACAGTAAAAAACAATGGTAGACTGTAATAGTTAACTAAGGATAAATAACAGAGTAGACTATTTTTAGCCTTGGTTTGGCAACCAGTTTAGAAGGAAAACTCCTGATTCCAGCCAGATTTACTCCGTTTAAAGATTGACCTAGTGTCATAACATGCTCATGGTGGACAGGCTAGGTAGATAAAACTCTGGGACTTTCTTTTTTTCCAATAATGAAAATTTATTTCAAGTTTAAAGTAATTTTAGACATGGTTAGCCTTAAAATACCATATCAAGAAGAGTTATGAAGAGCTTCGAAAAACGAATATGTTAATTGACCATTTTAGTGGAAATTAACGTTTAATCTATCGTTAACTATCTGTCTTCGTAAGTGAATTCTTTCTTAATACTTTTGTATACATCTCGTACGTTGGATTTGTGCTATGATAGCACAGAAAAAAACGCTAAACTGAATTCATTTATCATTCAGATTTGAGATATTTTTTATTTCTCTATCCCTGATCATGAGTGTAAGACATTTCCTCACGAAGATTTTTTGTTCTTTACCTTAGGCTCCGACGTCGGTACCATTATCAACATGATTTTATCATTCGTTTCAAATATATTAGGCATTCTTAAACGGAATTATGTGTCTTCCTTCGCAGGACATTGAAATACAGAGGAACGTATCGTTATTTGAGTAAGCTTCATCTTGGATCATATCTTATAATTTTCAACTTACAAATTGAAACGAAAACTGCTTTATTCTCTTGTTAAACTATAAGAAAGGTATTGTGTTAACAAAAATCTCACAACGAAGAGTAGTAATTCACTGGCAGGGTAATGTGACACAATAAGCTTTTCTGCTCACTGGTGCACATTGGTGTTATAAAGCATATACCTGTATGAACAGGCATGTCTATATATGTATGAATGACTCAAGGCGTAGTGTGTATGCATTTACTAACCCCATCCCACGAACAGGAAGTGACACAAGGTCAATTCTTTTAAGCTGGATTTAACAGATTTTAATTCTGAGTTTTCCTTCACTTTCTTTCCTTTGTGGAGCTGACTCTCATTTTGCACTATTTCAAACAAGATCTATGATTGACATAGCTTTTTTAAACCGCATCACAATGTAGTATCGAGTGGTTTTGCAGGCAAGACTGAACAGGTAGCAACAAAATACTGACACAAAAAACTTTAAATGAAACAAATAAAAATATCTATAAAAGAAAACTAGTTATAATGAATGTTGATTTGTATTTTCTTTCCTTATACTAAAAAAAGAATTGTTATTTTTTTTATCCAAACCCACTCTGGTCGTCATTTTTACGATATCAAGGAAATGCGTGTACTTGAGACAATGATAAAGGATATCCGCTTCTAGAAACTCTAATACATGTTATCTATTTCTACTTGGCAACGGGATTAATAGAATAAGTACCTTTATCATTTAATCTACGAGAGCTATTGATTTGCAGAAGCTCACATTAAACATTCTTCACATAGACAGTAGATTACTTTGGCGCTATTTTTGTCATTATTAAAAAGAAAACTTATAGTTTTAATAGCATCGTTTATTTATTTCTGTTTTAGATGAATCTCTGTCAATTATAATAACTATCAATTTTTACAAGTATTTTCTCCCATATTCAAAAAGATTTTAGTTGATGCTTTCTTTTCTCAGATTTGCACTATTCCTCAATATGAAAGAAAAGACAACACGAGTGAGTTGCGATATAATAAATAAATAATAAAACAACTAAACTTTTTAAAAATATAAAATAAAGTACGTGTTAAAATTAACAAACAAAAAACATCAACAATGGCAACAACAACAACAACAACAATAATAATAATAATAATAATAATAATAATAATAATAATAATAATTGCAAACATCTTCACGAGCAGAAGTACAATCATGGCCCTTGACCTGACGTGGTTTCCTAAAATATACGTCATTTATTTGTATAATAGAACCAATCCCCTTAAATAATGAGTATGTACTATCAAAGGTTTATAAGTGTTTCGCCAAAACAGAATTATAACCACACCCCGGAATCAATATCTCATTAAAATGAGAAAAAAATATGGATTACCGAGTTGGTCACGGCGTTGATAATTCCGAACAGCCCATACGCCTTTTGGCTGAGTCTCCAGGCATTTTCAAGATAGAAATAATTTGTTTTTATAGAATTAAAAAAAGGTCTCTTTATTGTTTAAAGCCATTTAAAGGATGGTAAGAACTAACTCTTTACATATTTAAAAAAAAAGATATTGGCTGAGGATATTGAGGCGTTGGCGTTCTAAATATATTTGATAATTAGAATTCCATTCTTGTAACATGCTGGAGTCACAGGCGAATGCGTACGAAACACTAAATTGTTTGGATGATTTCTATAATCATTAAATTCGGTTTGATATTCACTTGCTCGTAAACAAGAGAAACTGAAAAAATATATTCTTGGTACTTTTATTATATATATATATATATATTATATATATATATATATATATATAAAAGTAAAGTTGGCGACCATGGTCGAGGGTAACCCGAAGTCTCCCTTTTCGATAGCTACTACACCAAGGTGTAGGGGAGGGCGCTACTCCTTCGCTGGATTGCTCTACTTTACCCTTGATCCGTACCTTATAATGCTGAGTGTTAAGCAAGGAGGCATCAAGTACCATTTTTTGAGTCTTTGGTATGACTCGACCTGGGATTGAACCGAGGTCTCCTGGGCCATTGGCGAACACTCTAACCGCTAGGCCAATGTCCGAGCTATACATAATTGAATTAAACTCCGATCAACAAATTTATAAGTTTTATTTTTATCAAATTGAGAGAAAAATTTGCAGAAAAAGATTATAAAATGTTTTCTCGTCAGCAAACATAATATCAATAAGTAGCATTAGCATTTTTGAGAGAGTAAGCGGAATTTAGCAGTAATTATTAGCTTAATTTATAGTGATATGACTTGTATGTGTCAAAGATCCTATTTGAGAGTCATACAATGTATAGAGAGAAATATATTTATGAGTTAAAAATATATGCAGCTGTTTCTGATGTTTTCATCGGCAAGTTTTTATTGTAATATAATCATCATCATCATCATCATCATGTCGCGCTGGTAGCACGGATATCCCTGACCCTCTCTCGCCACTCCTCTCTATCGTTCATCACACTAGGCAGGTCTTCAGGACAACATCCCGTATCCTCACATAGCTGCTGAATGTATGTTCGTGCTGGTCGTCCTGCTTTTGCACGGCCATGTGTAGGGGTCCATAAGAGTACATCTCTTATGAGTTCGTCCCTGCTTCTCCAGCAGTGTCCTGCATGTCTGGTTCGTCTAACTTGAATAGTTTTCGTGATAGGAGGCAGGTGGCCGTACAGTTGGTGTCTTTTGGGGTGTTGCCGCCAGGACTTGTTCAAGATTGCACGCAGGATTCTTGTGTAATTGCCGGCTAGCTTCTTTTCTAGACGTTTTGTTAGCGTCCATGTAGTGCACCCGTATAGCAGTATAGATGTGTTTGGTTTTTCCTAAGCATGTTGTCGATGTTCTCCGCTCAAAAGTAAGATTAAAAAGCTATCATGAAACGAACTACATTCTTGAAAGAAAAGAATGTTGATATTCATTCAAAAGAAATAAATCAAAAGCTAGTTTAGTAAGTAATAATTCCATTCTTATAAATGAAATTTTCCCTTCGCTTATTCATTCATGACTCAATTGACTGCAAAATGCATCGGCTGTATCTCTGCAATGGGTAAGATCCCCCAATGAGTTTCGTCGATATGATTCTAATCTGGTGGTAAGACTTCAGTAATGCTGGCGCATTGGGGAATGCAAAGTACTCCTTTATTGCTATCGCTCTCACGTCTGACTCGTCGAGATAGCACCTAATAGGATTCGATCTATGGGTCAAATAGAACTATATAATGCGTACTTATGCTAAATTGTGTTGTTTGAAAAAGAACTGATTATATGCATAAAAATCAATTAGGCATTAAATAAGCAACAATGGTTGACATATAAAACCAAACAAAACAATATCCACTATTTATTCTGTTTAAGAAGGCTCGTAATAAGATGAAATATTTGATGAGTTACCTATGATTCTAATTAGCTAAAAATTATATAATTATCAAACGAAGAGGGAAAAGATTTAAATTGTTTCTGGTTTTAATCCTTCAAATTTTCCTGGTAAATTAGATATTGACGTCTGTGAAGTATCTCAAAATTTTAAAAGTAGTACGAATGCGTCCATTGGTGAATAAATGCCAAATATAGTAACTCATCTGATTTCCGCAGCTAAAAAAGTGTTAATTTTTGTGTAAATAGCAGGCTTCAGAAGCTATACATTTTGTACCTGTAACTAAAGATTTACAACTTCTTAAGTCTATAATGTACTCTTTCGTCGTTCTCGGTATGAAGGTTTAACAGTTAGCTTACATATAAAAATTGTAGACCAATCTACACGTGATTTCTTTTTAGTTGTGGAAGTTAACGTACAACCAATCAAAATTTATAGATAAGCTTATAGCAGAAATACTATGCCCAATGTGCAATGGTTATCGTCGTAGCAAATAGACACAACAACCTATCTTCAAATCCTGGACACGGCTATTAGCTTCTTACATAACGCTAATAGATTTGGAAAAGGTACCTACTCTCCAGCTACGAGTAAATGGTATAGCAGATCAAGCTCTTTAACCTAAGAATAGCAAGTAGTCTAAGAGAAAAAAAAACTCTGAATGCAAATCCGTTAAACTCAGGAAAAATTAACTTGTGCCGTATCCTACACGTGCAAAAGAATCGAGTAAAAACATTATTTTTTATTGAATTCTCATCTTACAGAAAAAAGCATCACCTCCTTTAGAGAGTGATTTTGCCTATATTAATATTACAACTTAAAGAGAAATTAGATTGCAAAGGTAACTTCCGGTAAGGTAGACAGGTGTTACATAATAAAAATATAATTGTTTTCGTTTATGTGGTTTACGGCTGCGCAAAGTTTATTATTTTTCTTTGATACTGGCTAGAACTAATATATTCTCTTTGCATGAGGTCTTGATGTGTTTCCGGTTGGTTGTTTTTGACGATTTCTGCGTCCACACCCACTTGAATAGATTCACATTGAAAATAAACAACAAAACATTGTAAATATACATATATATATATATATATATATATATATATATATATATATATATATATATATAAACCTGTGAAAATTTACCAAAATGTTTTTTGAAAAATTAGCTCAACAACACAAGTGCTTCGTCATCCAGGGCTAGAATACACCAACGGCATCCCCTACACAGGCGAAATATATCTACAAAAATGTTTGAATATATGACATGAAGGTGTATCTGGTGGTGAGACTCCAGTTCTGGAACTCTTTAGTGTGTGCAATTATCCTCGTCATAGCTATTAGCTCCATTTCTGTTCTCCACTTGAGGGGTAGTACGTCTTATGATCTATGGGTCAAATCGTTTAGTCTGAAAACGATTCATATTTGATAGGAATACTTAAAGCTATTTAAATGAGAAAAATATTTATATTAGTTATTTAAAGCAATAATTGTATACAAGGGATCGATATTTTTTACTTTTGTCAACCATATAATTGTATGCAGATTGATCATATGGTAGAGGAATATTTGTAATTCTATAGCTTGCATAGTGTATTAGTGTTACATGGAAATAATTGAAATAATATAACTATATGTAATTGCTTTGTAACAAGAATAAATACGTGAATCTATAGAGTGCATGAGGATAATTAGTATTAGACATATTTGAAGAAATAAAAATACATGATTTTTTTATATTATAAATAGTTAATTAAATCTCTATTATTTTAAAACAATTCACATTGATATTTCCTTGAAGCAATTTAATTGTGTACAGATTTGTTTAGAATTATAAAGGATTACTTTCATCCATACATCTACATGATTAGTATTAAAATAAGCACGAAAAACTATCAATATATAAATGAATATAACCCTTATTTATTTATTACCATATACCATCTTGCAAAAATACGGTATTGAATAATACTTGAGTACTACCAGGATATAAAACCAACCAATCAACCGACGATTTATCTATCTATCTATCTATCTATATATATATATATATATACACACATCTATATATATGAAAAGATTGGAACTTTGGGTAATATAGAGTACCCATTAGTTGCCATTGCTCCCTATTCCACTCTGGCCCGGAGTGGCAGCACCAGGTAGGGTCCTATCTATGGGTCAAACAGAAGTTTTTGACTATTTAACTGTGAGTAAACAAATAACCGATGCTTTAATTGTTACTGATACGTAGCAGTACTTGAAACCATTTAACGGTGTGCACGAAAATGTCCCTGGACTCGTTTAAAATGTTAACAGGAAAATGTTTACAAATTATATATATTCAATATACGAGGATCATTAAATAAGTTTCCAGCCTTTTTTTCGTATGGGCACTTTTATTGATAGTACATTCATGAAACTCTATTCCCATTCGAAGTAATCTCCTCCGGCTGCAATGCATTTGTTCTACCATTACAACAACTTATGGAAGGTCCCATTGATGTCCTCTTGTGTGAGCCCGTCAATGACCTTCGTCACAGCCTCTTTCATTTCCTTAATTGTCTCATAACAACAGTCTCTGAGCTTAAAGAATAACGAAATGTCGGAGGGAGCAAGGACTGGACTATAGGGAGGGTGATGAACTGTCTTGATGCCCATCTTGGTCAAATAGTCTGTGACAAGGATGGAGTGGTGGACTGGTTTACTGTCCTGGTGGAAATGCCACTGACCAGATTTGAAGATAGCTGGCCTCTTCCCACGGAATCTCTTACTTAATTCCCTTAAAACCTCAACATAGTAACCCTAACACTAACCCCTTGGCCAATCAACTCTGGTGTATTGACTTCCTTAATCCTCCCACACCTCTCATCATTCCTCACAGACTCCTTGCCTTCCTTGAATCTCTTATACCACTCAAAAACTGATGCTCGATTCATGCAACATGCTCTAAAAGCAGTCTGAAGCATTCCATACGTTTCTGTGGAATTTTCTTCCAAGATTAAAACAGAATCTTATTGCATATAGTTCTTCTATATCCAGATTGAATTTTTGATATTCACCAGCTGTGACAATCAGGCTTTACCAGGGTGTATTCCAATTGCTGCTGTAGCTGTTCATTTGAAGCTGAAATCATAAAAATTGATCAGTGATCTCAGAATATGTATAGTAATAACATACTGAATTTTCAAGAGTGTACGACAGTTTTAAATGCATGTACATAAAAAGTCTTGAAATTTATTGAATTCACCACAAATACGTATAAACCGCATTTGGCATTAAATAACCTACAATGGTTGATATTTAAAAAAAAAAACTAAAACAAACCGAAAAGATTAAATGATTTTTAGTCCATATTATATCAGGACAATATTCACGAGTGGCGTTACTCTTCGAAACTATCTCTTCCGAGTAAAGCCCCCATCAAAATACTAAACTTCCATGAATTGTGTGTACTTCATCCCTTGTTGTGGTAAAGTAGACGATGGTGAGACATGCCGCCAACTGACAATAAGCATAGAGGAAAGTCGAAAATCATTGTTTCTAGGTGAAAGCAAAATATCAGGTTTGGCTGACTATATATAAAAAGATAATGAAACTATTTCACATATGGGATGAAGTTACTATAATAGACAGGGAAGAAAATTGGAGAATAAGAGGTCTGAGAAAGTATTTTATACGTTGAACTACAGTGGCCCGTTAAGCGGACCAAGTTTAGAGATGAATACGATATGGAAACCTATATTCAAAAAGGTAAATAAAGAAAATCATTTTGAGTTATAGTAAAAATCGAACAAAATAAGTTGTATTTCAGAGATTGATAAACACATTGGCTTTATAAGTCCCCAAAATTATCTCAGAATTGTCCAGGAGGACACATGGCGGATATAGGCGTTTGGTTAAATTGATTTTTAGAGAAATCATCTTGAGGTTACATTTTCAATACCGACATCACTTAAATAATAGGGAATACTTACTATAGCTAAACACTTGTTCTCGGTCATAGTTAACAGATTTAGGATTAAAAAAAAGCCTGTTGATTAAATAAAGTGATTTGTTTGAAGTTCCGCGTCGTCTCCTAGTTTGACATGAAATACTTAAGAAGGCGGAAGGGTGCATTCGCCAAAACGTTGTGAATAATGCAATAAATATGAAGACATTAGTCCGAATACTCTAAATGATAAAATGTAAGAGAAAGTATTGTCGGGAAGAATGTTTAAAACAACGATGATAATTAATTTTTTTTCTATTTGTTTGTCAACACAGTGC
This sequence comes from Sepioteuthis lessoniana, assembly GCA_963585895.1. Classification (NCBI taxonomy): domain Eukaryota; kingdom Metazoa; phylum Mollusca; class Cephalopoda; order Myopsida; family Loliginidae; genus Sepioteuthis; species Sepioteuthis lessoniana. The sequence continues at coordinate 107,325,313 of OY757904.1, forward strand.
TTTGGGAAGTCCTTTTCAATACTTTTATTATTTGATTATAAGATTGTTTTGGAAGATCTGAGTTTGACATGGTATATAAGAATTTTATTTATTTCTATTTAATATATGTCGGGGCGTTCGCTTTTATAAATGTGATTGCGTGAATTAGTGCTAGTGGGGTTTTGTATGGGGAAAGAGTGAAAGTGTAGTTATTTGTGTCGATCAAGACATCAAGAAATAAGAGCTTATTATCCGTGAGGAATCATTTTGGAAGGCTGGTAGTAAATTGTCTAGTTCATATATCATTATCAGCTCTAATTGTCCTGGAAATTATACCACATCAAACAACCCTAAAGACATTAAATCACTTTTTCTTCACCAGATGAACAAACAGGATGAACTCGATGAAATAGCTGTAAAAAATCTAATACATAATAACGTCTCCTCGACTGATTCTATCAATAAAATAAAACTAATTATATATAATCCCAAATTCAATACAACTAACCTAGCCATCTCTGAATAACTTGTCTCCCTCGAGTAGTCACCTTAGTGCAACCAATTTAGTAAACGCCTTTACATGTTCTCTTGGTGAATGTTTCTCTAATAAAATAAATACCTACGCTGGTTTGACAACAACGACTCTGTCGGGATGTTTAACAATCTACCTAACCGACATTAGTTCCATCTCTAAATACCTTAAATCAGATTCATACCCCTCCAAGAATCAAAAATTCTAATCTGAAATACCTCATATCACACACACACACACACACACGCGCGCAAAAAAAAAAAAGCCTCCAAATTCTTGAATTTTAAATTCTGTCTTGGCGCTAGATAACATGAAGACTAATTATACAATAGAATTTAAAGATTAACAAACCTTTCTTAAATGTGATTATTTTTCGATCATTGCTGCCGCGTCCTGAAATTTCTTCAATATTCTGTCCACCAATTCTTCCTCTTTCCTCCTGGAAATTTCGTTTTTTTCGTGACTTCCACCCCTACCTGTTTTCCTCGAACTCTTCAAGTAAATGCATACGCCTCGCCTTTTTGTTTGTCATTTCAATGTTCGTTTCCCCGAAGTTGGCTCAAGCTGGGGCGGAAAATACTTGACAAAATTATGCCTTCTTTTGTAAATTGATTCCGTCCGGACCCAAAAAAAAACTCATACGAAGTCGTGAATTGAATGAATAAACTATACAATAGACAGAAACAAAGTATGTCTTATTTAATCAAACTCGTTTAAAAAGGGAAATCCAGCTTATATATATATATATATATATATATATATATATATATATATATGTGTGTGTGTGTGTGTGTGTGTGTATGTGTGTTATCTTAGAAAATGAAATTAGTGATCGGGCTTCAAAACGTGAAAAGGCTGTTTTTGTTTTGATTCATGTTAATGACCAAGAGAAAGCCATGAGTCCTTCCTTTTAACCCTACCTATGATTAAAAAAAATGGTTAACACAGATATCTTTGACATTGGTTAAACCCTGTTTTGAAACCAGTGTTTCTCCGTTTGAATTAGACAATGTGTCACATTCTTCCTTTGTAGGAGGTGTCAGGTGTATATGCGTGTGTATAAGTGTGCATGAGTGTGTGTGTGTGTGTGTGGTTTTATTATTATTATTATTATTATTAGTAGTAGTAGTAGTAATAGTAGCAGTAGTAGTAAGCTTGTTTGTTTTTTTAATGGCATATCAACTATCGTGATTTATTTAATACCCAAGACATCCATGTTGAAACTTAGTAGTGGTGCTATTAGCTCAAAAGTATGGGATAAAAGAGTCCCATTATTATTTTCATTATCATTTGTCCTAGTAGTAGTACATTTACTATTAGTTCAAGTAGTAGTAAATTTAGTATTAGTTCTAGTAGTAGTATATTTAGTATTACTACCACTCATATTATACAATGAATCTTAAGTTTCCACTCGTAAACCGTAGGTCTTCATGTTCTTTGGCGCCAGGACGGAATTTTAAAATACCGCTCGCTTTTGATCACACAGATGAGTACCGGGTATGCCCCAACGGTCACATCTACTTCACACTTCGTAGAACATAATCATTGAAGCATACTAAGCGTATGTTTGTTGAGGTGTGACCGCTGTTTGCAGTAACATCAAAAGACAAAAACCTAGTGGTTCGTCTCGTTGAACAATGTTGTATAAAGACATGTTTATTTAAGTGACAGTCTATTAATTCTCTTCATTTCCTATTTAGTTGCTTTTGTTGTCTGGTTGGTTGGGAGACAGAGCTCCGTTTTACCTTCGCTGACCAAGCAAGACGACTGGGTAAGTGGTAATAAGGTGCCAGGGTTGGTAACTACATTTGACTGTTATGGTAGAGTGAATTTCAAAGATAATATAGTCTTGTGGTGTAAGTGTGCACTTGTTAAATATGTATTAAAGACAAACTAAATTATTCTCGGAAAATTGCTGTTTTTCTCACACTCATTCGCACTATAGTTATTTTTTGTCTTTCCATATGTTACTCATTTGGCAGAAAAGGGAGCCCCAGCGTCTTAGTAGTTTACATGCTAAATTGCAGCTATAGAGGAAGTGAGTTCGAACTCCAGTCGCGCTATTCCGTTCACTATTAGACAATACCTTTGAGAAAGGTTGTAAATTCCTTATCACTTGCCAATGGGATTAGAAGTACATTCTGCAAGGATAGAATTGTTATTTAAAATACACCAAGTTTAGTATGATATTAAAAAAGGGAAACCAAATCACTATATATATATATATATATATATATATATATATATATATATATATATATATATATATACACGTCTCTGTGTGTCAATCTTTATATTATTCAAAGCTAAGTCAGCTGATGAAGTGAACGATTCTATTTTCGGATTTTCTTTCGACTATATGCCTGTAATTCAAAATCCAAAAGAGAACTCAATTTAAAATTGTAATAAATTAAATTATCGAGCAAATATTTCCATAAATACCTCGTATTTGAGGGGGAAAGCTAGCCAGTTAGCTGTATTGATTTTTACCTATAACCCACCTGGTGGCTTTAAAATGTGATTCAGCTTGGGAGTTGGTGAAATCTGTAACATTAAATAGCGTCGGCAAACCACAGCCAACGTCTGTACCCTACGTTAACTGGTGGTCTTGGCGGGAACGAACATCACAATGCACTGCAAGCCCGCTGGGCACATGGGTTAACAATATATATATATATATATATATATATATATATATATATATATATATTTCAATCATACATCCTAGATGCATCAAGGTAGGTCTTCAGTGATGCACTGTCTTCATCGCCGATTTCGGGTTATATGCATCATATCGGCTCCGACAGAAACCCCGGCATGACTCTGGAAGAACCAAGCCGCCTCCTTGATCGCGACGAGCTACGCTCGTGCCTCTACCAAAGCAAAAAAGAAACAAAAATAAGGCCGGACTTCGGCCGTTCTTATAGACATCTGTCATTCAGTAACAGCCAATGAAAATCAGGGCATTCCACACTCCTCTACTATATATAATACCATCTTTACCTCATCCGGTTTTGGCTGACTACTTCCGGATTCGGTACCGAGGTAAGATGTTTTTTTAATACTCGTCCACGTCCATGATTTACTCATAACAAGACTTACACATATCCCCCCCCAATATATATATATATATATATATATATATGTTAGAAGCATGCACAAATATATACAAGAAATATATATATATATATATATATATATATATATATATATATATATATTAGATACAGACATAGATATCTCGAAAACATTCTCTCTGAGCATTTATATGTGGGAGTTATGAGTCTAATTAAAGCAACAACGAACAATAATGACAACATAAGAATTAGTAGTAAAACAACACAATCTTGAAAATAGAAATAGGACAAAAATCATTGGAATTGATACTTCAAAAAACAAGCAGCGGGGACTGTAAACAAGATCATCTGGACATGTCCAAAAATGGAAACCTCAAGAGAGAAACTGAATCTCATTGAACAGAAGAACAAAACCGTTTGCAAACAAAAAGTCTTACAAAGGCATAATCAACATAATCTTAACAAAGAACTTCATTGAAACTCTCTAATCTCAACAAAAAGGAGACACTGGCAAAACTTCTCTTTGAAACATGCAGAAGAAAAATTGTCCAATTGACTGGGGCAGTAGAATACACCGACTGCACTTCTACAAAGGGCTAAGACACCCAGCTATATCCGGGATATCACTCTAAACAATCTGATGGTGAGGTCCCAGTAATGATGGCGCTTTCGAGAATGCAGAGCATCCTGTCATTGCTATCACTCCCAGGTCCCTTCATTGCCATCGTTGATTGACCCATAGATAGGGCCCTATAGAACTAAGATGCGTACTTATGCTAAACTGAATTGCTCGAAATAGAACTGTTTTGACATGTAAACTGCGTACTTATGCTAAACTGAATTGGTTGAAATAGAAAGCTTTTTTTTTTTACTTTGAATCAGTAGTCGGCTACACTGTCTGTATTGTTCGAAATAGAACTGTTTGAAATTTGATTATGTGTAAACAAAATCTATGCTTATGCTAAACTAAACTGTTTGAATTAAAACTGTTGGACTAAACTGAATAGCTTAAAACAAAATGTTTTTGATAACTAAACTGTGTACTTATGCAAAACTGAATTGTTTAAAATAAAACTGTTAATTTTTAAAAAAAGTGGATTTGGTATTAAATAACCAACAAAGATTGATATGCCATGGAACTCAAACAAACAAACAAACAGTGCACACCATGGTTTAATGAAAGATTGCCGGACAGCAATCCTTCTATGAAAGGCTGCACAACGAAAATTAGATTATGAACCCACCACAGCCAATTCAGAGTCCTTTAAACTACCCAGCAAAAGCACACGAAACCATAAAGGAAACTTATAGTAAAAGCTGGCTAAACTATATGAACCAACTATTCCATTATAGAAATACAATATGGGAAGAAAAATTGAAAAATCTTGAAAATCATCAATTTCTTCTCGAAAACCTCCCAAAAGATAACTTAGAAGAAACATCCCAAAAAGCTGTCGCTGATACATGATCTGAGACGTTCTTAACAAATTCCTCACTCCAGAACGCCAACCGACTATTTCTAAAACTTAACCACAGTCAATGATATTTGGATGAATGGCAATTAATATCTTCTGTGGGCCTGGGAGTCTATCAATGATTAATTAATTAAAATAGATCGAAGATTAATAATAGGCAACAGAATAGCAAGGGTAGGTTATGTTGAGACAGAAAGAAAATGGCTGATAATATAGTGAGAGAATGCTGAACACTGGCACAAAAGCAAAACAAAACTAGTAACAATTCTATTAAAAAAATGATATACGGGGATTTGTGGAAGAGATTAAAATATGAATATGCTAGGAAAGGGTATATGGACAAGCGAGAATCCATCTGAGACAATGAGACCCAAAAAATTCCCTGGGATTTTGAGATACAAACTGATCCTCTAATCCCAGCCAGAAGATCAGACCTAATGTTAATTAACGAGAACAAAAATGACTTATCATCTAATGGATTTTACTGACCACAAAATGTAAGAAAAGAAACCGAACTGATACTATTTACCAACCCCTCCACTCGGGCAGGATATGACACAAGGTCAATTTTTAAGCGGAGTTTAACAGGTTGGAATTCAGAGTTTTCCTTCTCCTAGACTAGTTGCCTAACCAAGGCTGAAGAACCTAATCTGTCCTACTATTTACCCATAGCTGGAGGGAGAATAACTTGATTCATACCTTCTCCAAGTGTATTAGTGCTATGTGAAATGCAATCAGTCTCGTCCAGGATTTGAACTCGTGTCGCCGTGTCCCCATCCTACGACGATAACGACTACACCACGGGCACCTCCGAAACCGAACTGATAAACAAATACTTCGATATTGTCTGAGAAATGAAAAAGCTGAGGAATATGAAGGTTGTGGTGATACCAATTGCAGCATGGGTCCTTAGACAAGTCCTCAAAGGCCTAAAAAAAGACTGAAGGAACAGGAAGTAAGAGTTAGTACCGAGACTATAGAATTGGTAAGATCGTAAAATAGTTTAGTAGACCAAAGAAGGCTTGCTGTCATGCATACACCGGGGAAAGACCACTAGTTAAAACTGTGGTGAAAACCTTACCCGCAGTGAAGTTATATATATATATAGAGAGAGAGAGAGTTGGTGACCTTTGTCGAGGATGACCCGAAGGCTCCCTTTTCATTGGCAACAACACCGAGATGTAGGGGAAGGCGCTACTTCACTCCCTGAATTAATCCACTTTATCTTTGATCCTGACCGAATTATGCATAGTCTTAAGCAAGGTGGCATCAAGTACCATTTTTTTACTATTTGGTATGACTCGACCTGGGATTGAACCCCGGTCTCCCGGACCATTGGTGAACACACACACACACACACTCTTTCTCTCTCAATTTCTCTCTTTCACACACTCTCTCTCTCTCTCTCTATATATATATATATATGGGTTGATCCTGTTTTCTATAATGTCGAAAATTTAGAACTTGTACCTTTTGACATTATTCCATATTAGTTCACATAAAATACACCCGACGAAAACTCTGTTTAAATCCATTATTATTTAGTGTATGCTGGATAACCTTGAATTCTACCATTGTATCCTCTATTTGGTCATTCCTTTACTGTGCTAGATGTATAAATATATTGTCAGTTAAATTGATACCGCAATATACAATCATAAGATTAATTCTATTTTTTTCTATTTTCATCCTGGGTTGAATGAACGGGACGTGATAAACTTGATTTATTTGGTTTGGTTTCTTTGATTTATGGCATATTAGCATTTGTGAGTTATTTAAATCAAAAGCCATCTAGTCAAGTAGTGATATTATTTTACCCAGTGCTGTAGTGTTAACTAAGTTCATACCATTCACAAGGGTATTAATCCGAATTTGAACGAAATAGAACAATTAGAGTTTGAACTTGCTTTCTGAAACGTCCCAGTCAGGTATGTTAGTTACTACGCCACGCGGTATCCCAACAAAAAAAAAACAAGACGTTTCTTTTGGCAAAGAAATAAATTGAATACTCGAAAAAAATCTTTTCTAAATGAGAACTCTTATTCTTTAGAAACTTTTATTTAAAATAAAGATTCAAGATTTAATTTGACTTAAAATGCAGTTGTAAAGAAAAACTTGAATGGAATTTTTTTTAGGTTTTAGTACTAGAAGAAAACCATTTAGTATTTTGCAGCCATTTATAGGGTTGCGTACTGAAAAAGTTATCCAAGTTCAGCTATTTATCTAAGGAGCAACATTTCAAATTAGATCATTTAATTCCAAATTATGTAGAAACAGTAAACAAAATAAATTAGATCATTTGTAAAGAAAATACAATTACAGAATTATAAATAATCATTTCAACGTTTGAAATTGACAATAACATCGCAATGTAAAAACTACACTGTGCTCGATGCTCTCTAAATAAAGATATGTCCAACTAATAATTTAAAAAAAATTCTGCTACTTCAGTTTCACGAATCTCATTCTTAGGTTGGCAACATAATGAATGGAATTACTAAAAAAGTGATTAATATTTCATTTAAAATACTTAACTATTAAAAATATTTGTTACATGATCTATACGAGTCAGGTGTCAAATACATACACTTGTTCCCTGTAAAAATCTCAGTCAACAGACCCAAATATTTGAAAGAGTGAATTTTCATTATAAAACCTTTTATTCAAAGACTATTATGTTCCTTAGATAAAAACCATGTAGAATTCATTTCTATATTTTAAAGTTGCTTGATCAGCCACTAATTCACTTAGCAGACACAAAACCAGATTTCTACCAAACTAACTCAGAGCAGGTATCGCATAGTTTTTTTTTTTTTTATCTTATCTGTAGAGATAGCAACTCTTAAAGTCCTATCTAAAGTCAAATAGACCTAGAGAACAATTATTCGAATTAGATTTAAAGTTCTGCTACGGGATAACCGACTGCAGATTATTTGTATGAAGAATAGTTACTTGATATAAGTTTCACAAAATATTGTCATTTGTAAGTTAAACCAACATAATAGATGATAACTGCTCGAAAAAGACTGGCTTTGTCTTTAAGAAAAAAAAAACAAGCGTTGATATGCCGTAAAACCAATCACTGAACAAACTAAACCACACACACACACACACACACACACACACACACACACACACACACACACACACACACACACACACACACAAGACTGTGATATCTTCGGTGTTTTACTATATATTGTAAACTTGGTATTTCCTGAGTCCATGATATATCAGATACTGATTACGAAATACTTATTATAACGAACTTTCACTGCCATTCATTCATACCAACTGGCGCCTAATTCTGATTTATGGGAGATTTACAAATATCGCTATAATTAAAATTTAAATCCGACAAAATTCTATTAATAAGTCGGGTAATTGTGTATATAATACAGGGTGCGACAGAAACACCTCCAACATTTCAGACAGTTTCCTGTGTAATGAGAGTCAGATTTGGACAAGCTCTAACTGTTGCTCCATCCAACTAATGTGTAAGCTCTTTATTGTCAGATATAATCAGTTTTTATCGCCACTTGGACTAATGTACACCACTTTGCTGGGGAACAGCGGTTGCTTTTTTAAACTGGTGAATCTTTGATTATTACATCGAGGGATTTTTGTGTTAATTTGATGTTACGAAAGAATGATGCAGTTCTGGATAGAATTTTAAAGTCATAGCATAATCATTGAGGAAAAGCTTCAAAAACAAACGCTCAACGTGCATCGATCCAAACAAATGATTGGAACTGATCATAATAAAAATAAAGCAGCTGAAATATAAACTAATTGGAGCTACCGTTGCACGTTGCTTAGGTTCAAAGGTGACTGTTTTAAAAGAAGGAAGTAATTCTTTCATACCCTTAATTATGAAGCAAAAAAATGTGCGAATATTTGAATAAAACACCGATCTACAAAATCCATAAAATTTATTTCTTTAACTTGACAGGAAAGTGTGTTGAAAAGCACGTAACAAAGTCTTTTTTCTGGTATGGAAAGATAATGTTATCGAGAGCATAACTACTCTCAAATACTTACACAAAAAGAAAGAAAACTTTGTGCATTAAATGTAGCAGTTTTCATTGTAAGATTTAGTTCATATATTTTGGAATTGCTAAAGATCTTTGTTGGTGCCTGTCACTTTGTAGGAGAGAAATATATTTCTGTTCTAATGCAGCCAAAAATGTATCAGGGAAATCGGAGAAGGTGCACGTCTAAATAAAGAATAATTTCATTCAATTTAGAAGTTAGGGATGGAGAAATTAAATGCCACCTTGAAGGAATAGAATGATAGATTTTCGTCAAAAGAAGTTACATCGAAATTTTTAAGTAGATTAACAGAATGAATTTATGAATCTTTTGACTAGTTATCTATTCCATTGTCTTTTTATAAGATTGAGGTTGGCAGGAAATAAGATTAAAAATTTTGATGATTTGTCTATACTTCTAATTGTTTAATTTATGAGTTTAAGTTGAAAAAGACTTTGTTTTTTGGTCCTTAAAATTTTTCGCAACAATTCTAATCACAAAGAATTTTTAAAAAGCGAGCATAAGAGCCGATTAGTCAATAAATCAAAAATTCAGATAAAAAAATTACAACTTCTTGAGAATTTTTGCTCAATAATTAACACTTTTTAAATACAGGAATCTGTCAATTTTCCATAATTATATACAGCCATCTCATAAATAACTTTAAAAAATATCAAATAATTCCAGTGAATATTTGGTTTCATCTTAAAACGATGTCGGTGGAAATAAATATATCTGTGCCCGAAGTTGATTTTGTATGCATATTATTTCTGTGCTATTCATTTATTTATGTATGTAAAATTTGGTATTTGACTAAAAGTTATTGGATGTCGATAGAGATATGTGTTGAATAGGATTTATGTCTTTAAATTTACAGAAAAAATGTTTTATCTTAATCTAGAATATAAAAGAAAAACATGTACATAAAATATTCATTTTATTTGAAATGTTTTCCCAAACAGATTTCCCCATTTTTATTTCATGTGCAAATGTCAACGAAAGAATTGACGTCTCTTAAATTCAAAACGAAAAAAAATCCATTTAACTATAACTATTTATTTCTGTATCTCTCTTCCTCTCTCTCTCTCTCTCTCTATATATATATATATATATATATATGTACAAATATATATATGTGTGTGTGTGTGTGTGTGTGTGAGTGTGTGTGTGTGTGTGTGTGTCCATATGTGTGGATACATATAATGTATATATATATATATATATATATTTATATTTATTTATTTATCTATGTATTTTACTACAAAAATCATTTAACGCTAAATATTTCTCTGCCTTATATATATATATATATATATATATATATATTCTTTTAAATGTACATATCTATAAACGTGATATATATGTGCGCCTATGTACATGCAAATTTATTCATATGCACGTGTACGTACAAGTGCATATATGTATAATCATTGGCATTATAATACGTTCTTCTTATATATATATATATATATATATATATATATATATATATATATATATATATATATATATATATGTATGAATGTTAGTATATGTGTATATGTGTGTTTTTGTAAAATTAAAAAGTACATTTGAAAACAGTACATTGGGCAAAAAATAGTTTCACAGAAAATTCATTTGAATATATTTACTTCTCTCTCTCTCTCTCTGTCTCTCTCTCTCTCAATATATATATATATATATATATATATATATATATATATGTATACATATGTAGAGAGAGAGAGAGAGATTAAATTTACTTGTCAATCGATTCCTTCCGTCAGTGGAACATTTTTTTGGTGCTAAATGGAAAATGGCGGAGATGAGAAACGTACACGTGCGCATCCTAAGATTAAACTTGCCAACAATCTTACCGTAATGAAGCACGTTTCTGATGGGCCATCATTTCAATCGATAATGGTCAAATTTTCGCGGAATCTACAGTAATTTCCTACCAGCCGAATTTACAGACGCTGCATTTCCAGTTTAGACTTCTAATCTAGTTA
>OY757904.1:107341395-107351395 GCA_963585895.1 Sepioteuthis lessoniana
CTGATAGTGAGGTTCCAGTGATACTGGAGCTTTGGAGAATGCAGAGCACCCCTTCATTGCCATTGCTCCCTGATCCACTCTGGTCCGGAATGGTAGCACCAGATAGGGTCCTATCTATGGGTTAAATAGAACTAATTGCATACTTATGCTAAACTGAATTGCTTGAAATAGAAATGTTTTTGACAAATAACCTGTGTACCTACATTTAAACAGCGTGCTTATGCTAAACTGAATTGTTAAAATGGAACTGTTTTTGACATTGAAGATCTGCTTACACTAAACTGAATTGTTTAATATAGAACTATTTTGACATTTAACTGTGGGTAAACAAAATCCTTATTTATACTAAATTGAATAAGCTGAATTAGACCTGTTTGACTTATCTGAATAGCTTGAAATAGAAGCGTTTTTGACTATTAGACTGGGTACTCAGGCTAAACTGAATTGTTTGAAATAAAACTGATTATTTGCATAAAAATGAATTTGGCGTTAAATAAACTACAAAGGTTGATATCCCATAAAAATCTAACCAACCAAGCAACCAGTAATGGTAGAGTTTTGGAGAATGTTGAATATCCCTTCATTGCCATCGCTCTTGCGCGGAGTGGTAGCACCTAATAACGTCATATCTATGTCAAATAGAAGTAAACTGTGTATTTATGCTGACCTAATTTGTTAGAAATAGAACTATTCATTTGTATAAAAATAAATTTGACATTAAATAACCTACAAAAGTAGATATGCAATAAAACTCTTACAAACACCAAAACACAATTGCGTATAAATTGTTAGTATTAGAAATACTTGATGTCTTTTTTTTGTTTTTGTTTTTTCATCATACAACGTGTGAAAGCACATGCGATACCCTAGCCTTATCAGCCGCCAACCAGGTTGATAACACAGTTTCGGTAGCTCAAGGCGGTACTGCCCCTCCTGGCGCTACCGAGCAGCTTTTGCCACCGGATAGGGTATTTAAAAGAAATATATATCTATGTATACACAAGATCAACTAAAAGCGGACATTACATTGGACGTTCGTTCATCTTCATTTTGGTGCAGTTTGTGATTTAAAAAAGCGTTTACTTACGGCCGTTAGATGTCATAGCAACCGTTTCTCGATTTTGTGTAATTACACGAGAAAGGTACTATTTACCAACCCCTCCGCTCGGGCAGGATATGACACAAGGTCAGTTTTTAAGCGGAGTTTAAAAGGTTTGAATTCAGAGTTTTCCTTCTCCTAGACTAGTTGCCTCACCAAGGCTGAAGAACCTAGTCCGTCCTACTATTTACCCATAGCTGGAGGGAGAATAAGGGGGTTCATACCTTTCCCAAGGGTATTTGCCCGAAAGTGAACGTAATAGCGCGACTGGAGTACGAACTCGCGTACTACGATTCCCCAGTTCATCGCTTTAACCATTACACCACGAGGACACCCGAGAAAGGTGGCTCCGCGTGTATAACAGTTATATAACTGTGTGCAAACAAATAAGTATAGATAAAAAAATGAAATAGAAAATGTAATGAAACATTAAAAATGTAGGTTTGGTTTGGTTTCTCTGTTTAATAGCATATCAACTTTTTGTAGGTTATTTAATGCCAATGTTATTCTCCTGGAAGAACTGTAGTGGTACTATTTAACCCATAGCTGGGAGGATAAGGAGGTTCATACCTTTCCCAAGGGTATTTGCCCGAAAGATGAACGTAATAGCGCGACGGGAGTACGAACTCGCGTACTACGATTCCGCAGTCCATCGCTTTAACCATTACACCACGAGGACACCCCTCCATTGAAAATGTTGTTATGATTACAATCAAGCATTTTCAAATGAATCGGATTTATGCCTTTAAACAAATAAAACAAATGGCTTTTAAAATTATTTCTATTACTATGACTATGACTATAAATTATTTTTGTAGAGTTTTACAGAGAATTATTCATTATTGATAGGATCCAATATCACTGAATATTATCATCATAGAAAAAATATATTGTTGACTCTTGATATCGCTTAATCTAATCTGTTTTATTCTTATTAATTTTAGATTAGTATTCCTTTGGTGAAAAATAAAAACATATGAGAGAGCCTTGGTTACAATTTGATTTTATGGTAATGTGAAATTAATGCTATTTCTAAACGACGCTATGCTTTTTGTTACTTTGAATTTTGTGGGAATTAGGATTTTCATTTTTATCCTTTAGAAAAGGCTATCATATATGCTCAATGCACTGCTCATATAATTCATTTCGGTAAGTGTCCTAGTGGTTCTGTAGTGGAAAGCAAATTTGCCTATTAACTTACTGGAGCGATAACTCGGTATGTATTGAACCCAATTCATTCGCTATGGGCACGATGTGACACAAGATGAAGTTTTAAATGGAGTACATTTGGTTTATATTTAGTTTTCGTTCATATGGATTGCTTGCCTTACGCAGACTTGTAACATACCCATGATATGGATATGTAAAAATACATATAATGTTCATAAAATGTTCATATTTAACATTGGAATCCGAAACACAAAAAAACAATTACGACTTCTTTTTTTATTACCTTTGAGTTAAAAAGGTTTTTCGACATAAGGAGAGAGGCACAATCTTTCTATGCTGACTTTTCCATCTGCCCCCGCCATCACGTGCGGCGCACGTAGCGCACAAATTCGTCTGGCCTCGCCCAGGTCTCAATCTTAATTAACTGACTTTTCCTTAAATCTCCCAGGCTTCCAGTGCATGACGTCATTCACATCCCCTGGTCATATTTTACTATCTGGGATTTTTATTTTGACATCTCTGAATGACACATCCTCCCCTGCGCTCATGTTGCACCTAACAAACCCATGCGCTAATCGAAAGGTTCTCAGCCTAACTAGGGGGGTGTCCTCGAGGTTTAATGGTTAAAGGGATGGATTGCTGAATCGTAGTACGCGAGTTTGTACTCCAGTCACGCTATTACGTTCACTTTCGGGCAAATACCCCTGGGAAAGGTATGAACCCCCTTATCCTCCCAGTTATGGGCTAAATAGTACCACTACTGTTCTTCTAGGAGAATAGGTTTGGCATTAAATAACCTACAAAGGTTAATATGCCATTAAACAAAGAACCCAAACCCTTAGCCTAACTAAACTGAAAGGCAAGATATATAAAACGAAATGCCTCGGCCATTATATTGCACTCTTACCTCAATAGTCAGAAAAAAGAATACATTTTTACAGTTTAATTCCTAAGATTTATTTTATAAAGAGTACATAAAAATTAGAAATAGAATTGATTTGTTTTTAACACTTGTCGGGTATTAAATACCAAATCCCATTTGTAAATATATATTAAACATATGATTTGTACAAATATTTTGTGGAAAACATTTTTAAAAGTGCTGGAGCTCATTTTTTTTATTGGTACACATTTTTTTTATTGGTACACAGTTTCAAGTATTTCTAAAACCAATATTTCAATTTAATATCAATCATTTATTCTAACACAGTAAAACGGTTTCAAGTACTGCTATTTAACAATTTAGTTTAACTAACAATTGGATTTAACATCAGTCATTTGTTCACTTACAGTCAGAATTATAAAAAGGAAAAATATTAAAACTGGCGTTTGAAATAGTACTTTACTAAGCTTTTTGCTTAGATGTGGCATGAGGCTCTATGAATAGGGTACCCAATGAGACTCGAACTCACTCGTGTGGGTTTGATAGTCTAGCATGTTAATCATTACTCCACCCCTAGCACCCAACTGTCGTTTGAAGTGGATGTTGGTTTAGTTGGTTTCTCGTCATGTCAATAATTCTTATCCTATTCAAAGCTGAAGTCATTTTTTGTGCAATATGTTAAATAGTTTAAATAACTAATCATAGTAAGTTGTGAACAGTTATATCTTCAATCATACATTTCTAATATACGTAACGTGAACTTAATTATATCCTTCTGTAAAATTGATAATTTAAAAATTGATAATTTAAAGAATGATAATTAAAATCAATTATATGGCTTCAATGGGGCACCCAATGAGACTTGAACTCACTCGTGCGGTTACTTGTGTTTATATTCTATTTGCTAATAATAATCTGTTTGCACACGGTTATTCAATTTTATTTATTCTTAACTAGTATTATTATTTTTAACTGAAAGAAACAATTTTCACGGAGGTCTATTTGATGCATAGAGGTCACAGAGAAAACCACTCCAGGTCAGAGTTGATATGGAACAAATGATAAATGACTGACTTCAATTCACAAGAGATTAGTATTGAGAGCTTTACCACCGGCTGCAATTTAGCACCATACCCATGTATATTGCAATATGAATGACAATCCAACTTTTGGTAAAGATTTTGTTGTTGGGGATTTTTCTCATTATTGGTAATTCAATGTTGTTCACTGGACGAGAGCAGGGATGCAAGCGATGAGCAAAGGAAGAAGTCATCAAAAAACGGGAAAAAGACATTCAGAAGCTTAAGTAAAATGTTGAAATGACATTATGTCAATATCGGGAACTTTGGAGTGTAAATAGACGTGCCTTTCCTTTATTCATCTCTTTTAAGCCTGTTTATTTCGTTTTTGATTAAGCTTATTCTGATATTTTGGAATCTTGATCCAATACAGCCAGAAAAAAAAAGAAATATTGATACCCATACATACTAACAACCAAACATATCAAAAGTAATTCTTTCTCCCTCTCTTTCTTTCACCCTTTCTCTCTTCTTTTCCTCTTGCCCTATTCTCCCTCTCTCTTTCTCTCTCTCTCTCTCTATATATATATATATATAACCCATAATTTATAGTTATAGGAAAGCATTTACATGAAAAAATCCAGGAAATTCAGATTGACGTGTTTCCTTTCCTGGAAAACAATTGACAATACATTCATAATTTTAAAAAAATGACATCGAATTGTTCCAAGTAGAATAAGGAACCACAATCCCCACAACCGAGAGAGAGACAGACAGACACACACACACACACACACACACACATATATATATATATATATATATATATATATATATATATATATATATATATATATATACTGGAGGTACTCATTTTGTAACGGTTATCGACATAGGAAATGAACACGGTTACCCGCGTTCATATCCTTGAGTTGTGTACTTATATTTTACATAGCTGTAATCAATGGGAAGCATGTGTACCACCAATGGGTATATAGTAGGACCGAGTGAACTCTGTATTCTTGGATCGAATAACATTTAATTCAAACGAACAGTGTCATCCTCATTTCAACACACACACGCACACGCACACACATACACACACATACATATATATATAAACTCTAGTTTGTTTTTTTTTCTATTAAAATCACAAGTAGATTACATTTCTGAGGAATTATAAATTGAGACTGAATAACTAACACTATAGCGAAATAATAAACCCTTTTTTCCACATCGACTTACTTTATACTTACGTGCATGATGTTACATAGAAACTACACAAAAATACAGCGATCTGTTTTGAACAGATCTTTAAATAACACTCCATGCGTCCTATCGAACATACTATCAAATTAAGACGAACAAGACATTCTGGGCACTGGTGGAGTAGCAGCGACACTAGATGCACACTAGAGGACCTACCAAGAAAGATGGCCGATCAACACACACTGACATATCAAGTTTATTTGGACACTAGATGCTCTCCAGAGGACCTACCAGAAAAGATGGCCGACAAGCACCGACTGTCATATATCACCTTTATTTGGACACTAGATGCACTCTAGAGGACCTACCAGAAAAAGATGGCCGATAAGCACATATTGACACATATCTGTACTATTTGGTCACTACATTCATTCTAGAGGACCTACCAGGAAAGTTGGCCGACAAGCACAGACTGACATGTATCAGCTCTACTTGGACGCTGGATGCATTCTTAAGGACCTATCAGGAAAAAAGGCCGACAGAAACTAATGGCGAGATTCTCAAAAAATCTGTTCTATCAGCAAAACTTCATTATATATATGTATATATGTGTGTGCGTGTGTGTGTGTGTGTATTTGTGTGTGTGTATGTGTGTGTGTTTGTGTGTGTGTGTGTGTGCATGTGTATGAGGGTGTGTGTATAACTCTCTTAGATATCCTTACCTATATTCGTTTATACAAGGTTTCACAATATAACAGAATCGTTAGGTTCCTGAGGTACACTAAAACGAGCAATGCCAAGGAGATTATGTTTTTTGATGACCACGCATGAATCTCGATTTCTGCATTGGTCTCACATTAAAAAGTAACATTGAGTTAAATCTGACCGAGTAAGAGGTTTGATAAATACATCATTAATTTGAAACCCATTTATTCTCAATGGTCACCTGGTCTAAAAGAAAAAAATAAATATATGCAAATAATTCTTTTAGGAATGTGTTCAAGTACATTCAATCCCTCAAAATAATACAAGTAAATAAAAGTAAATATTTATTCGTAACATTTAGTTATTTGTAAGAGTATTTCATTTCTCCAAATGAATGTCAATACATCTTCCGTATGACATACTCGATGCAAACAAAATAGTTATGAAGAAATAAGAACAAATAAACCTGCTTACATATGAATAATTATTTCACACGTTCATAAAAGTGAAACTACATACTTCATCTTTAATAATGACCATCTTACAACGCGCACAAGATATGGATAAGATATGGTAGTTTAACGCATTTAAATGCGAATCGCAATTCTAATTTTTGCTAAAAACAACAACTACGTCTTTTGTTTTAAAAATAATCATTAACATTCAACCTCAATGTAATGTGTTTATATTCAAGTTTTTTTTGATAACCCATTCATACAGTTGTATAGCCGTGATGCAACTATACGTATACATATACACGCAGAAACATAATCTACAATAATGACAAACGAACAGACTTCTTTAGAAAAATGTACCTCTCACACTTTATTCTCGAAAACGTTGCGAAAGGGTTGCGAAAGGGTTATGTGTGAGAGGTGAGTTGGAGATGGAACACACTGCAACATATTGACCCCAAGGTCCTCTGACTATCGCAGCACTTCGTTCTCATTTTGCTGGGCTGCTCAACCGGGGGTCCTGAGGGCCCAAGCCCTCTGCTGGGAGCTGGTTCTCACTGCCTCGAACTCCAACGAACTGACACCAACTAACTGTGGCACCGGGTTATATAATTGTTTGACGTACACCTACTTCCGGTGGGCGTCGCAATTGCACCGATTTCTACCCGTCCACAGGTCAAGTTGATATCTTTGATATCTTCGACCGGATGCACCTGTTTCTTGATTGACGGCTGGGTCGAAGGTCAATATGTTATAATACGGCCTGGTGCTACATCTAAGCAAGATAGTTTAATAAATCAATATGTGCATATTCTGCCAGTATCAATGGCCGATGGAATGAGAAAAAAATCTATTAACACGGCAGTCTACGCATATTTATTAATAGAGTTTTGTGAGATGGACTTTTTGTGTAATTCTTGATCTTTTCATGAACTCCGTTTTCTTGTTTAATTGTTTGAGTTTATGGCATATCAACTTTTGTAGTTTATTTAATGCCAAATCCATTTTTATACATATAAACAATTTTATTTCAAACAATTAGGTTTAGCATAAGTACACAGTTTGTCAAAAACATTTCAAGATATTCCGTTTCGTCAAACAGTCCTATTTAAAAAAAAAGTCAGTTTAGTATGAATATATTTTTTGTGTACACACAATTGAAAATTAAAACTGTTTTATATCAAATAATTCAGTTTAGCATAAATACAGTTTCAATGACAAAATCAGTTCTATTTAAAAAGATTCAGCTTGACATAGAGAAACAGGTCCATTTCAAACAATTCAGTTTAGCATGAGTACACAGTTTTAATGTCAAAACAGTCCTATTACAAGCAATGCAAATTTGCATAAGTATACAGTTCAGTTCTATTTGACCAATAGATAGGGTCTTATCACGTGCTACCACTTCGAGATAGTGTGAACCTGGGGGTGATGGTAATGATATTGTATTCCTCATTTCACAAAGCTCCAGCATTACTGGAGCGCCACCCTCAAATTGTTTCCTATCATATCCAGGACACTTTTTTTTTGGGGGGTACCCTTCTGCTGAGAAGCAGTCAATGTGTTTACCAGATCCAGGTGACCGAACAATACACAAAGTTAAATGTGAAACAGTTTTATTTCAAACAGTTCAGTTAACTTCCCAGACTTTTTTTGTACAGGCATTTAGAATTGTCGTAGACACTTGCAAATTCAGTATGTTGTTGCTATACATCTTATGAGATGACAGACTAATTTTTTATGATTTCTGTTTTAAATGAACAGCTACAACAGGAATTGGAATACACCCTACTAAAACCTGATTGTCACAGCTGGTGATTTTCAAAAATGCAGTCAGTACTTTGCAATAAAATTCTGTTTTAAACTTGGAAAAAATGACATGCGATGAAAGCTGGATCTACTGCTATGACACAGAGACCAAGAGACAGAGTTCTGAGAACCAAGAAGGCCAGACAGAGCAAATCCACCCACAAACTTTTGATGATCCCTTTTTTGACAGTACTGTCATGATCTACACGGACTGGGTTTCCACTGGACAGACAGTCAACAAGGAATACTATGTTGAGGTTTTATGAGAGGTCAGGAAGAGATTCCGTCGGAGGCATTTCCACCAGGACAATGCACCAGTCCACAACTCCATCCTTGTCACAGACTATTTGACCAAGATGGGCATTAAGACAGTTCGTCACCCTCCCGATAGTCCAAACCTTGCTCCTTGTGAGTTTTGGTTATCCCCTAAGCTCAGAGGCTGTCATTATGATACAATTGAGGAGATGAAAAAAAGCTGTGACGAAGGTCATTGACACACTCACACGAGAGGACTTCCATGTGGTCTTCCAGAATTTGTTAGAACGGTACAGCAAGTGCATTTCAGCTGGAGTAGATTTCTTCGAAGGGGAGTTGAGTTTCATGTGTGTAATATCAATAAAAGTGTCCATACGAAAAAAGTCTGGAAAAGTATTTCATGATCCTCGTATGTCAACATAGTCCCATCTTGACAAAAACAGTTTAGTTCTATTTGATATATAAATATATCATATATAAATATATGATATATAAATAACACCCTATCAGGTGCAATCACTCTAGGCCAGAGTTGATCTGGGAGCAATGGCAATGAAGGGGTACTCCGCATTCCCCAAAGCTCCAGAATTTCAGGAACCGCACCATCAGACTGTTTAGTGTCATATCAGGAGACCTGTTGTGGCGTAGTCTTGCCTCTGCAAAAAAAGCAGTTGATGTATTTTACAGCCCCAATCAACTGGGCAATTTCATGAACGAGTTCTATAATTATCCTCTCTGTTGCTCTAAGTTAAAAAGGTTTAGGACATGTACCGTCTGGAACTAAACAATCAATTGAACTGATAAATACATGAACAGATAAAAAAAAACTGAAAAAAAAAAAAAGAAATAATGGATAAAATTATTCGTATTGGGCATAACGATCGAAAAGTAAATTCAACAGATTAGACTAACCAAAATGTTGTGAGTTATGAAAAGCACAAAAGAGAAAAATAGCCCGTACAATTTGAGAGAAATGAATTTATATTCATTTGAATATAGAATTGAATCTTGCTTCCCTTTGTTAGTGAGGGGAAATGACCGGATAAGCAAATTTTCTATTCAAATGCAGGTAAGGAATAAAGATACGTACACGTTATAGTTGATTTCGAAAATACTTCTGAGCCGAAATTCTGCTGTTATTTAACGGACTCTGCTGACTGCGATGTGTCGATCTATGATTGATCTGAATTTTATTGATTCAGAATCACAACTGACCAAAAGTTGTGCTAAAAAAAACAAAAGTCTATTCCCTAAAGAGTTTTCGAAATGGCCCGTCATCTAAGACAGGTTTTTTTTCCCTCGAAGGAATTGGCTGTCTCTCTCCCTTCTTTTTTTTTTATCTCTCTTTCACCCTCTATCACACACACACACACATACACCCACGAGTGAGCGCACG
>OY757904.1:107353895-107558895 GCA_963585895.1 Sepioteuthis lessoniana
TGTGTGTGTGTGTGTGTGTGTGTGTGTGTTTTGTGTAGTCTATGTTTACGTGAAAGTTTCTATCAATATGCTAAAACGCAAACATATGAAACATATGATCATTGTCCCAAGTGACATCTATGTAATCTATATAGAAATTTCATATTTATCGTAAATGTCAAGATGGAAAATCATTTTTTATAAATTTGAAATACAAAACGATGCGCTCATGAAGCGCTTACTATATATATATATATGTGTGTGTGTGTGTGTGTGTCCTAAATTCTCCACCATAGGAAGGATGTGACGGGATAATTTTAAAGCAGAGTTCAGCTTGTTTAAATTCCGGTGTTTTCTATCTAGACTGATTTCATAGTCAAGGCTAAAGAGCCTAGTCTCTTATATATTTTACCCAAAAGAGGAAGGAGAAGACATTGTTTTGTGGCTTTTTCAAAGTTAGTTTCGGAACGCTGATTACATTTCTACCGACAATAACTATTATAATTTGCACTCTTATATAAAATAATAAAGAAATACGAAAAAATAAATGTCAGAACCTTCATTAGATGGCAAATTTAAAGCCAGACGTTGTTTTGGTACCACAGCCTCATTACAAAATACTCTTACGCTGTGGGGAACATCCGAACACATCTTTTCATTCACCTTTTAGCAGAAACGAAGCGTTAGTTCACTCGTTCAAAATTTGAATTTCCTGAATGATGACATGTGAATACACTAAACAAGAATTTAAATTTCTGAATAATTGATTGTAGTGGTGAACAAACGAATCTTCTAAACCCTATGGAATTCCTAATACTGGATCCCTTCTATCAATCTTTAATCTCCGTATAAGATTTACACTGCTATAGATTCAGATGATCAACATTGACATGTGATAGACAAATATGACTACGCAAAAGTTACCAAGAAGCGGAACATGCAGCAGTTATGTGGGAATAGAATAATATGTTCACGTCAGTAAACAATATAGGTCTAGTTTACTTTTGTTTTATATCACACACACACGCACACACACACACATATATATACACATACGCACACACACGCACACACACACACATATATATATATATATATTCGCACACACACACACACACACACACACACATATATATATATATATATATATATATATTAATTTTTATATCTTAGCTCTAATTCTGTTGGTATGAAAAAATGGATTGTACATTTTCAAAATTCTACGAACAGATATTTGCGGAAAAGATTCATTAAAAAATGAAAAGAAAAGAAGAAAAACGCATGTGCTACTTAAAAATAGTCATGTGGCACGTAGGTCAAGTCAAAAGTAAAAGCACCAACAAAATTACCGAATCTAAAACGTAATAAAGGGCTCAATAAGAGAGAGAGAGCTAATATAAAAATAATTCCTACATGGCCAACATCGAGTTTACCTAGGTTTTACTAAACGGCTCTTAAGGATCACTCTTGGCCATGTAGGGATTATTTTCATTATATATATATATTGAGAGAAAGAGATAGAGAGAGAGGGAGAGAAAAAGAGAGAGAGAGAGGTGGAGAGAGAAAGAGAGAGAAAGCGAGAGAGAGAGATACTTTAAAATAATTTCGTTTTGAGCTGTTATTTATTCATTAGAATGAGTCCTCGTGGCTTAGTTTCTACCATGCTGAATTATGATATCGGAGTAAGCGAGTTACAACCACAGTCAGGCTGTTGCGTTCATTTTTGGACTTATAACTTTTGAAAATTTATGAACCTATTATTCTCCAAACAATGCGTTAACAGCTAGCATAATATTTCTTAGATAATGATGATTTGGCTTTAAATAAAGCTGATGAGCCATTAAACAAAAAAAAAATGTGCTGCTGTAGAGAAAATCTTATATCTGTTTTAAAACAGTGGTGCTTGTTTTATAAAACAAACAATGTTTGTTTAAAAATCTACCCCTAACCTACCCCACTTATATATATATATATATATATATATATATCGTCTGCTAGCTTTGAATGTACGTGTGGTTTACGAGGTGATAATTTCGGGTATATATTTGTAATGTGAGCCTGCGATATATAAAAAAACATGTAAATTTAGGTATTGCATATATTATGCAACACACACACACACACACACACACACATATATATATATATATATATATATATATACGCATACATATGTATATGTATAAATATATTGTCATAATAATTAGAGTGTTCATAAATAGTCTTGGAGATAGATTAGGTTTCAATCTCAAGTCGAGCCATACCAAAGACTCAAAAATGGTACTTGAGGCCATCTTGCTTAAGCACCGTAATGGTAGGTGAAGCAATAAAGAGAAAGAAGAAGTACCAACAGCAACATCAATATTCTTTCCTTATAGTAATGTGGCATTCTCGGAAAAAATATCCCTAATATTATATCAATATCTTGTTAAAAATTATTAGACGATATTCCCTAGAATCTATAACTGACTGAAGGTGAATGGATAATATAGCGTTTCTTGCAAATACACCTGCTCAAGCCGAATCTCTGCTGTGTTACTTGTAACATGTAGCAAAAGGCATTGCTCATTACGTGAACGCAGATAAAACAGGGATCATGTATATTAACCAATTTTGTACCCTCTTCACAATAAATTCCAAGACTCTCGATAAAATGATATTTCATCTGCTGAAAGCAACGTGGACTGCTACTGACAGATTATCATGTTGCATATTGACCCTTGACCGAGCCGGCAATCGAAGATTTCCCTGAACTGGACGCATCTTGGTAAATAAGCGGAAGCAGTCACCTGGTTTATCGGAAGTCGTGAGTATTATGAATTGATAGATGTAGACGCTGCGTGAGGGTCCAGGTCAGTTGAAGTCAATTGGAGGCAATGTGATTCAGATCCAGCTTGCTGTCACTGAGAGCTCCTGTTGTGGGGGGGGTGCTGACCCTCACCGGCTTCCGGTTAAGTAACCCCAGACGAGAAGCAGAAGAAATGTAAGTGGGGACTTGGTCATAATACAGCGTGGTCTGGTCCAGAGAAGACGTTATCCGTCCCTCTCTCTCATATACTACAGGGATTTGACCCCTTTTGAAAGAATAAAAAAGGAATATATTTTTACAAAGAAGTGTTGTGGCTGTACCTTCGTAGCGGTATATAGCAATCAATCACATGATAAATTGATGACCATGTAAGCAAATTAAATCAAGCTGTAGCTGTGTCAGTATTACCGTATGAGTCATTCACTAGTACTTAAGGTAAAGGCTTAGAAAATAATGAAGAAACTACGACATTTCCAGGAATCAGCACCTCAGAAAACAACAGCGTATACATCCACTCATCTCTTTTTTAACAAATCATATAAAAAAAGTGATCGAGACATGCTAAGACGAACTCGGAGGTAACGTTTTCCTATGGAATCCACCACATGAATACACCACTGTAGGCCGACCAGCAAAATTTACATGCATTAACATTGTGTGGAAACTGGAGGCTGTTTAGAGGATGTACCAAGTGCGATATTCGATGAGGGCGAATGACGCTGGTGAAAATCATTATTTCTGTAGAATTAACTGTCACCGAAAGCAACTTGCATTAGAGGATATATATATATATATATATATATATATATATATATATATTGTTATACATATATATATATATATATATTTATATATTGTTATATATATATATATAAAGTAAAGTTAGCGACCATAGTCGAGGGTGACCCGAAGGCTCCCTTTTCGATAGCTACTACACCAAGGTGTAGGGGAGGGCGCTACTCCATTCCCTGGATTGCTCCACTTTACCCTTGAACCGTACCTTATAATGCTGAGTGTTAAGCAAGGTGGTATCAAGTTCCATTTTTAGAGTCTTCGGTATGACTCGACCTGGGATTGAACCCAGGTCTCCCGGGCCATTGGCGAACACTCGGACATTGGCCTAGCGGTTAGAGTGTTCGCCAATGGCCCGGGAGACCTGGGTTCAATCCCAGGTCGAGTCATACCAAAGACTCAAAAAATGGTACTTGATGCCTCCTTGCTTAACACTCAGCATTATAAGGTACGGATCAAGGGTAAAGTAGATCAATCCAGGGAAGGAGTAGCGCCCTCCCCTACACCTTGGTGTAGTAGCTATCGAAAAGGGAGCCTTCGGGTTATCCTCGACTATGGTCGCCAACTTTACTTACCTTACTTACTATATATATATATATATATATATTGTTTTATATATATATATATATTGTTATATATATATATATTGTTATATATATATTGTTATATATATATTGTTATATATATATATATATAATGTTTGATGTAGATACGAAGGAATAGAGGGATAAAAAGTGTAAGAGAAAGAGAGAGAAGGAAATTAATGAGCAGCGTATAGAAAGCCTTCCCAACATATATATATATATATATATATATATATATATATATATATATATATGTCATTGACGACCTGAAAATCGATATTCTAAAGTCGAGTCTAATGAAAATTTAACGAGTTTTAATATTTGTTGTATATTTTTCGACTTGTAAATAATCAAACAGTTTTTAGGCTTTTACTTGTTATTCTCTTCAGATTTACCTCATTGCAAGTTCTTTAAGCCACCGTTAGTTTTTCACAGTTGTTTCAGTAGCAGTAAGTCTCTTCAATTATCTACGACTCTCTTGAGTATTCTAACCTCTGAACAATTCTATGGTCTGGAAGGTCTCAAATTCTCACTCTAACTTGTTATTAAGCTTTAGAGATCCTTCCAAGCGCACAAATTAATATTACTGTAACTCATGTTTAAGACCTTTTTCTTTTCTTCACTGACAAGGTTAAAGTATGTGTTTATTTTTTCGTCTCCTATCGTTTTCTCTGTAATAACCATCACTTTGCTTTTTTCACTGAAAAAACAAAATCAAGCCGTTTTTCTTCATAATTTACACTAGGTTTGGTATAAGGTAATTCGTTTGTATTTCAAAATCACTTTTTTTTTACTTCCTATTTTCTAGGATGGATTCTGGTTTGTGCATTAACCGTTTGGGAGTATAGTTAAATTTAAATATTTTGCACAGTTCCGAGTGGATCACTTTGCCCACATTGGTGCGCTAATTCTTGTCCGCTTTTTGTCCTAGTTTTCCGCATTTGCTTATTGTGTGAGTAACCGTTTTTTCTGTGTCTCCACATTACCAACATTTGCTAATCTATTGTGTATTATAATATACTTTCTATGATATAATTTGTGATTATGGCATTATTTTATGCTGCTTCTTAAAGACATTCAGTTTCATATCTAAGATTCCTTTATTTAACTGGTCCAGGTCATCTCGTCAGCTATCTCATCTGTGTTCAGCTTGCAGTATCCATACAGTTGTTTTGTTTATTTACTATTTCAGTCTTCCAGATTTAGTGATTTTTCGATGTGACTTTACTTGCCATTACAGATACTGACTTCTGTAACAAGCTTCACTTTGCTTTTTTTTACTGTTTTTCCCAAGTTGCATATACGTAACACTGAATAATAGCGAGTCCATCACCGTCATCATCATCAACAACATGTCGTGCCATCAGCACAGATATCCCTGACCTTTTCTCTCCACCCTGCTCTATCGTCCATTGCTTCCGGCATAGAGCTGCTGTATTGTAGGTTCTAGCTGGTTGTCCTGCCTTTTCTCGGCTATGTGAAGGGGTCCATAGGAGTAGACCCACATACAAACCACCTAGCGAGTCAACGCATGCTTTAATATGACACTTTTTCACATCAGCATCAGCTGATGGTTTTTCACTAGAGTCTGAGTCTCATCAAGTCTGCAGGACTCTTCTTAGTATTCTGGCCAACCCCAACAATGCTGTAGTTGACATGGTCTCCTTTCACCTCCTTATTTCCAAGTCCTTCAGTCACTGTACAAATTCTTTGAT
Source organism: Sepioteuthis lessoniana (assembly GCA_963585895.1). Taxonomy (NCBI): domain Eukaryota; kingdom Metazoa; phylum Mollusca; class Cephalopoda; order Myopsida; family Loliginidae; genus Sepioteuthis; species Sepioteuthis lessoniana. Next base: position 107,359,775 of record OY757904.1, read on the forward strand.
GTCTGGACCAAGGACAAAAATTACAATTGTTTTCACCGTTGCTTTCATGTTTCATTGTTTTCTTACTTCTCTTGTAAGACCTAGACTTATCTTACTTTTCATTATCTTTCAGTTTTACAATGGGATCAACCGGAAAGCCAAAGTCTATTATTCAACAGGTTCTCTCATTTGTTCACTATCACTAGGGCTGGATGCCTTTCGGAATTTACGTGATACGTTTTTATATCAAAATAAAAAAGAATTTTGAACGTCTCATTTTCTAGGACTGATTCAGGGTTGTGCGCATACAATTTGTTCATTTGATCAAATTTCAACTTCTTTCACAGTTCTCCCTGGATCTCCTTCCCTACCGAATTGGTTCTAGTCTTATACACTTTTTGAGCAAATTTAGTGCATTCACTTATTTTGGGATTGGTCTTTTCGCCTGTATCAACAAATAATCTACATCAGCTATTTTGTTCGTCTTGTCTATTCTTGCTTTGACATTGTCCTTATAGGTTTGTTTCGTGCCGCTATCACGTTATATTTACACCTTGAGAGTTTTCATATCAGCGTTCATCATCATCATCTTGTCGTGCCGCTAGCACGGATATCCCGAACCTTTTCTCGCCTCTTTTCCCTATCGTTCATCGCCTCTGGTAGGCCTTCAGGGCTACATCCCGAATCCTCACATAGCTGCTGAATGTATGTTCGTGCTGGTCGTCCTGCTTTTGCCCGGCAATATGAGGGGGTCCATTGGAGTACATCACTTATGAGTTCGTCCCTGCTTCTCCAGCAGTGTCCTGCATGTCTGGTTCGTCTAACTTGGATAGTTTTCGTGATGGGAGGCAGGTGGCTGTATAGTTGGTGTCTTGTGAGATGTTGCCGCCAGAACTTGTTCAATATTGCTCGCAACATTCTTGTGTAATTGCTGTCTAGCTTCTTCTCCAGCCATTTTGTTAGCGTCCATGTAGTGCATCCATACAGCAGTATCGATACGACAGCTGCCTGAAAGAAGCAGCGTTTCATTTTATCGGTTAGGTCTGATTTCCATATAATCGATAGCCTATTGATAGCTGTCCATACCTTTTCGATTGATGAGACGCTGCTTCCTAGGTAAGTGAATTTGTCTACTAGTGTAAGAGGGGTTCCCTCTAGTGTGGAGATGTCACATGTTTGATTATAGCACATATATTCCGTTTTGTGTGAATTGACATGGAGGCCTATTTCTGCGGCTGCTCGTTCCAAACTATGCAGTAGTGTTTCCGCTTTGTTAGGTATATTTGCCAGTATCGCTATGTCATTGGCGTCGTCGGCGTCGGTAATTGTTTTTGCAGGGTAACTTCTGCTTCTTTTCTTTGTCAGCTCGGAGGCGTTTTCTCTGATTTTATGAATCGATGTTCTCAGCACGTAATCTTGACAGATAATAAAGAAGTATGGAGCTAGCGTGTCTCCTTGTAGTACTCCTGGTATGGTATTTCACTTGAGTGACAGTAAGTTTCCTCGAGTCTCCAGAACTCTTCTTACTATTCTAGCCGAATGGCTAGAATAGTGAGAAGTGTACTTTGGATGGTCTCTACTAGTCCTCCAACCTCCAAGTCCTCCAGTTCCTTTTATAACCCTTTAGTTACTGTAGCAAAAGAACCAATCACGATTGGTTTAATTGACACACCTTCATATTCGATAGTCTTTTTCAATTCGCCAGCAAGGTCGAGAAGCTTATCCATCTTTTCACTTTCTTTCAATTTTATTCAATGGTCAGCAGGGACAGAAAAGTTCTCCTTTTTTTTTGTTGATTACTATAAGGTCTGGTCTTCTGGCCAAGATTAGGTGATCCGTTTGCATGTCAAAATCCCATTTGAGTTCACGTGTGTCATTCTCTAGGACAGATGTTCGGTTGTGTATTATTATTATTATTATTCACTCATTAGAGTTTTTCACATCAGCGTTAGCTGATAGTGTTTTACTGGAGATTGAGTGACAGCAAGTCTCCTCAAGTCTCCAGGACTCTTCTCAGTATTCTGGCCGTTTTCAATAATGCTGTAGTTTGGATGGTCTCCACTCGGCCGTCAACTTGCAAATCCTCCAGGCCCTTTAATAATCCTTTAGTTACCGTGCCAAAAGCTCCAATTATAATTGGTATAATTGTCATTTTCATATTACATAGTTTTTTTCAATTCTCTAGCAAGGTCGAGGTAGTTATTATTATTATTATTATTATTATTATTATTATTATTATTATTATTTCAAGTTTTGAAACCAGCCTGAGCTGAAAATAAAATTTGCAGGTTTTACTTGATCAGAGATTAAATTTTATCCCGTAAAATCAAAATCGAACAGTTGCAAAGAGAGTGGGGCAGAACTATGCCACTTTTTTATATCCATTATCTCTTAAGTTTTAGAGCCTATATATATATCAATATATATTGAAAACTAATATATATATATATATATATATATTAGTTCTCATTATTTTCAAGAAATCGATGTAAAACAGTAGGCTATACATTAATATCCCTTAATTCAGTTCATTACGAATGACAAAAAACATTACTAAATCCTTAAATCTAATAGACTGTTTAAATGGATTGTTTCTTTATTATTCATGCCATTATTTATTTTTCGAACAAAAAAACAAACAATCAACATCGGGTGCAAATTAATCTTCTGGTCTCCAAATAATTGATTTTCCCCTTTGATTATTATTAATACGACCAGAGCTGATCAACCCCATTTTGCTTTTCGTCCTTTGACTAAAATACTCTGTAGCAGGAGCGAAAAGCGTAAACATTTATTCGTTTTAGCTGTACCAAATAAGTTGCCCCCGGAAAATCGATTCACTATTCCTTGTACGTATGCGATTAGTACTCAACACCTGTAATTCACTGATATCTTTCACATTATAGCTCTTATTTCAAATTAATCAATCTACTTTTAAACGATTTGATGAGATTGCCTGAGGTTATTTCCAGAAGAAAATCAGCTTTTTCTTTCTTTGCACAAGACTTGGTGGCGTACCATGGCTTCGACGCTTATCATTTTCTCCTATCCTTGTCCATCAATGGCGTATGTCAGTGTTACTCTTCTATGTTACTGAAATAAAAAGAAAAGAAGTTATTTCTATATCTACATCAACAATTTTAACTATATATTCAGACCTCAGAAAGTTTGGAAATTTTTAGTAGATGCGGGAGTTTCTGTATCTATCTATCTATCTATCTACTCTGGCCCGTCAATTTAAATATATTTATCCAGATAAATTTATTTCTATCTATCTATCTATCTATCTATCTATCTATCTATCTATCTTTGGTTGTCTGTTCCTATCTTTCAATCTGTTCTTCTATCTATCTGAGAGGGAGTACCCCTGAGAAAATGGCTAATGTATTGGACTGCAGCGTTGTATTAAGTGAATTCAGACTTCAGTTTTGCTATCAATTTCGGATTGTATGAACCTCCTGATCCCCACCGCCAAATATGGGTTAAATAGTAACATTGCTGTTCTTCTACAAGAATGGTTTTGCCATTAAATAACCCACGAATATTGGTACGCTATTAAACAAAGAAACCGAATCTAACCTATTTATCTATGTATCAATCTAGGAAAAAATTAAAAAGAAACACAAAACAAAACAAGATCTTTCTGTATCTAGAGCAAGAACTTTAAATATAGACTCGAACCGGAGAAAAAGTTTCGTAATTCCTAAGAAGTATATATGGAAGTATATTTATGCATATATCCATCTTCTCTGTTATCTTAAAAATATCTATAACTTTTAATGAATTTGAATGCCATTTCGTGGAAAGTTATTCAATCAGCTAAGAAATAAATGGGTTAATGTTGGAACCGAATCAGGAATATTTTCGTCGATCGACAATATTTCCTAACAGTACAAGTTGTATGAAAAAAATCTATACTGTCACATTCCCTTGAAATTATTTACCAATGAACTGAATTTTCTTCATTGTAATATTTATAATAATGACTTTGGCAAAGCTATGATCTCTTTGAATGCTTTCTTATTTTTCAAGAGAATCCTCTTCGTTCTAATTCTTTTGGGAGACATTCTGATCTATTTTTATTTGTGTGTACACAGGCTTGTATAACCGATTTTCTTTCCTTTTTTTTTCTTTTCTTTTTATTTTATTGTTTATTTCGAAAGAATGTTGAGACAAAATGATATTATTATTTGTCAACTACATTCCTTTTTCTGTTATCCTTCCCACTGGGCAAATTCGTACCCGTCATTCGAGTATTATTTTAGTATTTTTTGTAAGCTCTCTCAGAACTTCTACTTCCAAGGAAGACTGCTTCATTGTTTACTCAGTAAATACAATGAATGTCTTTGCTTGCCGAAATTAGCGCTGAGATACGAAACGCCTCATCTACCTCTCATTCTTCCGCGCATAAAAAAAAAAGAGTTGATTACGAGGTAGAATATATTTGTGTCAAGGATACAATGATACTGTCTTCATAAAAAAATAAGTTAAGTAATAAGTAAGTGGCTGATATGCCTGGAAAAGAAGGTAGAAAAAAAATGGAAAGGATGTAGACAAATTAATGGATATTAGCGAAAATGGATGTAAAAGTACTGTCTTTCTTTCTCTCCACACACACACAGACACACACATAGACACAGACACAGACACACGCGCGTGCGCAGAGAGAGAGAGAGAGAGAGAGAGAGAGACACACACACACACACACACACACACATATATATATATATATATATATATATATATATATATCAGTGCTTGTTCATTTCTTCCAATTTAGGTTGCTATGTTCATTTCTATCAATCTTTTCTGCCCAGTTAATTTATATCTTCTCTCCTGTCATGTAAGAAAAAGTCAAATCTTTCTATCTATCCATCTATCTATCTCTTTATATCTGTATATAGATGAATCAACAGTGGTCCCTTCATTTCTCTCTCTCCCTATCATTTTTCTCTCAACATATATATATATATATATATATATAGGTGTGTGTATGTGTGTATGTGTATCGGAATGCAGTTAAATAGACGATAAGAGTCAATAAGGAGAATACGAAGTAAAATGTTTCAATAAAGCATAGATTTCAGTGTGTCTATAGTTAAAGAAATACGGATATGTCTAACTTCTAAAACACCATTCTAATTATTTTCTGATTGAGACTTGGCTAACAAAATGTCTTGTTATTCCTCCTATTAGAAACGTGTTAATTTCTTTTCCTTTTTTTTATATTACGACATGGACTATGGCATCTTAGTAAGCGAGTTTGAACTCGGTTTGAGCTATAAAGTTCACTTTCAGACTTATACTCAAAGGGGAAATTATGAACCACTCAGTTATGAATTAAATATTACCGTTGCTATTATTTTACTATGATTGCCTGGGAATTAAATAACCTACGAACTTTGCTATTGTTATATACTAATTTGCCGTATCATAACGACTCAATAATAGTAAAGACGGTCGCACGCAGAAAGATAGACGCATGAAGGATAACGAAGGAATGAAGGACGCATGAAGACTTCTTTAGAAAAATATTCACCTCTCACTTTATTGCAAGGGTTCGAAAGGGTTGTTGAAGGGTTGCATGTGAGAGGATGCTGGAGACCGAACATAAACTTCATATTTTGACTCCACTGTTATGACCGTCACGTTGTGTCTTTCTTGTTCTCTTAGATGCTCAATCAGAGGTCTTGGGGTCCCCTCCATCGGGGCTTTTCCGAGGGCCTCCTCGGTCGGGTGTGGCTTTCCCTACCACATCTGGTCTCTACTGTCTGGAAGTCTACTGGCAACTGCTTTGGCACCCCAAACCCAACTGAGTTAAATAATAATTCAACGCCCACACGATCGCCTACTGGATCTTTGAAATCGGATGTTTAATCGTCATCAAGCGGAAATAACTGTCATGTAGTTCAGAGGTTACTCTCTTCCGGTGCATCACTGTTAGTGGCACAATGGGACCTTCACCTTGTCCCATATCATAAGCCTTAATCCGCCCACGCGATCTCTTTCGATTACTGGCCATTGGAATGTGTCACTTCCTTCCGGTGTATCACCTTGGAATAGTATTTTTGGGCCGGGTCGAAGGTCAAAATATTACATTATGCCATTAAACAGAGAAACCAAACCAAACTATATATATATATATATATATATATATATATATGGAGCCTTAAGATACATGGGTATCATGAGACTGCTATTAACCCTCCTAATTATAATGTTGTGTTCTTTTTTGTTTCCGATTTTAAAATATTATACTATAACAACAAATTATATTGATCACAATGCCTTCGAAAAAAGAAGAAAAATATTCTGCGTCCCAGCTTATTTGGAGACAAAATCATTTAAACTTTCTCGAAATAGAAGCAACCCATTATTCTGATAATTATCTCTTACTGAGACAAGAAAGTCAAAAAAGATTGGAAGTCCTGGAAGCTGATATAATAGCAATCAAAATACATTGATTTGATGTCTCTATCTCAAAGGATGGACTTTTCAACAGGACATGTTCCAAATTACGGCCATCACGCTTGTCTCAGTAATAAATCATTATCAACTATTTGAGACACCCTGGATGTATTATCCAAGCCTTGAATATACCACCAAACAAAAACACAATTATTCTTAAGGCTAAAATATCATTAAAAACCTAAGAAATATAATTTCAAACTCATAAACCCAACAAATAAAGAGCAAGATAAAATAAGTAAATTCCATTGGAAAAGAAATTAATGCAGAACAAAATAAAATAATAAAATAAACTAATATAAAATTAATCGACTTCTTTAGTGATATGAAGCATAAACAAAACTATTTTCAAACTAGGAGATGTGAACAATTTCTATCTATCAATCAATGAAAGTATACTGGATATTTCAAGAGTCTGGAGTGGGTACGATCATTAGACATGTGCATAGGTTTTTTTAAAGTACTTTAGTTTTAAGAGTCCACATGGGATACAACTGGTTTCTTTTCTCGAAGCAAGGTTCTTATGAATTCAAGGTAGCAGTCACTAGTTCGGTTGATGAGTGGCAATCTGACTTGGGACGATTGGGTTTACTGTGTGTCTGGGTTTCTTCCAAATCGCACCGCTGTCGTTGGTATCAAAGAGAAGGGAGACAAGATACTGTTCTGGTTAGTGATACTTGGTTATAAGGCTGTGTCTCGGTCCCGTCCCCGGCTTACTACCAGAGTTTCTCACAAAAAAGATATAGACAGCAAAGTAGGAAAGTGATCATTTGAGAGGATATTGATCAGTGAACGCCCAAGTTCTTGCTGCAAAAACTCACATGCACATTGCCCAATCGGCTGAGTCTATAGAATACAACGACTGCATCTATGCAGAGGAGGTAGACCACCCTTGCTACTACAAGTGTTCAGGATATGACACTAAACAATCGGAGGTTCCAGTAATGCTGGAGCTTTGGGGAATGTAGAACACCAATTGATTGCCATTGCTCCCAGGTCCACTCTGGCTCCGATAGGGTCCTATCTATGGGTAAAATAGAACTACTTATACTAAACATAATTACTTGAATTAGAACTGTTTGATAAATAAACTGCATTCTTACGGTAAACTGAATTGTTTTAATTAGAACTGTTTGATAAATCTGAATAGCTTGAAATAAAAATGTTTTTGACAGTTAAACTGTGTGCTTATATTAATCTGCATACTCATGCTAAAATTAAATGTTTGAAATGGAATCCTTTTTTTGTATGCTAAACTAAATCGTGGTAAGTGGAACTGCTTTTGATATTGAAACTGTACTTACGCTAAAACTGAATTATTTGAAACAGAACTATTTTAACATTTAACTCTGTGTAAACAAAATCCATACTTATACTAAACTGAATTGGATTAATTAAAACTGTTTGACTTAACTGAATAGCTTGAAATAGAAATGTTTTTGACAATTAAACTGTACTCATGCTAAATTTAATTGCTTGAAATAGAACTGATTATTTGTATAAAAGTGGATTTGGAATTAAATAACCTATAAATATTAATATGCCCAAAAGCCAAACCAACCAACCAACAATCACACGCATTTCCCCGACCAGGAAAAGACAGAAGAAATATCATTATCAATACGAAAGGACGTATGCTGTGTATTCTGAAAAACGCTTTGGCTTCGTTGTTTTTGTCTTTCTTTGTTGAGTAGACCAATGACGTATAGAATTTCGAATAGAAACCAGCGGTTGATAGATCTGGCTTTATAAATAAACATGACATTGAGAGTGAGAAGAGATATCTACAAGGCAGCAGCATTGAATAATTTACGGATGCTAACGGCCACAATAGTAATTCTTCCTCGAAGCTTATATTTCTTTATTCACACGGTCACAGACGTATTTCAGAAAACATGCTTAATTTTTCATTGGGTAAATTTTACTATTTATAAATAATAAATTGGTATTTATCTCTACATCCTAAATTCTATACACCATTAAAAAAATAAGATGTTCGTTTCTCAGACGGATCATTTTTGCATGTTCAACTTTCTAATGAAGTGAAAATCTAGCAGGTACTATTTACCAACCGCTCCGCTCGGGCAGGATATGACACAAGGTCAATTTTTAAGCGGAGTTTAACAGGTTTGAATTCAGAGTTTTCCTTCTCCTAGACTAGTTGCCTCACCAAGGCTGAAGAACCTAGTCCGTCCTACTATTTATCCATAGCTGGAGGGAGAATAAGGGGGTTCATACCTTTCCCAAGGGTATTTGCCCGAAAGTGAACGTAATAGCGCGATTGGAGTACGAACTCGCGTACTACGATTCCGCAGTTCATCGCTTTAACCATTACACCACGAGGACACCCCCAGCAGGTGATCATTTCATCAGTTCTGTCTGTTTAGACATATGTGTATTCGTGTGAATGTCTTATATAACCTGCATATGCTTGACTAGGAAATATTACACGATGACAGAATATCCAACCATTCACAGCCAACTCCTTCAACAAGCGCTCATCAAGTTTGTAAATCATAGCCAGTGATCGGACTTAGCTTGGCATGCTGACTCGTTTGATGTAGGCACGGTGTTAGAGTTCAGAGTTGTATTTCTCCTAAACTGGTTGTCCTGTCAAGGCTAGTGATAGAAGTCTTCCTTACCAATACTATTTCCATGTCTTTGTCATGACACTATACTGCATCAAATTTTAAGGCTCCAGTTCAGGAATTATTGCAGGTTAGTTGGCTGGTTTCTTTGTTTAATGGCATATCAAACTTCATAGCTTATTCAATACCAAAGATGTCCTTGTTGAAGAAGAAATAGTATTATTTAAATCATAGCTGGGGGGTTAGGGGATTGATACCTATCCCAATTTTATTAACCCGAAATAAACGTTTCGAGCGACTGGAGTCCGACATCGTTATCTACGATGTCATCGTCCAGCATTTTAGCTCCTACGTTGTGAGTACTCTCTCCTAGCATTATGAAGGAGGGAAAGTCACAAGTTCGTTGTCAATACAACCAGGTCCACTCTGTTCCAAAGGGATAGAACTTAGCAGTGTCCTATCTAAGGGTCAAATAGTTCTGTTTGAAAATAATTAGCACAACTAATATTTGAAACCATGTGCAAACCAATGATCCTCCTGACCAAGCTTTCGGGGATCGTTCCCAGCGCAACAATTACAAATGCTATTACCGTCACCCTCATCTCCCACATGTATTTTATTGTTCTCTAGCAACGTCCCAGTACTTGTCTCTCTTTTAGTTTTCTTTGCTTTTCTCTCTGGTCTGCTGCGACTGCAACATTGACTATTCTGTAGGTTCTCTTTTTTATTGTCTATTACTAGTTCTGTCTTCTGGCCAACATTAAGTGATTTTGCAACCATATAAATAATTGAAAAAACAAAACACTCTTCAGTATTAAATAACTGAGCATCGGCTGATATACCCTAAAACCAACCAACCGACCAACGATATCTATTTTAACTCTAACAACTACTACGCCACTAGTACATACAGGAAATTGTTAGACTTAGTCGAATTGCCAGTGATACAATATATACATATCAATTCCACTTCATCATGATTAAACTAAATAATTAATTGTCAATATTCCCACACTTGATATGTTACCATCTAATACAACGATAGAATAAGTAGATTTTACATATTGAATCATTCATCACGATATAGGAATATAAATAATTTTCAATTCATTCTGGTAATAGCAAATTATGAATCGTCGTATATCAGATAATATAAGTCGTACAGCTTCATGTAGCAAATAGCAAGAGTTACAATAACAAATTTCTGATAATATAAATACACCTACGTAAATATATCTTGATAGGTCAGATATGAAAGGTTATGACGAACAACCTTATAGGAATGCATATATAAAGATTGAAAGAAAGTTCATGATATACAACATTATCGATTTACATTAATAATGATTAACGGAAAGGTTATGATGTAAAAACTAATCAAATTAGAATGAGTAAAATGATCGTGGGAAGGATATTAATTTATAACCTAATGGGAAAAAAATAGAAAAATTAACTGAAAACTTTGGGAAAATCTCAAAAAATATTTCTTAAAATAACTGACATTACAAAAAGAAATGAATACTAAATTGAGTCTAACACTTGAAAAACTATTCTGAAATATATTAAGATTAACCAAAGATTATGACGAATAAGCTTGTAGAATTTGATCTATAATGATTAACAGAAATATTTTGACCTAGGAACTAAAAAAAATGTCAAAAAATATTTTTAAAATCGATGATGTAACACAAAGAAATGGATGCTAAAATGTGTCTAACGCATGAAAAATAACTTTAACTGTTAAAATACCATGGACTTTGTGGATTGTTTCAACGTTATTAAAATATTATAATAGAATCTACATAGAATTTTTGTCATTTACAAAAAAGTAACAAAACAAAAGTGTGATATATATATATATATATATATATATATATATATATATATATATATCGCACTTTTGTTGTTATATATATATATATATATATATATATATATATATATATATATATATATTTTATATACAGGGAGTGGGAGAGACAGAGACAGAGAACAACCAGAATGGGTTAGGGACAAGTTTATTTGAAAAGGATTCAATATACATGAATATCAAAATTTGTTTTACACCAGCTCACCTTAGACATGAAAAAAAAACTTTCTGTGCTTGTCAATATTAACTTAGGCTTCATGCAAGTCGATAGAAAATGGAAAAAAAAAACGAAAAAAGAATAAGAGCGATTAAGATTTAAAATGAAATAGGGATATATGTCATTTTGACGAGAATCGTTGATTTAGGGAACATTTCCTGTCGTATGATTGAAAAATTGCCGAAATTCCCAAAATTCGATTATTCAGGAAATATGCCGACAGAGAAAAAATCCGCGCCACCCCCAATATATATATATATATATATATATATATATATATATATATATATATATATATATTCTGCTTGACATTTGGTTTCTTCAATCCTTGAATTTTTGTCTAAAACACAGAGTGAGGAAATGTGATTTCATGTATTCTATGAATTCTTTGTTTTTCCTACCGCTTTTAGGTGTTATTTTTCCAATCTCATTGGCGATGAGCAGTTCTGCAGAATGCAATTTGTTTTGTAATTCATATAGGCTGTGACTACCAGGCATCTTTTTATGTGTTTATATATCCCTTCCTTGATCATGCCCACTACTACTGACATGATAGTAGTTTTAAGATACCATATTTTTTTGTTTCTTTTTGCAGCTATTTTTATTTACTCAATTGATTATACTTTCTGACTAATATGTTATTATCTGCTGGCACTGGAATATCAATTTCCATGCCTTTTGTGTTGTCTTTTACCTCTATATCTGGTCCGTTGCATTTTCTTCTTGTGTCAGTTTGCCTAGACAAATATCAGAGATTGATAGATTATTTGGTTTGAATTATTGGTTCTTTTTGGGATTTACACCGTTTTTCAATTTTCAGAATTCCATAGTATTCGCATATTTTTTCTTCAATTGTTAATTTATTTATTAATCCTACTCTCATAGTGAGTTGTTCCTGCCAATTGTCGGAGTAGGTGAACTTTAGTGCTGTTTAAGTGCTAGCAAAGGCACTTAATAGTTTTTATAGTCAATCACAGCAGTAATTATATCTGGAAAGTTCAAGTTCTTCCGGGGATCTCTTTTTCCTTTATTATCTTTACAGATTCTTTCGGATTTTTAAAAAGACTTTAATTTTCATTGGTACTGCCGCTAATATTACAGCTGCATCAGACAGATTGCGAAAAGTTGGGAAATATGGACAAAATATTTCGCCATGAAGATACCTTAATCAGAGGATAAATTTTCTTTCGCTAAAACGAAATCTACACCAAAAAATGGGGTGAGAAGTGAGTCACTTTTTGTTTTATTTTATTTTATTTTATTCTTTAATATTTGGTGTTTTTTTTTTTTTGTTAGATTAATCTATTCCTTTCTTTTGTATCTCTGATATCGAACCAGTTTTGCACTATATCATTTAAGTTATTTTCTCTCATTGCACTTTTTTCGTAAAAATAGAAACACACACACACACACACACACATACTTACATACACACACACACACAATACTATATATTGACCCTCGAATGAGCCGTCAATCAAGAGATGTACCTGTGTAAACAAACTGAAGAACAGCGGTAGGTGTACGTTAGACAATGATATAATCTGCTCACCAGACGGTTCAAGTCAGTTGGAGACAGGATGCCGAAGTGAGAACCAGCTCGAGACAGAGGGCTTTGGGTCCATAGTGACTTAGTGACCCCCCGCTTGAGCAACCCAAGCCAAGATTCGAAAGAAGTGCTGCTATGGGCGAGGAAGAACTTGGGTAAAAAAAAAACAGTCTGTCCTTGTCTCCACTCACCTCTCGCACACAACAAACATCGCCCTTTTAAAAATAAATTGTGAGTGACATATTTTTATAAGGAAGTGTATTCGTTCGTAATTGCAGTCGTCATTAACGGTTAATGATTTTTCCGCATGTAAGTATATATTTATAAAAGTACACGTGCCTTTGTATTTGGCTATACAACAATATATATATATATATATATAAGTAAGTAAAGTAGGCGACCATAGTCGAGGGTGACCCGAAGGCTCCCTTTTCGATAGCTTACTACACCAAGGTGTAGGGGAGGGCGCTACTCCTTTCCCTGGATTGCTCCACTTTACCCTTGATCCGTACCTTATATTGCTGAGTGTTAAGCAAGGAGGCATCAAGTACCATTTTTGAGTCTTTGGTATGACTCGACCTGAGATTGAACCCAGGTCTCCCGGGCGATTGGCGAACACTCTAACCGCTAGGCCAAAACTGAATTTTAAACGTCGTACACATCCCTACTCCTTGTCACATATCGAAATTGATTTTACAATGCAAAATTTTATCACTGATGAAGAAAAACATGTCAATTTCTTTTCAGCATTTTCTTCAAACACACACACGAAAACACACGCCATATATATATATATATATATACATATATTGATCATTTATTATCATTATTAGTAAACAATTAAACATGAAAATAGAACTGTTTACTCTAGAAGAACTCGACTCAGTACTTAGAAAAATTGAAAATATAAAAGCTGCAGGGCTTGATGAAATTCCCCCAGAAATATGGAAGACCAGACAAGTCGACGTCATACGGCTCCAATACTGTAATGCAGTTTATAATCAAAATCCTATAGTCAGATGGATGAAGGGGTGCATCCTCCCTTTCTCTAAAAAGGGCGACCTTGGATTAGTCAAGAACTACAGTGGTATAACACTTACATCCATAGCAGCCAAAATATACAATGCCCTACTACACAACCGCATAAAACCCAAAATCGATAACATTCTTAGGAAGAACCAAAATGGCTTCCGAAGAAATAGTTCCATGTCCTCACAAATATTAACTATCCGTAAAATGCTTGAAGGCGTACGTGCAAAAAACCAACAGGCGACAATACTATTTGTCGACTTTACCAAGGCCTTTGATTCCATTCACAGAGGGAAGATGGAACAAATTCTATTAGCATACGGCTTACCAAAAGAGACCGTCGCAGCCATAATGATTCACCATAGAAACACCAAAGTGAAAGTACGTTCTTCGGATGAAGACACAGGCTACTTCTACATTGTAGCAGGAGTACTGCGAGAAGACACACGAGCCCCATAGCTCTTTAAAATCTGTCAGGACTACGTGCTTAGAACATCGATTGATAAAATCAAAGAAAACAGTTTCGAGCTGACAAAGAAAAGAAGAAGAAGGTACCCAGCAAAAACGATTTCCGACGCCGACTACGCCGATGACACAGCGCTTCTGGCAAATGCACTCAACCAAACCGAAACCCTATTGCATAGTCTGGAACAAGCCGCCAGAGGCATTGGCCTCCATGTCAATGCACATAAAACGGAATACATGTGCTTTAATCAAACAGGCGACATTTCCACACTAGGCAGTAGCTCTCTGAAACTAGTTGGCAAGTTCACCTAAAGAGGAAGCATTATCTCATCAACCGAAAAAGATATTGACACCCAACCAACAAAGGCATGGGTAGCTATCGATAGGCTATCGGTCATATGGAAGTCAGACCTGGCCGATAAAATGAAACGCATTTTTTTCAAAGCAGCGGTCGTGTCGATACTGCTATACGCATGCATTACATGGACGCTAACAAAACGAATGGAAAAAAAGCTTGACATTAACTAAACAAGAATGTTGCAAACAATTTTGAACAAATCCTGGAGGTAACACCCCCAAAAGCAGCAGCTGTACGGCCACCTAACTCTCATTACGAAAACTATCAAAGTTAGACGAACCTGACATGCAGGAAAATACTGGAGAGGCAAGGACGAGCTTATGAGAGATGTTCTCTTATGAAACCCCTCACATGGCAGAGCAAAAGCAGAGCGAACAGCTGGAACCTAAATACAGCAGTTCAGTGATGATACGGGGTGTAGCTCTGAGGAACTGCTAGAAGCGATGAAAGATGGAGAAGGGTGACAAGAGAAGGTCCGGGATATCCGTGCTGATGGCGCGAGAAGATGATATATATATATATATATATATATATATATATATATATATATATATATATATATATATATATATATAATTCTTTAAGATATACCTGTATATTTGATTGCACTAAAAAACGAATGTGTCCCACTTATAACAATATTACAAATTTGGTATTGAAAAAAAAAACGAAATATATATATATATATATATATATATATATATATATATATATATATATATATATAGTTGTTTACTGTTAACATTTTATGTTCAGTTTTACCCAGTCTACAGATTTCAAATAATATTTATTTAAAACCTGGGATGATTTTGGTGTACATAATATCATACATTTGCACAGATGGATGCATGTATATTATCAAATATACGTTTGCATATAGGCAAACTAAAACAAAAATACCCATAATGTTATACAAATCAAGAAGGCGGTAGATTTTATCTTGGCATGGAAAAAAATAAGTCAATTATGAGAGATCTACGTGGCACCGTTAGCTCAGGGGAATCCGGGTAGTATCCTCTCAATGCTTTTCGAAGATCTAATTTCCAACCATTGTCAGAACGTTGGAGACAATTTCCTGAAAAGCCTCTTCAGTTCGCCTCGCAGCTCATGAATGGAAATGTGAATTTAAATTTGAATTTACTCAACATAATTCTGCAGGCAAGCAAATTTAATAATCAATCAATCGGAAATCTTTAATCTTTTTAACCTATCATTGTACAAGCTCCTCAGTGTTCTTCATAACTCAGTAAGTAGCAAGGTCATGAGAATTTCTGAATGGGTACCGGTTAGAAAACTGTTATTCATATCGATGATGTTTATTAACACTGGAAGAATGACACGCTATATTTGTTCAATAGCAGGTGTAAAACACCATTAATCGATGAAACCCACGATATTTTAGTGTTTACTAATAAAATAAATGCACACACACACACACACACACACACACACACACACACACACACACACACATATATATATATATATATATATATATACGAAGTTAACTCATTCAGTAAGGTGAAAATTGGCCTCAAGAGTGGGCAACATGAACTACTGTTTGCAATTGTTTCTTTTTTTGACGAAATAAACAAGTCTTATCATTATCTTTTTAATAAATACTTCGCTCGGGACTTTGTCTTAATAGGAGAATCATTTTATTTCTGACCCATGCTCCCTTTTTCAACTCAAACTTGTATTAGCACTCTAACATTTAATCCATTTGTACACATTTTTTACTAAAACATTCTTCTCCATAAACTTCACACTTTCTTCTTAAAATTTCACACGGTTAGCACTTCTCGACCACTAATAATTTGATGGCTTATGCCTGTTCATTACTCGATCGCTCAGTTTGATTAGACACCATTTTAAAAACCTACAACATAAACATTTTTGTAAGATGAGAATAATGTTTGTGATAACCTATTTAAAAACATTACAAACTTTAAATTTTCCGAACAAAATTCTGGAAAAAATAAACTTATGCTTATTCAAAAAGTTTGCTCTATTCATTAAATGAAACTTATATATATATATATAGGGAGAGAGAGAGAGAAGCATATTTCTTTTATATTACTTATATTCATGTTGTAACGTGGTAAGGAAACGATACACAGTGAAACAGAGTTAATTATTTATTAACTCAAGTGGTACAGTCCGACTGGTATTATAAGTCTCTCGCTGAAGGTGTTACGTCCAAAGTTGGTCTTCTACTGACCGAGGTCTTTCAGAGCTCTTCTGTCTCTCCTTCTGATTCTGTCTCTGTCAGTCTGTCTTTCTGCCGTGCTTGAGAAACACAGCATCTTTTATACTTCCATGATATCGGAAGTCACGTGGTACGAGCCACGATACAACATATTAGTTTGTTCTTAACTAATTGTGACATATTGTCATCAAGTTTTTTTTTTCTGAAAAAAGAATGTTCTTTTCGAGATTTCATAGCCTCTAAAAATATCGACGAAAACACCATTGTCGATAGATATCTTTTTTTAATGAAATTATTTTCAAATATATATATATATATATATAGGATGTACAGTGATGAATCACAAGGTCAAAACAGAGCCCTACCAACGTAAAAGTAATATTTCAAAACGTTCACATATTTATCTTTAGTTGACATTAGCATAATGGTTAGAGTGTTCGCCAATGAACCAGGAGACCAGGTCGAATCATACCAAAGACTCAAAAAATGGTACTTGATGCTACCTTACTTAACTTTCAGCATTATAAGGTAAGGATCAAGAGTAAAGTTGATCAAATCAGGGAAAAGAGTAGCGCCCTCCCGTACACCTTGATGTAAAAGCAATCGAAAGGGGAGCCTTCGGGTCACCCTCGACTACGGTCGCCAACTTTACTTACTTTATATATATATATATATATATATAATCCTTTCAGTACGTATTTGGATGAATGGTTATTCGGTAACGTTGTTATAAGCTAGGTAAACATGGGCTACCATAACGTCGGAATAATAACTGATTACGAATACACTGGTATTTCAATTGATCCATCTTGAGGGTACTGAGGCTCCAGTAAATTCAAAGCGTGGTAATTCGTTCGAGAAGATTTGTGAATTACATGATGGAAATCTAAACTGCAATCTCTTGTTTGTGAGTTATCGAGAGAGGAATATTGTTATATAGTCATTTACACATACATGTTCATGCAGCATCACAACGACACCATAATTAAGACGCATGAAGACTTCTTTAACAACATATTTACCTCTCCTTTATTTGTAAGGTTTGAAAGGGTTGTTTAAGGTTTGCATGTGAGAGGGTGCTGGAGACCGAACATAAACTTCATATTTTGACCCCACTGTTATGACCGTCACGTTGTGTCTTTCTTGTTCTCTTAATGTTGGGGTCTACTCCATCGGGGCTTTCCGAGGGCCCCTTCGGTCGGGTGTGGCTTTCCTTACCCCATCTGGTCTCTAGCTGTCTGGAATTCTGCGGTCAACTGCCTGTCACCCCGAACTCAACTGAGTTAAATAATAACTCATCGCCTACACGATCGCTTACTGGATCTTTGAAATCGGATGTTTAATCGTCATCAAACGGAAATAACTGTCATGCAGTTCAGAGGTTACTCTCTTCCGGTGCATCACTGTTAGTGACACAATGGGACCTTCACCTTGTCCCATATCATAAGCCTTAATCTGCCCACGCGATCTCTTTCGATTACTGGCCATTGGAATGTGTCACTTCCTTCCAGTGTATCACCTTGGAATAGTATTTTTGGGCCGGATCGAAGGTCAAAATATTACAATATCCTCATCGTTACTTCACTAGCAATTTAACTCTTACCTAGAGTGATAGTAAGTTATTAGAGTAGCATCTATAGGTGAAAAGATTGGCTTCCACATAAAATAATCCAAGTGTCAACATTCCGAAAAAAACAACTAGACAATCAAATGGTTGCTGAACTCAGTGAAAGTTAGTTTTGAAACGCTAGACATTTATATTCATTGTATCCCTTCAGAAACACAATAAATGAGACTGCTACAATGACTTACTAGAAAAAATGTATATATAATCGAAGATAAATTAATTGACTCAACTTTGGTTTGAACTTGAAGTTCTGCTGTAATATTATTTCTATGCAATGGATAATTAATTAATTTGTATTTTACTGAAATTGAATTCATGTTTCTGAGATGTTATATCGTTTTTCTAGTGAAATCATTGAACCTGCCGATAGTAAGAACAATTTTATTCAGCTACATAAATACATGTTTATTAACAAAGAATACGCTTTTAGCGAGAAGTAATTTAGATGATTGATAATTGCATATATTTTACGATTCAATACACACACACGCACACACATACGTATATATATATATATATATATATATATATACACAAGATTCATTAAATAACTTTCCAGATTTTTTTCACATGGGCACTTATATTGAAAGTTCATAGATGAAACACTTGTCCCCTTCGAAGTAATCTCCTCCGGCGGTCATGCACTTGTTGTACCGTTCTAACAACTTCTGGAAGGCTCCATAGAAGTCCTCTTGTGTGAGCGTGTCAATCACCTCCGTCACAGCCACTTTCATCACCTCAATTGTCTCATAACGACAGCCTCAGAGCTTAGGGAATAACCAAAAGTCACAGGGTGCAAGGTCTGGACGATAGGGACTGTGAGGAACTTTCTTGATGCCCATCTTGGTCAAATAGCCTGTGACCAGGATGGAGTTGTGGAATGGTGCATTGTACAGGTGGAAATGCAACTGAGCCGATTTGAAGAGTGCTGGCCTCTTCCGACGGAATCTCTTCGTGAACGCCCTTAAAACCTCAACATAGTATTCCTTGTTGAATGTCTGTCCAGTGAGAACCCAGTGCATGTAGATCATGCCAGTGCTGTCAAAAAAAGGGATCATCAAATGTTTGTGGGTGGATTTGCTCCGTCTGGCCTTCTTAGGTCTGGGAGATCCAGCATGCTTCCACTGGGAACTCTGTCTCTTGGTATCTGGGCCATAGCTGTAGATCCAAGTTCATCGCAGGTCACAAGAGAATCAAGAACTGCGGGATCTGAATTGATCAGTTCGATCATATCCCTGCTGTCATGACAACGTGTTTCTTTCTGATCTTCCCTGAGAACCCTTGGGACAAACTTCGCGAAAATCTTCCGCATCTTCAGTTCCTCGCAAATAATTGTGTTTACAGTTCCCACACTGACATCTAACTGTACATTCATTGTCTCTATAGACACACGACGGTCTTTATCAGTGAAATTCTTTATCTGGCCAATCAACTCTGGTGTTCTGACTTCCTTACTTCTCCCACACCATCAGACTCCCTGCCTTACTAGAATCTCTTATGCCACTAAAAAAATGATGCTTGATTCATGCAAGTTGCTGGAAATCAGTCTGAAGCATCCCATACGTTTCTGTTGCATTTTTCCAAGTTTAAAACATAATTTTATTGCATATCGTTCTTCTAAAGTGTCCTCATGTCCAGACTGCATTTTTGAAATTCACCAGCAGTGACAATCAGGCATTAGCAGGGTGTATTCCAATTGCTGCTGTAGCTGTTCATTTGAACCTGAAATCATAAACATTGATCAGTCATCTCATAATGTGAATAGCCATAACATACTGAATTTTCAAGTGTCTTCGACAAATTTAAATGCCTGTACAAAAAAAGTCTGGACACTTATTGAAGGCATGTTATATATATATATATATATATATATATATATATATATATATATATATATATAATAATTATTTGTCAAAAATCTGCCAAAAGTATGTGAGAAGTTATTTGAAGGAAGTTTTCATTGATTTAATTTAAGCAGAGCTGGTCTAAAACTTAGAATATTCAAAAACTTTACATCGTTCATTATTATCTGAGTTTCACTAATTTAAACATCGGAAGTGAACATCGGAAGTGAACTCGACTAAAAGGTGCTAATATGGTAGACGCTTAAACAGCTTGCGAAGACTGCTCTTTCGTAAAGCACGTTGGTTTCAATAACCTAATCTTATCATTAAATAACGTAAATCGAATGAATGAATAATGAATCCGGATTACTCACACAGTATTCAAGATCCCATTGCTAATCGCCAGCGCCCGTGTGAAATTCCTTACAGACCAAGAATTCAGTGGCCTACAGAAAATCAGAAAGCTATTTGGTCATATTTTGATCAGGAACTTTCATTGATATTATTAATCATTTCAAATGTCCCATGAATCTGCAGATTAGATGACTAGTGTGTTGCGTGCTTTCTAGTGAAAGTGACCCAATGAGAACGTATCTATCTCAAGTAAAGATGACGTTAAACTTAAACGTAAATAAGACGCTAGTTAATCAATAAAGCATCATTAATGAAAATAAGAGACAAACAGTGGAAACTTACTTGGATTAAGACAATATGATAACCTGTCCGCTGACCAGAGAGACCGAGGGGTGGAAGTAAAGCTTTGGTCAATGAAACTGTATTATCACTACTGGTTGTAGGCTTATGAGGACAGGTTATCAATTGCACATTGTACGTAAAAAAATATGCATGAATCTAAAAATATATCTTTCCATTTAAGAGTATAAAGACAACATTAGCTTAAAAAGTAAACGGGCAGCAATATCTAAAAAAGACAAGTGCTTGATACAAAAATTTAAACATATAGGAGAGCAAAGAAAACAATAACAAGTTTAAAAGAAAAAATCACTAACTTTTCACTTTCAGTTTCTGGAAAGTAGATGATTGATTTATAAAATGCAAGTTTGTGTGTGTGTGTGCGTGTGTGTGCGCGCGCGCGTGTGTGAATGAAATTGACTTTTTTTTAAAAAGGGAACATGGCTTTATTACTAAGTAAGTGACGTAACTTTTCTAAAATATTCCCTTCTTTTTTTTTTCTACATCCTCTGCTTCTGACCATAATGTGGTTTTGATATTTGATATCTTTGCACATTTAAAAAAAATTTCTTTTCAAAGGAAACTGTTGAAACTTTTTTGGCACCACATTTAAAAAAAATGCTCGTGCTCCGACTTAAACTCTCTCTCTCTTTCTAACACACACACACACACACACACACACATATATATATATATATATACGCAAAAACACTTTTCATGAATATAGCACTCCGGTAGCAAATAACATATATGTAAAGACATACGAAAACTTTCCTTCACTTATGGTGAAAATGATGATGGCTTTGGGATAAAATACCTGATTGACGTAAAGTCAACAAGGTTATGATCTCGGATTGAAGCATCTCACAGGTCTAGCTATACTGAAGAGTTGTGATACAACGAAGCAATCTGTCTGCAGATAACTATATATATATATATATATATATATATATATATATATATATATATATATATATATATATATTCCCTTCAGCTATGTTTAGATCGTAATGCATACTGATTTCTCCAAACTTTCTATGGCAACCATATTAGGAGAAGGAAAACTCTCTTAATCCTTATTTATATATATATATATAACTCTACACGAAAAGTACATGATACAAGGTTTTTTTAGCAGTGTACATAAGGATTAAGAGAGTTTTTCTTTTCCTAATCTGGTTGCCAAACAAAGGTTGGAGAAATCAGTATGCATTACGATCTAACTGTTATATACTCACATAATAAATATGCTTATATACACATGTACATGTTCATGCAGTATCATAACGACACAAAAAATAATCAAACAGATGCACAATGATAAAGTCGCAAGAATAAACGACGCACGCAAGGAAGGAAGACTTCTTTATAAAATATTTTACCTCACATCTTTATTTGTAAGTTTCGAAAGGGTTGTTCCAAGTTTGCGTGTGAGAGAAAGCTGGAGACCGAACATTAATGAAATATTTTGACCCCGAAGTTATGGCCGTCAGCGTTGTGTCTTTTTCGTTCTTCATGGCTGCTCAACCGGACCCTGGAGTAAACTCTTCTGTGTGCTGGCTTTCCCTACTAATCGCGTCTACCTCCGTCTTCCACTGTACTGCTTGCCCTCCTTCTCGCCTATCTCGCACTGTCCTCAATTCGTCGGCCTTATATTACCTTATATTACCTTCAAACTCCCACGCAGTAATATAAACACGCCTCAACGCCTGCGCAACCTCGTCTGATTTCCTGCGACCGGGATGTGTCACTTCCTTCCAGTGCACCACCTTGAATGGCATTTTTGGCCGGGTCAAAAGATCAAAACATAACATAACCATAGCTGAAGAGAATATATATATATATATATATATATGTACAATTTGACTCGGTAGTACCGGTTAGGGTTCCTGGTAGCGGGCGTAAAAATCTATTTGAAGATGATTAATATTTGATTGGAATGCTTAAAATCATACACTATTCTTCTAACATATATCATTTTTATTTTATACTGATAGTTACTTCAAAGCACATATAATTTAATATTATATTTTAGTATTAGTAAGACATACTAGAAACCATAAAAATAAATGAAGACAAATGATTACAGACAAGTAAAAAACTGGAAAAAATGCAATAGAATAGCGGAAAAGTTAGTACGATTATGATTTAACATTTTCAAATAAATGAGGATATATACCATTATATATATATATATATATATATACATATATCATCTCGATCGAACAGGATACGATACATGGTCAATATTCAAGCGGAACCTAACAAGTTTGAATTCAAACTTTCCTTTTCGATGGTATGTTTCCATATCAAAGTTAAAAAGTCTTGCCTCTCCTGCTATTTACGCATTGTTAGGGGGAGACTAATTGGAAGTCATAACTTACCGCATGATATCAGTGGCAAATAATTATCAATTATTTATTAGTGGCACATACAAACATATGCACAAACTTATACACACACACACACAAATATATATATATATATGTGTGTGTGTGTGTGTGTGTGTGTGTGTGTATGTGTGTGTATTGAGGAAAACTAAGATTACTCAACCATGAAAGTCTATGAAGATTGAGATCGGGTATATTATGAACTAATAATCTGAGAACTCTTCATACACCCTCTATTTTGGAACCTATGCACGTATTGACAGGAATATGTGATCATTTACGGTAATCCAGCGAAAATACCTGTACGGTTAATCATGCATAAATTGAATTGCTTATATAGGTTGTAATTTTATTTTTCTTCACCCTATACGTCTTTATTCGTGCAAATGCGCATGTGCGGAAGGAAATTGATCTACAAAATAATTATAGATATCCATGTACTGTACGTGCAGATTAAATAATTTCCGAGCAAAAAGGAAAAAGAAAAAAAAAAAGAAAGAATAAAAGAAAAGATAAAGAAATCAAGTCCAGCCTATGTGTAAAAGTAGTCAAGAATAATCTCCTGCGTTAATAGAATATTCTCTTGCGTCAGTGATTAAAACTATGAATAGTAGCAGTGATGTCAGAGAGTTATCATTGTAAATTGTTTCACTTTCTCTTGGCCATGAATCCTTAGATACAGTTCGCTGTAATTGAGTTATCGACCTATTAAAGCGTCTCTAGCGTATTCTTTCGGTAAAGTTCCCGGGGCTTGAGATCGACTCGACAGACACTTGAAGAGTGTGTGATACTCGACTATCGATCTGCTTCTAGTCAGTAGATGCTGATACACAATCAATCAAACGTACTTTTCGTATGCCTTCGTTTATCATGTACGTCTCCAGCAACTGCTTTTTCTTCATCGTCTTAAACATAATTACCTTTTTAAAAGCCTATTATTATTATTACTATTATTGTTATTAATATTTTACTCTTTGCGAGTTTTTCACACTAGCGTCAACTGGTGGTCTTTCCCTGGAGTCTGAGTGACAGCAAGTCTCCTGGACTGTTGTTAGTATTCTAGCCGATCTCATCAATGGTGCAACCTGGATAGTGCCGGTTCTATTTCTGATTTCAAATTCCTCCTGTCTTTTCCTCTGACCTTTTTGGACAGTTCCAAACGCTCCAACTACGACTAGTATCACCGTCTTCTGAATGTTCCTCACCCTTTTCTGTTCTCTGCAAATTCCATGTATTTGTATGCGTTTTCGCTTTCTCAAATTGTTACTTATTGTGTCCGTAGAGATGGAAAAATCCAGTAAATAGTAGGTTCTTTTTTTCTTGTTAATTAAAAATCTGTCTCGTCGTCTTGTCGGTATTGCGTGATTCGTTTTTATCTCTGCATCCCAGTGAACTTTATCCATTTTATTCACTACGACTGATTCTGGCTTGTTAAGATATCATTTGGTTGTATGATCAAATTTTCATTTACTACCCAATTCCTAGTTGATCCATTTTCTCACCCAGTCGTGTCTAGTATTGAACTCGTCTGTGTAAGTTTGTTGAATTTCCTTATGTGATTAACCGTTTCCTCTTTTCCCACTTAATCTACTCCAGCTATTCTGATGTTTATTGTCAATTTCCCTGTGATAAGATTGGTAATTAGGTGTTTTTGAGCTGCTATTGAAAGCCATTCAGTTTTTCTCTTGCGGTTTCCCTTCCCTTACCTAGTCCAGTTCTTCTCAACTGCAATATCTCGAGTTTATCCCTTAAAATAACCATACGGTTGTTTTTGTTTTGTTCTCGTTTCTGATTTTTTTTTAGTTTCTGTTTGTTTATTCTATTTATTTTTCTCGTTGCCGTGGTGGACACATTTGATCTATTCTTCACCTGTCATAATTGTATTTTCAACCATGAAAAAGCACATGGAACTTCTCTACATTTCACTTTGCACACCTGCACTTTTATCATATCTGCACTTTAAATATATCTGCACTTTAACATAGCTGTATATATAACCATGATCTTCATCTTAACATATATTGCCCCTCTCCACATTTAAACGCAAAAGGAGATCAATTTTGTTGGCCTTTCCGACCGACTAAACTGATTTTGATTAATCACATTTTAAACAGACTTTTGAATTGCCTCAAACGAGATAAACACAAATTATTTGCTAGTTGGCAACAGAGAACCTAAAGCTCAATATTAACGTTTACTTATTATTAAGATAAAAAAAAATCCAAAGCAAAACAAGAGAAGAAACTCCAAAAGAAAGGCCTTTCTAAATTTTAGAATCTTTCACAGAAAACAGCATTAGATTTAATAGCTAAACAATTGCATGACCGAAAACTAGACACTTCAATTTGATTCCCATTATTAATCCCTGAAGGTCTTTAAAAGCGAACGTTAAACGACATATCGAGTGAGATTCAATTTATAAAATTTTTATCATAATTAACAGCAAAAGTAATGATGGGAAGTACTCGATGTTAAATGAAAGTGTTATCTCTCTAAAGAATGGATGATGATCATTGTGAGCGAGAAGGCAGACCACATGTTAATATTATTAAATAGCAAAGATAATTATTTTTTATATTACTTGTTAGAAAATGTGTACGCCAGTGAGCCAATAAATTTTTGCTGCAATTTGCCATTCTTGTTGCTATAAGTTATTATACATAAACATGGAACCATGAAAATTAAAGTTATCATATTAAAGTTAGTGCATTTCTCATGCCACAAGGAACTTGTAGTTTTTACAGAAGTCTAAATGACCTCAAGTCTTTTCAGGAGTTAAGTGGTGTTGTATGGGTACCATTAAGTTTTTATTCGTTCTCCAAATTATTTTCCCTGTATTCCTAATTCTTTTATTCCGTTTTAAGTGGTCCAGTTATGTTTGGTATCACTGATAGGTCTCTGGCAAGTTCATTTTAATTGATTTGTCCATTTCTTTTATATTTATATCGTGGACAGCTGGAGAGGGAAAAGTCGCTAGTTGGCAAATTTCTCTGTTTATTAACTAAAACCTGACCTTACCTTGTTATTTAAACTGGTGTAGGTTTCATTTGGTCATTCATTTGTATTTCAAAACTGAGCGGTTCATTTTATTAGACTAATTCTGATGGTATATAACCATGTGTAATTAGTATTTCTTAATTCATTTCAATGTATTCTTCGTAACCTTGTATTGATGCATCCACGCAATCCTCAATACTGGCGAGTCTTTGTTTTCCTTTTTTTTCTTGACACTCACACTCATAGTCTGTCTTTGATATGTCTCGGGTTTAAGGCCTTATGCTATAGTCATAAATTTCTTGGTTTTTTCGCCCATTTTTCATAGTTTCTTCTTTTATAATTGCCCGGAGTATCTTACACGCGGGGCATATCCAGCATTTATCCGTTTGATGAGATTTCTACAGCACAACTTGGTTTCGAAAAGTTTTCTTGTTCTTTTGAAGATCACTTTTCTTAATTTTTCTTTCATTGCTGTTTTTTAGATGGTGTCCGCTTCAAATATTCAAAAGTACTTGTAATTTTCCAGTTCTCTAAACGTTCCGATTCTTTCCTGATTTTGTAGTTTTGTTCGTTCGGTTATTCCTCTCTCTCTCTCTCTTCATATTTTATTATCTTCATAGCACAGTTTTCAATTCCTTATTTATCCCCATATCCTGGCTATACATTGACATAACAGTCTCCAGTTTTTTTCCTCTTTGGAAAATATCTTGATAGCATCTATATACATAAGTTGATTGATTTTTTTCTGTGATTTAGTGCATCTCCTAAGTATAAAATGGGATAGCGTCATTTCTATAATAGTTAGCAATGGTGGGAGTGAATCTCGCATCAAGATGTCTATTTGGATTTTTGCTTGTGCTTAGGTTTCTCCTCTTGCTGATGAATCCCCTTTCCGGTTACCATTGCTTTTCGTGATAAAGTTTAGGACTTTGCTGTATATTTGTACATTTTTTGACCATTTAGTATCCAGATTTGGGGAATAGTATCATTGGACGTTTTTAAAGTCAATCAATGCCTTCCGCTAGAATTTGATCTTTTCAGATGTCCATGTTTTTACCTTCATGTTGTTGTCTTTTTTTGTTCTCATTAAGGATGTCACTCCTTGAAGATGTCAAATATTACTATGTTGTGAGTTTTTTCAAACCAACGTTAGCTGATGGTCTTTCACCGCAGAATGAGTGAGAGCAAGTCTCATCAAGTCTCCAGAAGTTTTCTCAGTATTCTGGCCGATATTAACAATGTTGGAGTTTGGATAGTCTCAACTCGCCCTCTGCTTTCTAAATCATTCAACCCCCTCACCAAGCTTTTCGGGATAGTTCCGAGTTCACCATTTACAATTCACATCATCGTCAACTTTATGTTCTATCGTTTTTTATTTTTTTGCAAGGTCAGTGTACTTGTCTCTGTATTAGTTTTGTTTGATTTTCAGTCTGTCGTCAACTGGCATGGCAAATTTCACAATTCTCAGGTTTGCTTTTGCTTTTAATTATCAGTAGTTCTCATCTTCTGGCAGGGATTATATGATCTGTTTTTATCTGAAAATCCCAGAGAATTTTGAGCATCCCATTCTCTTGGACGGATTCTTGTTTGTTCATATATAATTTATTTGTATGTTTAACTTTAAATTTCTTGCACATTTGTCAGTGGATCACTATCCCCACCCAGTTCTGTCTAGTCTTGTGCTCCGTTTGCGCTAGTTTGCTTCAATCGCTAATGTGATAAATCGTTTCGTCTCTATTGCCACATAACATACACTTGCTATTCAGTAGCGTATTATTCATTTTCGCTTTAACTTAATTAGTCCTTCTGTCTTAAGATTCAGTTTCTCTCCAAAAGTTTCCGTTTATTATCCATAACCAGATCTTCTAGTGTGAGGTTTCGTTAGTTTAGCACTTGATATATCTATATACTTCCTTTTCTTACAATTTATGTTTCCTAGTTAATATTCCTCTGCTGATAATGATGTTGTCAGTGTTGTTCTATTCGCGGTAATTAGGTTTTCTTTGCTCTTTTTAAAGTAGTCTTTGAGTCATCGTATTGATGCCTCCACGCTATCCTCAATGATAGCGAGTCTGCTTCGTTCTTCTTTTCCTAACATATATAGTCTGTCTATGTCATTTAGGATGTAAGATCATGTATATTATGATTAATTTGTTGTCCTCTGATCCATTTGTTGAAGTTCCTCGCTCGTTTATTTTAAAAAAATGATCCCGAATATCTTACAAGAAGGTTTTACTAAGTGTTCATCCTGTTGATGATATTCCTGCTGCAGAACTTGGTTTCGTGGGGTTATCTCGTTTATTTGATATATTCACTCCTATTTTTTCTTTTATCTACACTTGTTTGATAGTGCCTGCTTCGAATATTGCGAAGTACTAGTAATTTTCCTTTTTTCCAGGCGTTTTGATTCTGTCTTGATTTGGCATTTCTATTCCTTCCGTTCTTTGTCTTTTTCCGTTTCTCATTATTAGCATAACACCTTTTTCTATGCCAAATACCATTCCTTTACCCTGATTGTATAATCTTATTGTTTGTATTAGAATCTACAATTCTATTTTCCTGTTTTTGGAAACAGCTTGATATCGTCCATATACATGAGGCGGTTAATCTTTTTTTGCCATTTAGTAAGTTTGTAGTCCCCTGTGCTTTTTTCTAAGTATTGGACGGAAAGGCATAATCGACATTACAAATAGTAATAGGTATAGTGCAACGTGTTGGAATGTAGGTCTTTGGATTTTCACCTCAGTTAAACTTTTTCCTCTTGCTGTCATGTATACTTTCCAGTTTTTCATTGTTTCCATGAAATTTTATGACTTTGTCGAATGTCTTGTACATCTTTAGACAGTCTATTATCCAGCAGAGGTGCCTGTGGTGTAATTGTTATCGTCGTAGGAAATGAACACGGCGACACGATTTCAATACCTGGACGAGACTGATTGCATTTCACATAGCACTAATAACCTTGGGAAAGGTATGAATCCAATTATTCTCCCTCCAGCTATGGGTAAATAGTAGGACAGACTAGGTTCTTCAGCCTTGGTGAGGCAACTAGTCTAGGAGAAGGAAAACTCTGAATTCAAATCTGTTAAACTCCGCTTAAAAATTGACCTTGTGTCATATCCTGCCCGAGCGGAGGGGTTGGTAAATCGGATTATCCAGCTTTATGGATTCATGTGACTGGCCATTTTGTTGTCCAAAAAGGCAATAGCAAACTTTTTCCAGATCATTTTCATCTCTTGGGGGAAATGCTGACCAGTGCACAGTAGATCACATGTTCTACCTTTTCTCTTCTACCATACCTTCTGTTCTTTGGGAAACAACCCGCATCTTACTCGCAAGAAATAGATCAAACTAAGCGTTCAAGAAATATAGGACCAACAGTCAAACTTTAAAAATCACTTACATGGTTAAATCATTTCCATGCCCAGATAAACCAGGGACACCTGAAGGAATCTGGAGAATAGAACGGCCGAAATTTTGTGATACAACTTACAAAAAAAAAAGATGAGGACAGCCATCCGAAAAATAAAACTGAAAATATTGCAAATCAAGCCTCATTTCGAAAATTTAGACAGCTATTATTACCAGCATATTCCACAGATTCCTAAACACCTTAGAAGAACTGGTAATCCTAGCATGCTTTTTTCTCAACCGGTATCTCTCTAGTATCTCTCTTCATACACCTTATGACATTTTTTTTTTACATGCAATGACGAGATCTTGTTTCTCTGGCTCATTTTCAATGTCAGAATTTTTTTAATATTTTTAACTCTTCCAATGGATTCTCCTTGTGCACATCACATTTATCTGCTGAGTAAAGGCAAAACTGTTTACACAATTTGAAGTCGTTCACTACTACTATACATTCCTATCTGTTGAAATATTTATTGTTCGTTATCGACACTGGCTGCGTTATTTTTTCTCCACAGTGCCAAGCGACGCTTTTTGTGTTCTGATATAGCCAATGTCGAGAAGGATGAGTCTGTTGCGTAGCTGATTCTTCTTATGTTACTTTAAATAAAAACGGAATGGAAGCACATATACCTCAACGTTAATGCACAAGCTGCTAGATGTATTACTGAGTGGTAAAAATATCTTAACTCTATTATATCTAAGAAACAATTCAATGTGCGTTAAATGACAGTATAACAAAGCGAATTGACATTCAATATGTGCATTACTACTGTAATAACGAAAAGTAAGAGTTAAAATGAAGTGGTCACAGGTTACGAATGGATAATATTGAAAGTGCCAGCAGTCAGAAAAGAGACGAATTGATTGGGTGAATAATAAACTGGTGGGACATATACAAAAGATATGCTATATCTTTCATTCCGATTGCTGTGGATTGCTGAAATCATCAAGTCTACACGACTGGCTATGTGAGCGGTTCAAGCGTGCCATGCATACAAGAAGAATTTTGTATTTGCTGTTCTCAGAACCATCCAAAGAGAAGCTCTGTTTTTGTTTTAAGTCGTTCGTTCTTTTTGTAATTAGAAACATAAAAGAGAAAAACGTGATGTGTGCAGAAGGAAGAAAGTACCTAAATATATGTGAAGAATTGATGACAACCGTACAAACGAAAAACTCGCATATCCCCGACGGAACATTCAGTGTCCATCAATCGTTTCCACGTAAGTTCAGAGCTTCAGTAAATCACTGAAGAGACTAAAAAAGAGCAGATCCTATACTTGCGGCCAATTTTCCTTTTGAGTCTTCTCGCAGCTGCTAGGCAACCACTTCATTATTATCATCAACGTAGCAGTCATCGGTGACTCCAGTAGAATATTTTCTTTCATGTTGGTTTTTGTTTTTGTTTTGTTTCATCTATTTTTTTTCTAATCCAGCCAGTAATGGTGTAAATAGTGCTACTACAGTTCTTTTGTAAAGATAAAAAAACAACAGAAGTTTGATATATCAGTAAACAAAGATACCAAATCTTGTTTTTAAAAATGACTGATTACTTAGGACATAATTGCTTCCAAAATCATTGACTTTCGAATTAAGTGATCGAGCAACTATTGAGATGCCTTAAAATCAACATATTAAATCTGTAATCAAATTTAATATAATCATTTCATGCCTCGGCGTTTTATTGTTAGGATTGAGGAACTTTTGTTTAGAATGCCTCTACTCACTGAGATGTAACTGTGTAAATCTTTCACTGTTTTTAGAAAGGAATTATATTATTAATGAAATGTTTCATAATTGCATAAATACCTGAAGCTATCACATTGTGTAGATCAAATATGCGGTTATCTTTTCTATAACTTTCATTTCAATAAGATCTTATTAATTATAGATCTTTTGTATTAAATTAAAATAAAATAAGAAAAAATTTGTTGCATTGGTACGCATTAAAAAGAATAGGACATTGCTCATACAGTAACTCGCTCAACTAAAAACGAATGAAAAGACGGGCTTTTTCTAACTCTTAGGTTAGTCATGAGTAATGGACTATTCTACTATCATCAACATCTTACCAACGAAAGTGTGGATGTGTTTGATGAACAGAAGTTAAGTTAGAAACAAGCCTTAGAATGTGTTCGCTTTGCTGATGAGCTGCTGGGTTTTGGGAAATCTACAGCGTATGCCTGTGTTTCGGCAGCTTTAACGTTTGTTAGACACCTCTGACAGAAGTTTCAATAGACCCCTCCAGGAGATGCAAATATTTTCTATCCTGGAATTTTATTGAAAAGGCTTTTCTAAATTATTAAGGCATTAACAAACACCGGAACTGAACTATAAATGTGTTTGTTGATGTTTTGTTGCCTAGTATCAAGTAACAACTGTCTTGTTTAGACACGGTTTTAAATAAGTCCCCACTGTGTTCAAGGGCAGACATCCATCATGAAATTAGAAATATTTCTCTTTTGCTAATTATCATAATAGATACTTTGGCTAAATTATCATACTTATTTCAGTTCCGTTACCTTATTAACATTTCATCGGTAAAATTATTCCTGACAAATATCTCTCTTTAATAAATCGCCAATCTTGATAATTATAATTAGAGATTTGTATATTTTTATCGTCAATCATCATCATCATATCGCGCTGGCAGCACGGACATCCCTGACCCTCTCTCGCCACTCCTCCCTATCGTTCATCGCCCTAGGCAGGTCTTCAGGACAACAACCTGTATCCTCACATAGCTGCTGAATGTACGTTCGTGCTGGTCGTCCTGCTTTTGCGCGGCCGTGTGTGGGGATCCATAAGAGTACATCTCTTATGAGTTCATCTCTGCTTCTCCAGCAATGTCCTGCATGTCTGGTTCGCCTAACTTGAATAGTTTTCGTGATAATTGAATTCGTTTTTCTAATGGAAATAAATATCTGCTTATCCTTTGCTTTGTATTCCTGTGTTTTCTATTAACTATCACAAAGGCAAGAGTACCAGATTAATAGAACCAAACTCAAAGAAAACGAAGTCTACGATTATCAATACCCAAATTGACAACAGTATTTCTTTTTTAAAATTTCTTCTAACAAATACTTATCCAGTTCATTGTAACTTCAACAAAAAATACAACCTTACCGTAGTGATAAACCAGGCCAGCTTTTTCATAGAAGGATCCAAACGGGAATGATATAAATCAGTACATGTTACAAGGTAACAGTTGTTGGGTACCTAGATAGTATCACATGTACTAATAGCGTAATAATGTACATCACTAAATTGGAAAAATTTACTCAACTGTAATATGCTTTTATATAGTCATGTATAAATTTAGCTTAAAAAGATATTTGCAAAACACCTACCGTGTATCGAACTCTGTACGATAACCACTCAGTCGGCAAAAATCATAATACGTCGGCAGTATTTTCTGGAGTAGAGTAACACACCCGCTGAAAAAAGGTGTTCTGGCTAAAGAATCAGAGTGGATCTGATATCGAGGCTCTAGTTTTTGAATTCTGAGGAGAATGAAGCCCCTGTTCATTAGACTTACTCCCTGATCCACACTGACTCGGAGTGGTAGTACCTGTGAGAGACTAATCTACTGCTAAAATAAACCTATTTGTAAATTCTTTTATTTGATAGGAATATTTCATATGACAGAACCGTGTGGAAAATGACTCTTAAGAATGTACTAAAACTGTAAATACAAACGCACTGCGAATGCAATTCTTTAACCTTTAGCCAAAAAATAGACACTGACAGATTTACATGAACTTAAAAGTAATCAATATTTCTTTCAATCACTACATTGGTTCTGCAGAAATTGTGATTTATCCACAAATCCACGGTAAAGCATGGGTAACTTTGTGGTTTATTTAACTTTCCGTTCGTGGTCCAATGTTTACCATCGTAGGGAATGGACTACGCTACCAGATTTCCAAACTCTGAACGATCTTGTTTTCACATCTCGTAATGCTAATACCGTTAGGAAAGGTATTAATCTAACTATTCTTCCTCCAGCTAGGGGTAAATAGTCGAACATGTAGAACTCTTTAACCTTTTGTGTGGCCACCAGTCGAGGAGAAGGAAAACCGTAAATACAAACTCCGCTAAAAATAGACCTTGTGTTACATCCTGCTCGTGAGGAGGTGTTGGTAATAATAAATATTTTAACTTAGCAGATATACAGTAAACTTTGGGTGGTGAATGTGTCAGTCATTTACAGAGGTGTAATTTACAGGCGTCAAGTCAAAATAAATCCTTAAATAAATAGCAATTGTGGGGACATATGAGGTTTGAGACATTTATATTCAAACTTGAACGAGTAAACTTGTGTAATATCGCGTTTAAGAAAAAATGCAAAAGAGTTATGAATGAATTTTATCCATAGATTTAATGCAAGAACATTTCATCTTCTCTTCGAGACAGCTAAAAAACAAAAACATATCAGATATGAAATAAACGTGAGTAGTTTTTGTCACTAGCAAGTCTGTTGTTCTTTCCCTATACCCACCCCCCAGCATTTTATCTATACTAAAGGAAAATTATATGATCAATAAAAAATATTATTAGCTAGTACTTATTACTAATCTTTACTGCGTAAAAATTCACTAGTTTTGGTTTGGCTGGGTTT
Source organism: Sepioteuthis lessoniana (assembly GCA_963585895.1). Taxonomy (NCBI): domain Eukaryota; kingdom Metazoa; phylum Mollusca; class Cephalopoda; order Myopsida; family Loliginidae; genus Sepioteuthis; species Sepioteuthis lessoniana. The sequence goes on from OY757904.1 coordinate 107,394,090, forward strand.
TATGTCATATCAACCATTCAAGATTATTTAACACCAAATCCTCTTTGCTCGCATACTAGCATTACTATTGTTTCATCAGTTGACTGATGTTTATTATTGCTATGTAACACTAATAATTCTATTCGGTATTAATCATTTGTTTGTTCGCAGTGAAGTGGTGACAAGTTTTGCTATTTAACACTAATTATTCTATTCAACACAATTCATTTATTTACACAAAGTCAAATGGTTTCAAGAACTGTTATGTAATACCAATAATTCAATTTAGGAATATAATTAAAGAATTTTGTTCATTGCTATGTATTACTAATAATTCAAGTAAACATAAAGATCGGTCATTTGTTTACACACAGTCAAATAGTCAAACAACTCTATTTCAAACATTTCGATTTAACGTAAGTCAACTAAGTGTGCAGGTCAAACAATTCCATTTGATCCATAAAGAGAACCCTATATACTGCCGCCACTCCTGGTCAAATTGAACCTGGAAGCAATGCCAATGAACAGGTACTCCATATTCCTCAGAGCTTTACTGACTGGAGCCTCACCATCATTATAGACCTATTGGTTCTTTAGCGCTCCTTAAAAAATTTTGAGAAATTTCGCAGACGACAATATTTGACTTGCCGCGAAATATTTGAAGGGTCGATTTTTCATATATTTTTGTAATCTTTTTCCTCATAGATTATTAAAAATGCATTTTACAGTCAGTTAGATTAATAGATTAATCAAATTTTTAAAATTTAATTTCGAGCCTACCTCAATCGTATATGAAGAAGAATTAATAAAATTTAACATACAGTAAATATGGAAGCATTTTTTTTACTTACCCAACTACTTTTCTGTTTATTTCTTTCGAATAAAAAAAAAATTCTTTTCTTCCAAGAATACATTTCATTTCAACGACGCTATATTTTCTTAAAATTAAAGAAATTTTTTTGCTTATATTCTTATTGCGTTAAAAATATTCGTCCCACTATTCCATCTGTCCCTTGCTAATAAAAAAAAACTTCAGCTGAAGCCGTATGTACTTTTAAAGCATAAATAATCTCTCTCTCTCTCTCTCTCTCTCTCTCTCTGTCTGTCTTTCTCGCTCTCTCTTTAATGATACTCTCACACAAGATTTATTATACCCACAATTCATCAACTGAGATTTAATCCACTGAAACAACTACATTGAATGTATCATCGCTTTTTTTTTATAATGTATATATAGAAAAATATTGCTGCTCTGACAAATATTACCTCTTCTTACAAGAAAAGAATTTGTAACTTCTGTTTTTCAGCAAAATATCCACTCAATTTAAAGAAATAAACATTTGTCGATTTGTGGATCGTTGTTTTATCTAATTGTTTATCTACTTGCGTGCTTCATATTTCTTTCTCATTGTGCTGAGTGGATAATTGCCGAGACATACACCTTCAAAAGTGATGGGGATAATAAAACAGAAAAAGCGAGTGAGCGATTTCATCTAAAATGTTGCTTGTGCCGGGTCATCGAGTATAATTTTCAAGCATGTGTCTCGCAATTTCTGAACGATTTGTTAAAACTAGGCCGAAATTGATGGAGTCATATCTGACAAACAGATGGACGGAGGAACAGTTGGCGAATTATAAGATGTTGTGGCTATCATTCGGTCGATAAATTTGGACAAATGATGAAGACTTCAAACCACTTGTGGTCTATTGGGATTCTCAGTTCAACGAAAACCAGATATGTGTCTCCTTTGCCCTTAAGCAACACCGACATTTGATAGTGAAGTGTCTCTTAATGTCTCGTTGAACATTTTTCTTGATGTCTTAGAATAGCAGTCCCGTTCCAAGGCCGATATCTAGCAAGAATCATATTGCATAGGGGTACTTGAGGGAATATGAAGGTGAACTTGGCAAGCCGATCACTTTTAGTGAGTTCTATTGGTGCCCATATTTATAGCTTTGTGCTAAACTAAGTTCAGCTTAGCGTCTGAAAATTATCACATGATGTAATCTTGTTCCTATGTAAATTTGATCTTATGTTATTTTTTGTGCTTGTTACGTCGGCTAGAAATATTTAAGGCACCGTTTCCAAGGCATTAATTACACATCCCTTCTGACAGAGAAAGGTAGTATCTTTTGAGGTCCCATATATGGCCCAAATGGATCTTGTTGAAAAATATTAGTATCGTATAGAAATACTTGTAACCATACCTGTATTTACCAATTCTTTCCGATGAAGTAGGATGGGATATAAGGTCTATTTTTCAGCAAAGTTTAACAGGTTTGAAAACAGTTTTTTTTTTTTCAAGAATAGTTGCAACACCAAGGTTGACGAGATCACTTTTCCCTAAAATTAACCCATAGAAGGAGGGCGAACTGTTGGATTCATACTTTTCTAAATATTATTTGCACCATGTGAAATACAATAAGCCTAATCCAGGATTTGAACTTTGATCACAGTATAAATTTTGTACGATGATAACCACTACACCACGAGCGCTTTCCTGAACCTATATAACATATTAACATTATTTCATTAAATTGGCAGAATTGCTTGAAATAATGTAAGTGCTTGTATATTATTTGTATTAAATATGAAAACATCCTATAAATTATTACTATCAATGATAGTTATTTGAAGTTATTCGTTTTTACTAAGGATTTGTTGCTTTTAGTTATGTAATTGCCCGAAGAAAATGGTGAGTTGAGCATTAATAACCCAACAAAGTTTGACATGCCGTAAAATCATTCTATTGACCAACCAATCTTTCTTTCATTTTCTTTGTTTCTTTTCTTTTTCCATCACACTTTGCTCTTCCTTTCCCTTGCTTTCTCTATTTCTCTCTTTATTTCTTTAATTCCGGTTTTATCGTTGATGCTCGTGTATTGATCGAATTTTATAGGCTTAATATTTTAGCATAATTGTAAGCTTTAGACAATACATGGTATTTAAAAAAATAGCTTAAAAAATGAATCCCATGAATTTGAGAAAACACATAAACGGTTGACATAAATATGAGATTGACATATACAGAGACGCATGTCGTGCAATGGTTACCGTAATATAAATCGGCCACTTTTCGTAACTATTATCTCTCTAGCAATAGGAGAATAAAAGTGCACACGGGGCTCTTTAACCTTGGTATGGCAACCGGTGTTGTAGAAGGTAAAACGCTGAATTAAATCCCGCCAATTCCGAAAAAAATTGACCCTGTATCACATCTTGCTCTTGTAAAGGTGTTGACCGATATTTATAAACAGGAATATTAATTCCTCATTATTCCTCATATAATGACTAATTAAATTCCTACATATTAATCACTAAACTTGCAGGAATACGAATGAAATAGTAACAAAAACAGCGTGTTATAACCAGTATGAAAGTAAAAGTATTGTAATTCTAACAAACTGCAAAAATGTTCTTTTTGCTGATAGCTTACTTGAGGTAAATAATCAAGTTAAAGACAATTTTCAGACACATAAAACGAAGGTCCATCATGCAAATGTATACCGGATATGTCAGCAAACACGTCGGCACTTTCCGTTTAAATAAGAGAAGACACAAAATGTTGTCCCACTTACTTCAGAAAACGAATTTGAACACAACAACTAGTACAGAATAATTTGAAATACAATCACATCAATCTACTGCCTTTCATATGACTATGTAGTACTGCATTTAGGTTGCACTTTTTATGTATTTACCCAAACCCTCTGCAGGGATAGGATGCGACAGAAGGCACAATTTGTTTTGGACAAATCCTTTTTGTTACGAGGTTCTGCTTTTTTTTTATTTTTACTTAAATGAAATGATGAGGAAGCTTTAAAAAAGTCTCTTCTAGACAGAAGATCCCATTATTATATTCAGATTTGACTGAAATATTTTTCACTTTATCCTGATAACAGTTAGGAAGTAGAGATATATTCTACTAAAAAAAGGGATATTACATTCTGTTTGTGACCACTGCAATAAGGAAGACGTATTGCGCCCTTGCAAAGAAAATCCTTTTCTTTAACAAAATGTTGTTCCTCTCCTAAAATAAGCTACAGTAAATCTCAATTTTTGGGTGTGTCCTCGTGGTGTAATGGTTAAAGTGATGGATTACGGAATCGTAGTAAGCGAGTTCGTACTCCAGTCGCACTATTAATATCACTTTCGGGCTAACACCCTTGGGAAAAGTATGAACGCCCTTTGCCTTCCAGCTATGGGTTAAATAGTACCACCACTGTTCTTCTCGGAGAATGGTTTTGGCATTAAATAACATACAAAGGTTGATATGCCATTAAACAAAGAAATCAAATTTTTAGCTTTCGAAAACCCGTTGTCAAGTTCCCAGAATTTGTATACTATAAATCACATGTGAATCACTATAGCCAATCAACATGTACCCATTTCATTTGGCCTCCGTCTCAGATTTTTTTAAAAATCTGTCACCAATAAATCATGCGTATGTAACTCTTTGATATATCCTCTATCCAGTGTAGTGAGACTAGATGCTCCATTACAATACTCTATAAACCAAGATTTTTATCTATAAAAGGACTTCAGAAAACCTGTGCTGTACATTTGTATATGTGTGGGCCTGCGAATAATTCGTAGCAGATTTGAAGATAGAGACAGGGAAAAGCAGATAAGGTCTTTGAAGGTGGCTCCAACTATTTATTTCAGCGATATCAGGCACTTCTGGAAGTGGAGCTGTCAGGTATAAAATCAAGAGACGAAGATGCACCTAGAAAAAACGAACGCCATTAAACTATCCTTCTGCATGACTTTATCATGTCACGAGCACAGAATACTTCATAAAGCCCCACTTCTGCTCCAGGAAGCACCTTCATCGAAATGATGGGATTAAATGATATCTGTAAACCCACAATAAAAGTAGAGAATGAGGGTTGACCCAGACTCCTTTTGACACTTTCTTGTGAACTGTGGTTTTGCACCTTAAAATTGACCTTGCGTCAAAAGATGAGGCTGGCTAATTCAGGACCATACCCAGTGAATATCTATGTAAAGTTGGTATTGTTTGTTAGATGATCTTATAAACTGTTCTCAAAGGTAACCACACTGAAAATATATATTAATTAATTTTAACTTAATACAATACAGGGTGACAGTTGTTGGACTTGGAACAAATCAAAATCAGACCAATCATCTTCATCATGTCGTCAGTCCCTCGACTCTCTTTTCTTCTTTTTCCATCCACCTCTATCGTTCATTGCTGTCGACGGGCCATCTAAATAGCACCCAGTATTCACCTAGAAGTACATTTCAAAGAATTCATTGCTATCTGATTCTATTTTAATGCAATAAATAAATAACTGCAGCTAAAGGAATGCCAGCAGTTTTCGTTAATTTTCTTTCTCCCATCGGAAAAAGCCAGCATATTCATCAGACCATTACCACGACAGAGTAATCCATCTTTTCCTTTCTGACATTTCTCCTGTTTATTCTAAGGAATATCCATCCCTTCGATGGGGCTTAGAATATGATGACTGTATTCCCCAAAAGAAGGGTAGATTCCCCCATAAAATGCTGTATCCTAGGTATTATGCGAAGCAACTGGTGGTAAAGCGGCAATTATGGAGGTTTGAAGATTGAATACAACTTATCACGATTTAACTGTGTGTAAAATATTGGAATTAAGAATATTTACTTAAAGTTACGATTGTTATCAAATAATTACAATTAGTAATAGGAGATCGTAGAGCTGAGTGGAATCGAAGGATTGTTGTTGTTAAAATGTTCACGCGAAATCATGTAATTGGGTATAAATTATGTTAGATTCTTGATATCATACAACTGTGTGTAAAATACTCTTAAACAAAAAATGTGGGCCAGTCGGTTATGGCTGCAAAATACCCCGACTGCATCTCTGCAGAGAGGTAAGACTCACTCAGTGAGTGTGTTGGATATGACACTAAACACTGTAATTGTGAGGCTTCAGTAATACTGGAGCTTTAGGGAATGAGGAGTTCCACTTCTTGCCATTGCTCCCAGGTCCACTCTGACCTAGAGTGGTATCACCTGAAAGAATCCTATCTATAGGTCAAATAGAACTGTTTAATGTATATGCCCAACTCAGCTGTTGAAATAGAACTCTGATTATTTAATTGTGTGTAAACAAATGCCTGATGTTTAATTAAATTGTCAGTGATACAAAACAATTCTTTGAACCATTCAACTTTGCTGACAAGCTAAATCAAATTGTTTGAAATAGTACTATTTGAAAGTTTAACTGTGTGTTAACAAAACAGTAATTATTTAATTGAATTCTTTCTTATACATAGTAAAACTTGAAAATATTAAACTGTGTGAAAACAAATGATCAATAGTAAATATATTTGTTTGTATTAGATAGAAAAAAGAAAAACACTTTAATTGTGTTGAAAAAATGATCTCAGGCTCGTTTGAAGACGTTATACACAAAATATGTTCAGAAATAATATATTAAATACATATGTATAAAAAAGGATTGTGCATTAAATAACCTACAATGGTTGATATGCCATAAAACCAAATCAGACCAAACACAAATAAATGAGAACATAAACGTACAAAGAATGCAGTTCTCTTACATATAAGCTTAAAACGAGCGTAGATGATTTGAAATGCCGTTAATATCATTCATCATAATAATTGATGTTTTACTTTATCTATCTCCCATGTGTGAACCTCTTTATCGAAGCGATAGAAGGGTAGATGTACAATCAAAGAGCTTGGCTAGAGGATTTAAATTCAAAATTGTTCCATGATAGATTGCTTAACCTGACCACAATTGATAATAAAGCAAATGTCTAGAGCACAGGAGAAGCAAATGATAATAATTTTTAAAAAAAGAAAGAAAGAAAACCCGATTCAAATGCTTCCTGGACAATTGTTAAGTGCTTTTATAGAATACACAATTTTTAGCCTTGAAATAATCAACCCCAAAAACATAGAATAAGAACATTCTAGAAATTTTGGATCAAAATCGCATTAACATTGAAGTGACATTTTTATATTTTTCAACCAATCAGCTAAAAGCACAAATTAGAACATTCTAGAAAATCCAGCTCGGAAAATAAGAGAAAAATATTTAGGCTCTAAAACAAATAAGTAAATATACGAATCTGATTGGTCAAGAAATGTCTTCGCGCTTGAATTTTAGGACCCGCAATAAAACCTAACACTATCCTATTTTTTTTATCCACGTTAGTGACTCCAAAATTGTATAAATAAGGAAGAATTTAATTAAGTAAGACATTCAACTATCGAAGGCCATTTATTCCACAGACAAAAGTTCATTCCTTTGACTACCCCTCAAACACAGGGTACGGTAAAGAAACATACGACCTTCTTTTACCGACTACCAGATGCAACACGTTGTCGACAAAGATCATAAAAAAACACACGTGCCTACTTAAGACAAAGACCCATATTTATGGTCCATCACTTATATACACATAAACATACCCATGTATGTAAGTAAAGCCAAAATTTTTATCCTCTTTACTTCGGCCAACTATGGACCAATTAATTTAATAGACTTTACAATCATGTAAACAACCCTATCTTCATTCAACTGGCCATAGCTGTATTTTCTACAAAGGCCGCTCGTACATAACATGAACCTTGAATTTCTAATTATTTTTATCCTGTTTGTTATGATTATTAAATTGTTTTTTCTTAATATTCGTTGTTGTCATATTCCATTTGTTTACGTGCTTTTAAAATTTGTGTTGCATTCGTGGTGGAACGAAACCTGAAAGTAATTACCAGAAATAAACCCATTCACTACACTTTTGATCTCTTTATTTAAAAGCATATCAACCGTTGTGGTTTATTTGATATTAAAACAAACCTTTTAGAAGAACAGTCATCATCATCATCATGTCGTGCCGCTATCATGGATATCCCTGACCCTCTTTCGCCACTTTTCCCTATCGTTCATCGCCTCTGGTAGGTCTTCAGGGCTACATCCGTATCCTAACATAGCTGCTGAATGTATGTTCGAGCTGCTCTTCCTGCTTTTGCCCGGCCATATGTGGGGGTCCATAGGAGTACATCACTTTAGAGCTCATCCCTGCTTCTCCAGCAGTGTTCTGCATGTCTGATTTGTCTAATTTGGATAGTTTTCGTGATGGGAGGCAGGTGACCGTATAGTTGGTGCCTTGTGGGATGTTGCCGCTAGGACTTGTTCAATATTGCTTGCAGCATTCTTGTGTAATTGCCGTCTAGCTTCTTCTCCAGCCGTTTAGTTAGCGTCCAAGTAGTGCATCTGTTATATTTTGACCTTCGACCCAGCCCAAAAATACTATTCCAAGGTGATACACCGGAAGAAAGTGACATATTCCAATGGCCGGTAATCGAAAGGGATCGCGTGGGCGGATTAAGGCTTATGATATGGGACAAGGTGAAGGTCCCATTGTGCCACTACAGTGATGCACCAGAAGAGAGTAACCTCTGAACTGCATGACAGTTATTTCCGCTTGATGACGATTAAACATTCGATTTCAAAGATCCAGTGGGCGATCGTGTGGGCGTTGAATTATTATATAATTGAGTTGAGTTCGGGGTGCCAAAGCAGTTGCCAGCAGACTCCCAGAGAGTTAGAGACCAGATGTGGTCGGGAAAGCCACACCCGACCGAGGGGGTCCTCGGAAAACCCCCGATGGAGATAGGGGCCCAGAGAAGATGCTGATAAGATGCAGTAAGGAAAGCCAGCATCCAGCAGTGGACCCCAAGACCTCTGGTTGAGCATCTAAGAGAACTAGAAAAACACAACGTGACAGTCATAACAGTGGGGTCAAAATATAAAGTTTATATTCGGTATCCAGCACCCTCTCACATGCAAACCCTTGAACAACCCTTTCGAACCCTTCCAATAAAGTGAGAGGTGAATATTTTTCTAAAGATGTCTTCTTGCGTCTTCCTTCCTGCGTTTTCCTTCATGCGTCTGTCTTTGGTATTGTGTCGTTGTGATACTGAATGATGATGTAGATGACTAACACATCCAGCTACAGGGATAAAGGGTTTCATGATTTTCCCATGTTCGGAAGTAAATTTAATAGCGCGGCAGGAGTTCGAACTCATTACGATGTCACAGTCCAACACGTTTGCTGCTACATCATTGAAACTTCTTTCGGGTAATGAAGTTGGCCAGTGAGGCTTAAAAATCCATTGTCAATGTGTTCTAGTCTCTTGAAGAGTTAAACAACTAGTCTTATACTTAAATAATCCTACGGTTAGAAAGTATCTATTTAATCGTGCAATAACAGGGTTGGCGAGTGAGCCAAGCTGATCATTGAATGTGAGTTCGATTCTCACTTACTGCAACGTACCTTCTGCAAAACTAAGTTAAACAAGTCTTTGTTTGAGTGATAGCTTTATTTAACTGGAAAATTGATGGTAATCTTTCCGATTATTCGTTCGACGGGTGGGATATAAGAGTTTGGGCTCAGTTGTGATTGTGGTATGGACTTCTACTGAGCTTGTTTGTTGACTGGTTTGGTTTGGTTGGGTTGGGTTTATTTATCTAACAGTTTGTCCTATTTTCCTGGACAATTTTATGCCCAAAGTAAATTCATTTATAAATGTTTGATAGCAATCATAACTATATTTTCAGTGGCATATTGCATTTTTGAAAAAAAATTGGTATCATCATTTGAGTGGGTTGAGTGTCCACCAATGGTGCAGAAGCCCTGGGTTCAATTCCAGGTTGCGTCACACCGAAGACTTTAAAAATAGTATTTGATACCTCCTTGCTTAACACCCAGCAATCTTAGGAATGTATCAAAGGTAAAGTGGAGCAATCCAGGGAAAGGAGTAGTGCCCTCCCCTACACCTCGGTGTAGTAGCTATTGAAAAAGGAGCTTTCGGGTCGCCCTCGATTACGGTCGCTAACAACAACAAGTGGCCTAGCTGTTAGAGTGTTCGCCAATGTTTCGGGAGACCTGGGATCAATCCCAGCTCGAGTCATACCAAAGACTCAAAAAATGGTACTTGATATCTCTTTGCTTAACATTCAGCATTATGGATCAAGGGTAAATGAGCAATCCAGGGAAAAGAGTAGCGCCCTTACCCTACACCTTGATGATATTGGAAAGTGAGCATTCGGGTCACCCTCGACTAAGGTAGACATCTTTACTGCTTTCTTTTATACGTTAAATATTCCTAATACAAATAATTTGCACGAAGTCGAATTGTTTCAAATATTCTCATCTAACATTAATATTTCATACACAATTATATCTAGTGAATAGCTATAACTATTTAAAAAAAATCATTTCTTTGCTTAACGTTATATGGTTCCGACAATTCCTATCTAGTATCAATGATTTGTAGACAATTATATGGTTCAATGTAACTACTACTAATAATAATAATTATACTAAGTAAAGTATATTAACTTTAGCAAACTATTTTAATGCAAAGAATTCGCACTCAGTTATAGGATATCAATTATCTCTATTCAATACGAAAAATGTCTACCTTTTCTAACTGAGTCATAGATAAGGGCCTTCCAGGCACTACCACTCAAGATAATAGTAATATAGAGTTACCCCACACTTATCAGAAGTTGGATTAACACACACACACACACACACACACACATATATATATATATATATATATATATATATATATGTGTGTGTGTGTGTGTGTGTGTCCGCTTTAAAACACTGTGAGACTATACATCACTATTTGTTACATAAATGTAGTCTTGTTTAATGAAGTAGCGCCCTCCCTTTACCTCTGAACCTGGTGCCTGAGTTTGTGAGCGATAAAGTTTCAGTCACTGAATCACTGGCTCACAAAGCGATAAGGAACGACGATTTGTATTATTCTGAAAAATGTTTAGCTCTAAATTTACCGTTTAGTGACTTTTGTCTGCTTCTTCTTTTAAATCTTCCAAAATACCTAAATTTTCCTAAATTGAATCTTCACTACCCACTCATTCTTTGGAAAATCTACTTTCCTCTTTCCTTCGTTGACTCACTTTTTTACCAAGTATGTATTGTTTTTTGTTTAGAGCACATATATATTTTCAGAAGTGAGTATCAAAATCAGAAAGGTTCCCATTCCAGCTGTGAAAAAGGGGAAAATCTTTTTTTGACATTATGTATTAATAAAATAAAACTTGTTTTCATTTGGCATTTAAAAGTTATCTCTAGGCTTTTGCGAGAAATGGTGAAAAGCAACGAAATGTAAATCTCACTAAAAAGGAAGTCTAGACGCGTTAAGACTTCCTTTAAAACCGTAAGACTACCGGCCTAACCTGAACTTTTCCGAAATTTAGAAACGCTATTCCTGTATTTCTAAATAGAAGTGGTATATTCACAAACATCAAAGGCGAAACGATGAGTTTACCAATACGTATATCCATCCTTCTCTCCATCCCTCCATAAGCTGAAGCAAAGTAAAAAAACTGTTATTACGATCGTAAACATGGTCCCAACTAAGTGACATATAATTATAGAACATATTCATTCTAAGATAATACTATATCTCTAATTCTCTCTGTCTCTGTGTGTGTGTGTGTGTGTGGTCTCTCTCTCTCTCTCTCTCTCTCTCTCTATATATATATATATATATATATATATATATATATATATATATATATAAGGTGCATTCAATAAGTGTCCATACCTTTTTTTACAGGAATTTCGAATCGTCGTAGACTCTTGAAAATTCAGTATGTTATTCCTATATATCTTATGAGATGAGTGACAAATCTTTATGATTTTAGTTCCCAATGAACAGCTACAGCAGGAATCTGAATACACCCTACTAAAGCCTGATTGTCACAGCTGGTGAATTTCAAAAATGCAATCTGACAATTTAGAAGAACGATATGCAATAAAATTCTGTTTTAAACTTGGGAAAAATGCCACAGAAATGTATGCAATGCTTCAGACTGCTTTTCGATCATCTTGCATGAATTGAGCATCAGTTTTTGAGTGGCATAAGAGATTCAAGGAAGGCACGTAGTCTGCGAGGGATGATAAGAGGTGTTGGAGGAGTAAGTAAGTCAATACACCAGAGTTGATTGGACATAGAGTTAGGGTTTTAAGGGAGTTCAGGAAGAGATTCCGTCGGAAGAGGCCAGCACTCTTCCAATCGGGTCAGTGGCATTTCCACCAGGACAATGCACCAGTCCACAACTCCATCCTTGTCACAGACTATTTGACCAAGATGGGCATCAAGACAGTTCTTCACCCTCCCTATAGTCCATCACTTGCTCCCTGTGACATTTGGTTATTCCCTAAGCTCAGAGGATGTCATTATGAGACAATTGGGGAGATGAAAGAGGCTGTGACGAAGGTCATTGACACGCCCACACAAGAGGACTTTAATGGGGCCTTCCAGAAGTTGTTGGAACGGTACAACAGGTGTATTTCAGCCGGAGGAGATTACTTCAAAGGGGACTAGAGTTTTATGTGTGTACTATCAATAAAAGTGCCCATACGAAAAAAGGTCTGGAAACTTATTTAATGATCCTCGTATATATATATATATATATATATATATATATAGAGAGAGAGAGAGAGACACACACACACATTCATGAGGACAACCACTTAGTACATTCTGGCCAGGTGTTCAGAAAATCCGCTTCAAAATATACTGACAAACATCTTTACTGTATACATCATGAACTTAGCGCTCCGTTACACGTTTCAGAACGTTGAAAATAGCTATTCCCGTATTCATTGATTTAAATAATCATTTTGATTTATGCGTAAAACTATAGTTCTTAAATTAAAAAAATAGTTTTGGATGAGTAAATTTATTAATATTTTTTTTTTAAAATATGATGGTGCTTTTTAAACGGAGCCCTTTTTTAATAATGGGAAATTAAAATAAATATTACTTATCTCAAAGCTGGTTTTTATTAATATAAATGAATATTTCTCATGGAAATATAATGAGTAAAGAAAAAAAGAAACATATTCATTCAGTATTTCGAAACTTTTACCTTAGTGATGAGAAAAAACGTATTTCTTTGAGATTTTGGGTACTGAGTTTTATAATTTAGATATATAAATGTTGAAGAAATAAACATACTTTTAAAGTACAAAATATTATTTGCAAATATTTTAGCATTTATTTTTGAATTCTTTAATTTCTTCGTTTGAGCTTTTTAATTTGATAATATTTCTTTAAATGAATCCTCTTTGCTTAGAATTCTCTTTAGTATATATAACTCTTATGAACTCATTAACCCAACCAACTGAATAGGATGTGACTTTTGTCTGCTGGTGCAAAAAATCAATTCTGTACATATTCAACAATACTTTATTTCATTATTAGAAAGAAAAAAACTTCCATTTTCTAATTCACTTCTGAAGAAAACCTTTTAGGTAAAGTAATCATTATACATAAAATTCAGAACCCGATAAATATCAAAACTACTTTAACCTACATATTTCTAAAACTTAAGGCGGTATAATATCTGCATTTGCGAACGAATGCACACAAAATAGTTCACCTAATCTCGGCCAGAAAACCAGATCTAATAATAATCAACAACAAAAAAGAGAATTTGCAAAATTGTTGTCCCGGCTGACCACAGAATGAAACTGAAAAAAAAAAATGTGAAAAGAAACATAAGTACCTCGACCTTGCAAGAGAATTGAAAAAAAAAACTATGGAACATGAAGGTGACAATTATACCAATTGTGATTGGTGCTTTTAGTACAGTAACTAAAGGAATATTAAAGGGACTGGAGAACTTGGAATTTGGCGGACGAGTGGAGACCATCCAAACAACAGTATTATTGAGAACGGCCAGAATACAGAGAGGAGTCCTGAAGACTTGAGGACACTTGCTGTCACTCAAACTCCAGTGAAAGACAATGAGCTGACGCTGGTATGAAAAAGTCTAATGGAGATAATAATAATAATAATAATAATAGTGTTGCGTTCTGGTTAATGAACACTTGTAATATCAAATAAAGGACATAACACGATATGAGAGGAAATAGAGATATATTCTCAGGAAAAAGTATATACAATAGAGGGACTATTAGTAGACAAGAACATAGGATTAGTGAATACAGAATAAAGATATAGTCCAACGATAGTATTGGCTCCTGTTATTACGGTAGCAAGTAAGGTGATCTGGTGCGATCTCCAGTCTCCAACGCTCTAATACTATTCCTATAAGAAGATGCTCTTAACTTTCTTGTCTGCCCTGGTATTAGTAGCTACTGCTATATATGGCAGATGGACTAGTTCATTGTGTGGAAAAAGTTGGGTGATACCCAACAATTACAAACGGTGAAATTATCCTTTGACAGAAATTTGAGATTGCCTCTTTCGTGTCTAAAAAAAAAAAAGAAAAAAAAAAAAAAGAAAAATCTTATGATTGATATATTTACATTTGTAATGTATGTTCTTAATATAGCCTCTGGACGTTTCCGAGGATAAAAAAAGCATCCCTTTTTGTTCATATCTATTTATTAATACACAAAGTGATGAATGTTTTCGTTTGAAATTCATTTTCCCGTAAGTTCATTAAAAAGTAAATTTGCCTTTTTTAGAAAATTTGTTTACTATTCAATCAAAAGGATAAGAACAAATGTTAACCCATAACCATCTAAAATATGAATATGAAATATAATCTATAGGTTTAGGTTCACTCATCATTAGGGCCTCATTAAGAAAAATCATCAATCATTTTGATTTGTTTACACTAATTAATCAATATATATATATATATATATATATATATATATATATATATATATATATATATATATATATATGTTGTACTCCCTATATAATGGACTCACCCTCCACTATATCTTCACGTCAACGATAGCATTAGACAGACTTTACCAAATCACCGTGGCACCATTCCGTGTGATACCATCTGCGTAGTGGACAGATAGTCTCTGCTCCACTGGACTCTCAGCTTCCTATTGACTAACTACTGTTTAACCAGGTTCACTTGTATCTTGTTTCTGTTACTTGAATATATGTTTTTCTATCAACCCTTTTTGTGTTCCCCATGTTTTTCTTTTGTCATCATCACAACAATATATATTTTTCTTTATCATTACCATTAACATTGTTACTATTATTTTTATATGAAGGCTTCAAATTTCTTATACCTTAGCAGGTGAAACACTTTAAAAAACGTTAAACTTGAAAATGATATTATCTTATATGTACTCTTTCCTTTGTAGTAAATATATTATTATTTCTACAAAGAAAAGAAAAAAATGTTTTTTATTGCTTAAGAGGCAATTGCTTGGTTTTATTTTGTTTCTTTATTTAATTGCGTACCAAATTTCGAAGGTTATTTAATGCCAGAAGCAAATTGGAGAATAACAGTAAACGTAGTATTCAACCAAGGATTGGGGTATATGCAGTTAATAATTTTCACAAAAGGTATTAGCTCGAAAGTGGATGTAATAATGTGACCGGATTTTGAACTCGCTTGTTAAGATTTCACAGCCCTCCACTACACCACGACAACTTACACTTACAAGCAATGGTGTTGGCATTCAGGATTATAACTTTGTGGGCTTATTGATTATTCAGGGAAAAAAAGGGCTCTTTTTTCCGAATCATGAGGAAATATCAAGATAAATATCTAATCTATTTTAAGAAAGAGAGCAGAAATCCGAAAGATAACGTATGAAACACAAGAAAACTATTTCGATACAAATCTTCACAAAAAATGACCGCATCAGAAAAAAGGCAAGGTACAGGTGGACACATGCAGTCAATGCATTAAGCTACCACAGAGTAAGTAGTTTATTGAATATTGATTCGATTAAAATATCTAACTTTGGATAAAATTGATATTGACTAAATATTGGCTTTAGAAACCACACAGAGACACAAACATCCACACAGACACATACATACACACTCTAATGCTCATTTCTCTCCTTTACTCTCTCTCTTTCTCTCACTCTCCACCCCTATATATATATATATATATATAGGATTGACACATATAATCGCTTAGTCGAGTGAGAGTCAGTCACATAGTGTGGCTGACTATGTGTATACACTATCATAACAGATCCTCATACACTCTATTAAGTATCCTGAGCATTCTGTACTTATAAACATTGCAAACAATATTTAAGAAATAATATAAAAAAAACAACACACTTCTATATAGAATTATGCAGGGGATTTATATTAATTCGTGTAGGATTTATTTCAGTTCATTTTCACAATTAAAAAAAACAGCATTGGATACTATTTAAAATCTAATTATTTCGTTAAACCTATTTAAAACAGGTGGTTAATCGGAGAATTAAACAACGGTTTTTCATTGCTAATTTTTCCTTATTTAACAATTTAATTAAAATGTAGAGAACAAAATTACTTTTATTTAATTTAAACAATGGATTTATTTTCAAGATTTTTCGATTGTATTTCTGTTAATATATATTTGAACAAATACAAAAAGTTAGAAATCAATAATGCCAAGCAGATCTTTCTTAAAATCCAATTCTTAAAAATATGCAAATTAGTCTTCCCGTTTACACTGTAAATGACTATTTGTTTGAATACATAAATATAATTGCATTTCATTAGTATGTTAAAATAGCTGAGAGTCTTAATGATATAAAATGATTTTCTCAAGAATTCTGATTTTATCATGTCGCAGTGCTAGCACATATCTAAATGACCCTCTCTCGCTACCTGTCTCTATCACGTCCAGGTAGGTTTTCCAGACAACATCCTGTATCGGCACAGAGCTGTTATATATAAATTCTAGCTGGCCGCCCTACTTTTGTTTGTCCATTTAAAGGGGCGCATAGGAGCACATCACTTATGAGCTCATCCTTACTTTTCCAGCAGTGTTCCGCATATCTGAATCGTCTAACTTGGATAGATTTCGTGACCCAACAGCTACTGTTTTGTGAGGGCACCTGCCTCCCGGACTAGTTTAATACAGCTTGCAACATTCTTGCGTAATTGCCGTCAAGCTTTTTCTCCAAACGTTTACTTAACGTCCATGTGGTGCATCCATATAGCGGTATCGACACGACCGCTGCTTGGAAAAAAATGCGTTTTATTTA
This sequence comes from Sepioteuthis lessoniana, assembly GCA_963585895.1. NCBI lineage: Eukaryota > Metazoa > Mollusca > Cephalopoda > Myopsida > Loliginidae > Sepioteuthis > Sepioteuthis lessoniana. The sequence continues at coordinate 107,411,100 of OY757904.1, forward strand.
TTCGGCCAGCTCTTACTTCCATATGACCGATAGCCTACAGATACCTTTCCATGCCTTTACCAATCGCATGTTGATGTCATTCTCTGTTGATGATATGCTGCTTCCAAAGTTGGTGAAATTGCACACTAGTTTCAAAGGCACACCCATAATCATTGATAATGGGACATAAAAGTCTTAGAGAACTGGGTAGTCAGAGTTGACGTATATTCAATGACTTAATGTTCATTATATAATTTATAGTCGACCTAATTACCATAAATTCTTTATGCTCTATTCTCAGGACCAAAATAAACTTAGATCTATCTTACCTCCCACTGGACGAAAGAACTTGCTCTAGAGTTCTGAAAAATTACATACACTAATCTTGATATTCCAGTGTGGAAATCTTGACATTTTTCCTCAAATAAAAACAAAGATATTTTCTTTACGAGGATCATTAAATAAGTTTCCAGAGTATTTTCGTCCGTGCACTTTTATTGATAGTACACACATGAAACTCCTTCCCCTTCGAAGTAATCTCCTCCGGCTGCAAATCACTTGTTGCGCCGTGCCAACAACTTTTGGAAGGCCCCATGGAAGTCCTCTTGCCTGAACGAGTCAATGACCTTCGTCACGACCTATTTCATCTCCTCAATTGTCTCATAACGACAGCCTCTGAGCTTAGGAAATAACCAAATGTCACAGGGAGCAAGGTCTGGACTATAGGGAGGGTGGGGAACTGTCTTGATGCCCATCTTGGTCAAATAGTCTGTGACCAGGATGATATTGCGCACTGGTGGAAATGCCACTGAGCCGATTTGAAGAGTGCTAGCCTCTTCCGACGTAATCTCTTCCTGAACTCCCTTAAAACCTCAACATAGTAACCCTAACCCCAACCCTAACTCTTTGGCCAATCAACTCAGGTGTATTGACTTCTTTACTCCTCCCACACCTCTCATCATCCCTCACAGACTCCGTGCCTTCCTTGAATCTCTTATGCCACTCAAAAACTGATGATCGATTCATGCAAGATGGTCGAAAAACCTGTGAAGCATTCCATACGTTTCTGTGGCATTTTTCCAAGTGTAAAACAGAATTTTATTGCATATCGTTATTCTAAAATGTCCTCACGTCCAGATTGCATTTTTGAAATACACCAGCAGTGAAAATCAGGCTTTAGTAGGGTGTATTCTAATTTCTGCAGTAGCTGTTTATTTGAACCTGAAATCATAAACATTGGTCAGTCATCTCGTAAGATGTATAGCAATATCATACTGAATTTTCAAGAGCCTATGACATTTTTATATGCCTGTACAAAAAAACTGGACACTTATTGAATACACCACGTATTTTGCTCGCTTCTCACTCCAAATAGAAAATAATAAATCATAAATGTCTTTATATAAAAGGTCATTTTCATAGTGATATTCAATATACCATTGTTTTACCTTACACCACACACACACACACACACACAGCGAATTAAAAATATCAAACTACAAAATATATTCAAAAAACAAAAATCAACAAACAAGAAATTTATATTTCATTGTTTGTGGATAAGATCCCAATCATATATTTTTACAGTGCAATTCTAAAATTTCATCAGAGGGTAATATGTAGTAATCTCAAAACCCCAAAAGTTTAACAATGGGTTCATATACAAATTATCCCAATCAATTCACCAACAAAGTGATAAACTCTACCTTTACAAGGGCACAATGGCTAAAGTGCTAGACTGCAGCTTCAAAGTAAGTGAGTTCAAACTCCAGTCTCGGTATTACGTACACTTTCAAATTAATAACCTTGTGAAAACTATGAACACCCGTATCCCACCAGCTATGATTTAAATAGTTTCACGGCTATTCTTTCTTTTTCTTTTTTTTTTAACCAGGATAGCTTTAAAAAAACCTACAAAAGTTGATATACCATTAAGCAAAGAATCCAACCCAAACCATCTAAGAATACAATTGTTTGATATAGTGGACATATATATATATATATATATATATATATATATATATATATATATATATATATATATATCATCATCATGTCGTGCCGCTAAAATGGATATCCCTGACCCTCTCTCGCCACTTCTCTCTATCGTTCATCGCCTCTGGCAGGTCTTCAGGGCTACATCCCGTATCCTCACATAGCTGCTGTATGTATGTTCGAGCTGGTCGTCCTGCTTTTGCCCAGCCATATCTGGGGGTCCATAGGAGTATATCACGTATGAGCTCGTCCCTGCTTCTCCAGCAGTGTCCTGCGTGTTTGGTTCGTCTCACTTGGATAGTTTTTGTGATGAGAAGTAGGAGGCCGTATATATATATATATATATATATATATATATATATATGTAAACTTTTTGAGTTTTTGTTAACTATCTGATATGTATGAATGAAATGTCCTATTTATTTTGTTTTAGCAGAAGGGGTATCTATATCAATTGTATTTAAAAGAAAATAACAATAGATTTCACTTCGGGTTCTTATACAAAAACAAAATAGAAGATGCGCATATTTTTACAGGAATTGTCTTAGTAAATGAAATTGGAGACCTGTGTTTGAGTTCTGACTGGGGATGTTGATATTTCATTTCGCGCTAATGCTCTGATGGAGGACGTGAGACCATCCTCTTTTCCTCTAGCGATAGTTGAATAGTCGGGAAAAGTGGTTTCTTTAGCCTTGATTAGGTAACCAGTCTAGGAGAAGGAAAACTCTGAATTCCAACCAGCATAACTCCGCTAAAAACATACCCATAGGTGCGGAGATGTATAAATTCAACCCAAAAGAAATTGTGACATATCGAGGAAAACATTTTTTAGCAAACTCATATTTATTTTTACCCGAAAATCGTCCCTTGTTAACGAGTTTAATACAGTGATTAATATGAATCATTCAATACATAATACAGGAAAAAATTAGATCAAAATCCAGCTGATTCAGTCGAGTCAAAAGATTCATTTATTGGCCTTTGTTCATACTTCTATGACGAGCAAATGCTTTGAAGAGGCCTATAGTTTAACACACTGGTTGTAGCGTAACATACTGGAAGCCAAGGCGATGTTCCTAGGAATACAAATCCTCATAATCTTCTTATAATAATTTTGAACTGGATTAATGACCAATAAATTGTAATCAAACATTGGTTACTAAGTGAGTCTAAGGCGTAATTCCCGTCTTTTAATGTTTCCTGGTATGCCGTAAATGTCTTTGCAAGCATTAGGGTAAGCCTGTTTACGGTTTCCCTGAGCTATTTAGCTTCGTGAAGTTGTGGTTTTCGCATTTGCTGACAGGCAACACACTTACTGGCCCATCAGCCTGCAGTCTTTACTGTAACTTTACTTTTCATAGAATCGTTGCTAAATATCGTTTCATATTTTAAAGAATATAATCTCGATTAATCTAGCCAGCTTCACTTTTGTTTGGATATTATCTTTCAAAATACTTATATTTTAATGTTATTTTTCTGCCTATTAGACATGCATATTAAGTGTGAATTTTAGACATAGTTTGAGCTAATCTGAATATTTACTGCACACATATATGAATACTGATTTATTTTCTTTATCAGGTTCATCAAAAAATCATCCATGAAATTTATGTTATTTTTTCTTTTTTCCTGCGTATAAAATGCACCTATGAAATATACACTCTTCTATATAGTTTGGATTATTATAAAACTCTACAGTGCAAATAATGATTTCTTTTCGATAAGAAAAAGATCGTACTAATATCTGTCATTTTGCAACTATTTGCTAGCCAATATGACATGTCTATTAAGTATACATATTTTATATAGTCTGGATTAATCTAAACATTCTTAAATATGAAAATTTTGACTTCTTTATTTGCAAATTTCGAAATTCACTGAAAAAATACTGTGCATAAAAGTTTAGACATTTACTTTCCTTTCCTTCACAAGACATTTATAAAAATTGCATGATGAAATACTGAGATGTTGCAAACATTTATCACGGCATTAGATACTTTATAACAAAGAGATTATAAATTTCGATTCCTTTGCTGATCATCTCTCTGAATCGTTGCTTTTTTTTATTCGAAAAGTATAAGAATAAGAAAACCTAACTAAATATTGAATATCATATACATTTCTGTCCATATGACGTAGCTCTAACGTTAAAAATAGACATTTTGATACTAAAAAAGCAAATCTTTAAAATAAATGTTTATCTCAAATATTTATTATTTGAGAGGATCCGAATGAACCCGAATCAATCTTCCAAATTTTACGCTGGATGTAAACGATAGAAAAAATAGAATGTCTTTTAGATATTTATCCTAAACATTAATTCTGCAATTGTTCCATAGCCAGATACGGCTATGTATGAAACGTACATAGAATGTTCATAACATATATACATAGAACATAGGAATCTCGAAACACGAAAAACACTTACGACTTCTTAGTTCAGGTACGAAACCTTTTATTACCTTTGAGTTAAAGGTTCCAACATAAAGAAAGGATTCACATTCTTTCTATTATGACTTATTCATCTGCCCACCCCCCCGCAAACACACACACCACACACACACACACCATCTCGTGCGACACCTGCCCAAGGCCTCCGCGAGCAAGCGAAAGTCAACCGTCTTCTTCCGAGCCCGGAACTCAACTCAACTCACTTTCTTCAAAATTCCCAAAATCCTTCGCGCGCTCCCGTCATTCGCACTCTGTAACCCCGTTTCCCATCTGGTCAATTGTGACATCTCTGAGTGACACGTCTGTTTCGCCCGCGCGCGTGGACACCTGCGTTAATGTTGCACCTAAATAACCCATGCACTAAGCCGAAAGGTTCTCAGCCTAACTAAACCCAAAGGCATAAAACGAAATCCCTCGGCCATTATATTACACAATCCCACGTGCTAATTTGTAATAACATCAGTTTTAAAAGCTGTATTTAAGATGCATTTTGTTTGATCGTTTTTTTATGGGCCAATCATCTCTTTTGTGTTATTAACTGCCCGGGAGACTGGGGCTCAATCTCAGGTCAAGTCAAACCAAAGACTTAATAAATAGTATTCGATGCCTCTTTGCTTAAGAATCAACATTATATAGTACGTATTTTGGGTAAAGTGGAGAATTCCAGAAAAGGAGTAACACCCTCCTCTACACCTACGTGTAGTATTCGCTATTAAAACAGGGAGCCCTCGGGTCACCCAGGATAACAGTCGCCAAAGTATAAAAGAGTAGAATTTACATTCAAATTTTTTTTTTTGTATAAAACTGTTGCAATAGACAAGGATAGTAAACAATTGAAATGCTTACGTAATACGTTAGTCTCATTCAATTATCTGCTTCTTCACGTGCCGATAACGTTATTTGGAGGCTTATTCATAAAATCTTCTTAATAAGGGAAATTTGACCTGGGTGGTGGTTGAAAACAGTCATCATGCACTCAAATAATAGCAATTTAAGGGAAATTTGGAACAGTATTTTAATCAAGTTCTATCAAGGATTGTGGCACCAGTGTGGACGCTAGAGGATTCTGGGTCACTATTTCGTGTCTATTAATGGCATATGCACTCTGACTCAAAATGGTGGTACCTGTTTTCGTCTCATTTATGAGATCTGTTAAAAACACTGGCATTAACAACAATACCTGAAAATGTATAACTATGGAATTATTATTATTAATACTATTATTACTATTATTATTATTATTATTATTATTATTATTATTATTATTATTATTATTTACTACTTAAGAGTTTTTCACATCAGCGTGAGCTGATGTTTTTTTCACTGGAGTTGGAATGACAGCAAGTCCCCTCAAGTCTCCAGGACTCTTCTCGGTATTCTGGCCGTTCTCAACAATGCTATAGTTTGGATGGTCTCCACTCGTCCTCTAACTTCTAAATCCTCCAGTTTTCTTCTTCTTCTTCTTCTTCTTCTTCTTCTTCTTCTTCTTCTTATTATTATTATTATTATTATTATTATTATTATTATTATTATTATTATTATTATTTTCGAGTCTTTCACACCAGAGTTGGCCGATGGTTTCTCACTGGATTTTGCGTGACAGCGATTCTCCTCAAGTCTCCAGGTTGCTTTTCATAATTCTGTCTGATCTCATCGATGCTTTATTTCTAATGGTCTCCTCTCGTTCTTTTATTTCCAAGTTCTCCAGCCTCTTGTACAAATACTTTTGTGACTGTACCCAATTACAATGGGTATCACTGACTTTTTCTTGTTCCATAGTTTTACAGTTCTCTAAGAAGGTCTCAGTTCTTATCTCTCTTCTCCCTTTCTTTCAGTTTTCAGTTTGAACCAATGTTCAACCGAGACCGTAAGCTTCACTCTTCGTCAGGTTCTATTGTTTTATTGACTATCAATAGGTCATGTCCTCAAGCAGAGTTTATATGATCCGTTTGTATCTCAAAATTCCAAAGAACCTGTCATTATCATTTTCTTGGACCGACTCTAGTTTGTGCATATACCATTTGTTCGTATGCTCAAATTTAAACTCCACGTACATTTCCTTGTGGATCACCTTTCACACCTAGTCGTGACTTATGAAATGTTACTTGAAACAATGTACTTGTATATAGATAATAAATATTATATATATATATATATATATATATATATATATATATATATATATATATATATATATGTACCTTTGAATCCATATAACTACATTCCATGTTTCTTTTATACGTACTTTAAGCTATAAACGTTTACAAATTTGCAAATTAATTATATGAAGCCATATAGATGACTTCGGCATTAAATAGCCCAATATCAGTTGACATGCCTTCAAGCAAAACACTTAACTAAACTTTAAACATCAGGGGTAATTATTCATTAAAAAAGCTGTTGAAAATATCGAAACCAATGAATTAATATCAACATATATTGAAAATTTTAAATTAATGTGGTTAATATATTTGGTCTAATTTCTATTACTATAATATTTTTTTTAGATGTAATATAGTTTTAAAAAAGCCATCATGGTGAATTCTTGTTGAAAGTTAGTATATATACTAAACAGCTCATATAATCACCAAAGTGAAAAGGTAAGGGATAATTGGTAATGGAATGTTTTCTGCTACAAAATATCTTCATAGAAATAGTCTGTATACCATGAATATTAATATTCAAAGCTTTGAAATTTGTTTGGTTAGAAAATGTATTCATTATACTGATAGGAAAATTCTGATTACTATATCGTTATGTGTACGTATTAATTGCTATAATTTTCCAATGAAATTTAATTTATTGCAAAATACGATTATGACCTTGTTTATGAATAATAATAATAATTGTTCCTCTGTCTCTTCACATTTTTCACAGATCTCATACGCTTTCTGAATTGCAAGCAGTCTTCAAGAGTTTCCTTACCTTTTCACATGTGTAAATTGTCTCTGTCTTCCCTGATTTTATTATTAGATACTTTCGAATACGTATACGGTGCAGCTAATAAGTTTTTGAACAAACATGCAATAATCTTATAAACATGCATTAAGCTTATAAACGACTTATTCTGAGAGTTACAGATAGGAACCTTACATAAAAACTAAATCTTATCGTAATCAATATACTAAGATATATATTTAATCATGTTTCATTGTTCTTGAGGAACTTTTGGAAAAATGCGCTTATCAATGAAAAAAAACAAAAAAACAAAAAACAAAGCAAAAAAGTTTTTTTATTCTTCAACCATTTGATCTCTAATAGAAAAGGCAAGTCGACTTTTCAGTAAGAAACTGTTGATTTAATTTGGATTCCTTATGGCTAGTGTTTTCATTTGTCTAAATAAGCGTTATTATGCAGAAATCCCTGGTTGCTAGAAACTGCGAAATTTTGACAAGACTACCAAATGGTAATTTGAGCTTTCATTTTCAATATTCTTGATTGATTCCAATCGTTACTAATCGATATGGATACTCCAATATAATTATTCTTCTCGTGTAATATTCCTGTTTTTTACAACAAAAGATTTTGATCTAATTAATAGTCTCACTCACTCTCTCTATCTTTCATATATATATATATATATATATATATATATATATATATATATATATATATATATATATGTGTGTGTGTGTGTGTGTCTGTGTGTGTGTGTGTATGATGTGAGCACTTGTGTGTGTATCTAAATGTATATGTTTGTGTGTATCTGTGTGCTTGTTAACTTACTTTCTCCCAATGTCCTAGTGTTTATACCTCTGAGTTTTCCTCAGGTTATATATTATTAAATATGAACAAATATTTTTAGTAGAAAATTGACACGTAAAAAAAGAAAAAAAAAGAAAGAAAAACAAAAAAGTAAAAATGACCGCAAAACTTGCATGAAAGTCAATTTTATTGTCAACATATTTAATAAAAGTTAATTTTATAGTTGACATCAAAGAGATATTTTTATATCAGATTTTTTCTGGTTGGTTTATTCTGATATAAAAATCTTTTGAACAAACTCTGTCGAAATGGAAATATTTCAAAAATCGATAGCCTAAAATGGTTTATATTTAACGCAAAAATATCTTCATATAATTCCTTAGAAAAGTTTTGCCAACGAATAAACACTTAACATTTTAAAACCGATTAAAAATCCTGTATTGATTAAATTGTTTGTTTATTTTTTTCAAACCTCAACGGGCAGTAATAGCCTATATTTTTCAAGACCTTTTTTCTGGCAAGGCAGCTGTTTAGATGAACTAGATTCTTTCTAAACGCAATACATGGCAAAGATAGAAAGACAGAAACAGAGCAGAGAGTACTTGTGTGTGTGTGTGTGTGTGTGTGTGTGAGAGAGAGAGAGAAAGAGAGAGAGAGAAAATCCGGGAGGGAGGAAAGCGCTCATTTGTCTCGTGCGACGATTACCAAGACAGTGAACTAGAGAAAAAAGCGTAATATCAATCCTTTTTTTATAATTTGGAGGAGACAAAAAATAAAGATTTATCCTATCTGAAAACTATAGTAATCAGGATCCCTTTGCACGATATAAAACTTTTTCATTTTTGTCTCTAATTATTCCTGATAGTTTCATTGAAATCGGATTCAAAATAGCGGAGCCAAAGTGATACGGTCGAAATGCAGTGACAGAGGTGAAACCATCAATCACATAATAAGCGAATACAGCAAATTGGCACAGAAGGAGTACAAGGCTAGACACGACTGGGTGGGCAAGATTATACACTGGGATATGTGCAAGAAATTTAAATTTGACCATGCCAACAAATGGTATATGCACAACCCAGCACCTGTGTCTAGAAAATGACACACAGAGACTCCTATGGGACTTTGACATACACAAGGATCACCTAATCTCGGCCAGAAGACCAAATCTTAGAATAATAAACAAAAACAAAAAAAAAAAGAAAATCTGCAAAATTGTCGTATTTGCTGTCCTGGCTGACCACGGAATAAACTTGTTTGAAAGTGAAAAGAGAGATAAGTACCTCGACCTTTCTAGAGAATTGAAAAAAACTATGGAGCGTGAAGGTGACAATTATACCAATTGTGATTGGTGCTTTTGGCACGGTAACTAAAGGACTGTTAAAGGGCTTGGAAAATTTGGAAGATGGCGGCCGAGTGGAGACCCTCCAAACAGCAGCATTGTTGAGAACGGCCACAATACAGAGAAGCGTTCTGGAGACTTGAGGAGACTTGCTGTCACTCAATCTCCAGTGAAAGACCATCAGCTTACGCTGATGGAAAAAATTCTTATGAGCAAATAATAATAATTATTGGGCTATACAAACAAATAGAAAATGCACAACCCATCACCTGTGTCTAGAAAATGACTCACATAAACTCCTATGGGACTTTGACATACACACGGATCACCTAATCTCGGCCAGAAGATCAGACCTGATAATAATCAACAAAAAAAAAAAAAAGAGAATTTGCAAAATTGTCGACTTTGCTGTCCCGACTGACAACAAAATAAAACGGAAAAAATGTTAAAAGAAGGATAAATACTTCGACCTTTTTAGAGAATTGAAAAAAACTATGGAACATGGAGGTGACAATTATACTGAATGTGATTGGTGCTTTTGGCACAGTAAATAAAGGGTTATTAAAGGGTCTGGAGGACTTGGAAGTTGACGGTCTTGGAAGTTTACGGACTATTGAATACCATCCAATCTACAGCATTATTGAGAACGGCCAGAATACTGAAAAGAGTCCTGGAGACTTGAAGAGATTTGCTGTCACTCAAACTCTGGTGAAAAACTATCAGCTTACGCTGAAGTGAAAAACTCTAAAGGGTAATAATAATAATAATAATAATAATAATAATAATAATAATAATAATAATAATAAGAAGAAGAAGAAGAAGAAGAAGAAGAAGAAACCTACAAATACTTGGGGATATTGGCAGCTGACACCATCAAACAAGTAGAGATGAAAGATAAAGTTAAGAAAGAGTATATCAAGAGAACCAGATAACTACTTGAGAGAAAACTAAGAGAAACCTTATCAAAGGAATAAATACCTGGGCTGTTTCCCTTGAAACATATTTGGGACCTTTCTTGAATTGGATCACAGAAGAATTTAAAGAGTGGACTAGTGAACACAGAAAACTAATGACCATACATGAGGCAATACATCTCAGAGGTGACGTTGACAGACTATATGAGTCAAGAAAAAAAGGAGGAGGAGGGCTTGCCAATATTGAAATCAACGTTGCCGCATCAATACAACGACTTATAGACTACATAGAAAAGCGTGGAGAAAGACTGATTACAGCCACCAAAAATAGTACTGACAACGCAAGGACTAACTCAACGACAATAACTAGAAAAATGGTAAGAAAAATTACACTATGAATGTTTTAAGCGACTAATGAGCCACATCTCACACGAGAAAAATTAGACGTTACGTACCTAATAAAGGGAAACCTTAAGAGAGTAAGTGAATCTTTCCTATAAGAACCAATCATATCAAAGCAAGAATTGATAAGACTCAACAAAACAACAAATGTAGGATATGTGATGATAGAGACGAAATAACCAATCACATAATAAGCGAATGCAGAAAATTTTCACAGAAAGAGTATAAATCTAGACACGACTGGGTGGGAAAAGTGATCCACTGGGAATTGTGCAAAAGAATTTAATTTGACCATACGAACAAATGGTATATGTACAACCCAACATCAGTCCTGGAGAATGACACACAGAAACTCCACTGGGATTTGATAACCAAACGGATCACCTAATCTCCGTCAGACGACTAGACGATTTAATAACCAGCAAAGAAAAGAGAGAACTTGCAAAATTGTGGACTTAGTTGTTCTGGTAGACCCCAGATAATTTAAAAACGTGAAAAGAAGGATAAATAACTCGACCTTACTAGGGAACGGAAAAATTGTGTAACATGAAAGTGACGTTTATTCCTATTATAATTGGTGCCCATGATACAATCAGCTAAGTATCAATAAATGGACTGGAGGATTTGGAAATAAGATGATAGTGGAGACCATCCAAACTGCTGCATTACTGAGAACGGACAGAATACTGACAAGAGTCCTGGAGACTTGAGGAGATCTACTGTCACTAAAACATCAGTGAAAGAAAATCAGCGTTAGCTGATGCGAAAATCTCAATACTACAACTACTACTAATAATAATAATATAAGTCTCCTGTGAAAAACCATAGTAATAATAATAATAATAATACTCCAGTAAAATAATAATAATAATAATAAAATTAAGAAGAAGAAGAAGAAGAAGAAGAAGAAGAAGAAGAAGAAGAAGAAGAAGAATCCAGTGAAAAACCATCAGCTAACGCTGATCTGAAAAACTCTAATGATTAAATAGTAATAATAATACTATAACTACTACTACTAATAATAATCTAGCACAAAAGGATTACAAGACGAGACAGAACTGGGTCGGAAAAGTGATCCAGTGGGAATTGTGAAAGAAACTCGAATCTGTACCTTACAACCAAATGGTCTATGCACAAGTGCCCAAGAGAATGAGGCCAATAATATTCTCTTGGATTCTGAAATACAATTAGATCACGTAATTCTTCCCAGGAAACCAGACATAGTGTTGAATAGCAAACAAAACAGAACTTGCCATCCAGTGAATTTTGACATCCTGGTGGATGAGAGAGTGTAAATTAAAGAAAAAGGAAAGATAAACAATATTTGGACCTTTCCAGAGTATTGAAAAAATGGTGAAGAAAAGCGTGACAGAAATTGTAGTTGCTGCACTTGAAAGGTGTTCAAGGGCTTGGTAAAATAACAGGAGAGACTTGAAATCTAAGATACAATCGAGACCATGAAATCAAAGCAGTGTTAACATTATCTAGAATAAAAAAAATTCATAGGAGATTGGATGAGACTGAAGACCACCACTTAAAATTGATGTGAATAACACGTAAGTAGTAAAATATCTATTAGAATTATAAAAAAAAGAGCAAAAAAGAATACGGCATCAAGTAACACCAATATCTACAGAAAAGTAAAATTCAAGGAAATACATATATGCTTGTATGGGTACAACATTGTCAACAGTAGAAATACCTGTCACATTCTAAACTTTCACGTGTGTATTTTACGTGAACTTAGGCAAATGGTAATGGTAATCTAAGTGTTGTCTTAGCAATCTTTTTAGGTTGGATCAGTTACGATCATGGATTGGACAGGTGGATACTCTGAGTTTGCAATTGTAACGTTTATAAAAACTGGTTAATCTAAAATAGCTACCGTTTCGAGCTCATTTTATCATATTTACCCAACCCCTCCGCTCGGGCAGGATATGATACAAGGTCAATTTTTTAAGCGGAGCTTAATAGGTTTGAATTCTGAGTTTTCCTTCTCCTAGACTGGTTGCTTCACCAAGGCTGAAGAACCTAGTCTGCCCTACTATTTACCCATTGCTGGAGGGAGAATAACTGGATTCATACCTTTCCCAAGGGTATTAGTGCTATGTGAAATGCAATCAGTCCAGGATTTGAACTCATGTCGTCATGTCCAATTCCTGCGACGATAACGATCATACCACTGGCACTTCCACTTCGTGTTCATTTTATATTGCTTTTGAATGAACCTGTCTTAGATCAAAAATCAAATTCTGCCCAGGTGTAACATAGCCAAATGTGGTTCTGTAAAATATACGGATACGTAAAACGTTCATTTACAAAAGAATCCCGAAACACTGACGACTTTCTTTAGTTCACGTACGAAACGTTTATTGACTTCTTGTGTTTGGTCTTTCGACACGAGGAAAGAGAGACACAATTTTTATTATGCTGACTGTTCCATTTGACCCTACAAACGCGCGGCGCATCCTGTAGCCCCACTGGACTGACCTTGAGCAGGCTCAAAAATCAACTCGTTTCGTCCAACCTCAGATCTCATCTAGCTTCGTCTAGCAACAAATCTCAACTAAATGCTTTTTTTCAAAATCTCCAAGAATCCCAGCCCATCGCTTCCGGGCATGACGTCATTCGCATCCCAGTCACATTTCCCATCTGGAGTTTTTATTATGACCTCTGTCATTGTAACATCCTCCCTGTGCGAGCTGAAAACCTGTGCTGAATGTGTGTACCAGCACGTGCACTAAGCCGAATAGTTGTAAGCCTAACTAAACCTAATGATAAGATATAACCAACGAAAAATGACAATATGAAACAAATTCATTCCGCAATTATATAACACTGGAACAGTTGAAATTCAGAAGTAATTCTACCATAATATATATATATATATATATATATATATATATACGAGGGTGAATAAAAATGAAATGATTTTTCCTTAAATAAAGAAATTTATTACCAACACAGGAACATGTATCATACATCAAATAAGCTGTTCTGCTTTGGATCACATCCCTACTTCTCAATGTACTCACCGTTTCTATCAATATCACTCTTCCACCTTTGAATGTGAAAATGTATCTCTGCCTCGTAAAATTCTCTCTAATGATCTCGGAGCTACTTCATCACCGCAGTTTTCACTTCCTCGTTACTTGCTTAATGTTTGACTCTTAAACCCTCTTTCTAGTGAGTATGTAGGATGTGGTAAAGTTGTCAGCTCGAATGAGGTGATTGCCTCCGTTATCCTGATACTTGTATGTCGTGTAGCATTGTCATGCAGACGGAGGATATAATCTATTGGCAAGTTGGGTCTCTGTTTAGACTAAATAAAAAGGAATTACATATTGATTCACCCTCGTATATATATATATATAAGTAAGTAAAGTTAGCGACCATAGTCGAGGGTGACCCGAAGGCTCCCTTTTCGATAGCTACTACACCAAGGTGTAGGGGAGGGCGCTACTCCATTCCCAGGATTGCTCCACTTTACCCTTGAACCGTACCTTATAATGCTGAGTGTTAAGCAAGGTGGTATCAAGTACCATTTTTAAAGTCTTTGGTATGACTCGACCTGGGATTGAACCCAGGTCTCCCGGGCCATTGGCGAACACTCTAACCGCTGGGATTGCTGTAGGGTCTACATAAAACCTAAATTATTTCTATGCAGACTACGTGAATATATGCCAGTCTTATTTCAGTTATCTATGTTTATTTATCTAAGACTAATATTTATTTAGTTTAGAAGAAAATCTTTATACTCGTTAACGTCAGGTCCTGCTTTCATCATTTTCCCATAACTTGGCATATATTTCAATGCTGTGTATTTTCACTTCACACTCAGATAAAACTCATTTTTTTTGTATACTGTCACATTCATTTCGTCATGTATCTTCACGCCTCGTTTCAACTGAGATCACGTTTTTCTTGTCCCCATCCTTTCCTCTTTTATTCCTATTTATTTTTTGTTCTCTTTTCACTTGTTATCTTTTTTTTTTCGGTTTTGATTTTCTTATCTTTCTTCTCTCTCCTCTTTCTTTTCCTATTTCTCTTCGGTTTTATTTTTCTTATCTTTATCTCATTCTCTGTCTTTTATCTTGTTGATTTTCATTTCTAACTCATTTATCTTTACGCCCTGTCAGCGGAACTTAGGAGACGCAGCCTGTATCTTCATGTTAAGACATAAGAACCTTCAAAAATGGGGTGTTCCGAATATGACTCTGAACAACATTTGGTTGGTGAAGCTCTGGTTCTTGTGCTCAGGGAAGTGTAGACACCACCTTTATTCCCATTTTTCCAGAGTGCACGTTGACTCGGAGGATTAATGCCTATTTGACACTCCAGGCAGCTGTCTTATCGACACTGCTGTATGGATGTACTACTTGGACGCTAACTAAACGGCTGGAGAAGCTTGACGGCAATTACATTAGAATGCTGCGAGCAACATTGAACAAGTCCTGGCGGCAACGCCCCACAAGGCACAAACTATACGGTCACCTGTCTCCCATAACAAAAATTATCCAAGTTAGACGAACCAGACACGCAGGACACTGCTGGAGAAGCTAGGACAAGCTCATAAGTGATGTACCCCTATGGACCCCTATATATGGCCGGGCAAAAGCAGGACGACCAGCTCGATCATACATACAGCAGCTTGGTGAGGATACGGGATGTAGCCCTGAAGACCTGCCAGAGGCGATAAACGATAGGGAGAAGTGGCGAGAGAGGGTCAGGGATATCCGTGCTAGCAGCACGAGATGATGATGATGATGATGATCGGTCAAATAGCTCTTTATTTTGAGATAAGATATAAATACTTGTTATCATATAACCGGGCACAAATAACTATTAAGAAACCATAAAAGATTTAAATAAAACTTTGCAATGTACTCAAATCCCTAAAATCATTGCATGTCATTAAAATCAATCAATCAATCACTTTTCTTTCTATTTTGGTATCATTTCTTAACTCTTATGATTTCTTTCTTTGTCCTTTTCCTTTATAAATCCTTTCTCTTTTCATTCGTTATTACGTATCGTTTGCATTCATACAGAAAATGTCAACAATGCTAGATCTACTACCTACATATTAAAATCTTCCTGATAAAACCCAAGCGAGGATAATGGAAACCAGGAATAGGAAAACTCAGAAAGGAACAAGTCATTATGCCCTATTGCACTTTGGTCAGACAACACATGTGCACTCCTTCATTCACAATATGGCATATCACACACTTGACGCCGTTGAACATTTTTTTTATTGAATACAGGGATTAAGCTCTTATTAGATAGACTTTTTTCCAAAGCAAACAATACGGAAAGCGTATTTGAAAATGTCGACATAAATGACATTTTCTCCTTCAAACAGAAATAAAATTACACCAAAAATTATTGACGCAAATGCCATCAACACAATTCGAAGTAATTATTTAAAAATATTTTAGATGGTTTTTAAATATTCTAAAAAAAGAAATATAAAACATAACATTAAGACAATTCTTAAACAACAACAGAAATATTTAAATACAAATACTCAATGTTGGTTGGTTCATTGGGTTTACGGCATATCAATTATTGTTGGTTATTTCATGTCAAAACGTGTTTATACATATATATTAAGTACATGTCATTATTAAACATATTTTGCAAAGAACCTTTTCAAACGAACACGAGCTATTTTTGCCCATAATTAAATGATTTTAAGTATTTCTATCAAACACAATGCTAGTTACACTTAATTCTTTGCACACATTTAAATGGAAATACATAAGTGAAGAATTTGTTGGTAATTTAATTTCAAATTAAGTTAGAACGATTTTGTTAGCACACAAGAACCACTATTGTTTCTAAAATATTAACTGGTTTAGATTATTGCAATCAAATGCTAATAATTCAATTAAATATTTATCATTTGTTTTAAACAGTTAAGTGGTTACATGTAATATTACGGACGGGCGCTCTCGTCCATCAGTGAAGGTGTCACGAGACTAGCGCGTGCGGGCAGAATGACCGGCAAAGTTAGACGTGATTTTAAAATAATCACAGATGTATCATCACGTGTTTCACTAGTGACATCGAACATTCGAGGATCTTCGATTTTTTTCTCCAAAATCTCTATATAAGTAAACAAGTAATGAGATTTTGGCAGAGTTGAAGGCAGTTACCAAAACGGGTGCGTTAAAGGTTCCGGAGGCCCCGGGCCGTCATACCACAGTCTACTACGACTTATCTGCTGTGACAGGCGTGTGTCAAATAGCCAGCTCTCACTCACACCCCGTCAGAACCGAGAGGAAGGGAGAAGACGGAATTTTTCAAGTTGCAGTGATCATAGCTGAATAGAAATGACTGCTATATTGTCTTCCCTTAGCTTCGAGTTTGATAATTTCTTTTTCTGCGGTCTTCTTTCTTTACTGCACAAAACGTTGGTCCTATGGTACATATATATATTGTTATTTAACTCTTATAATTCGGTAGAAAACTTTTCATTCACTTGCACAGAGTCAAATGATAACAAATATTGCTATGTTATACCAATATTTCAATTTAGAGACACAGTTAAAGATTTTATGGAGAAAAAGCTTGGCAGCAATTACACAAGAATGCAGCGAACAATATTGAACAAGTCCTGGAGGATGTACCCCCACAATACAACAGCTGTACGGCCACTTACCACCCATCACGAAAACTATCAAAGTTAGACGAACTAGATATGCGGGAAACTGCTGGAGGAGTAGGGACGAAATTACAGGGATGTACTCCTGTGGACCCCTTCACATGGATGGGCAAAAGCAGAGCGATCAGCTAGAACCTACATACAACAGCTCTCTGTCGATACAGGATGTAGCCTTGAAGACCTGCCGGAAGCAATGGACGATAGAGAAGGGTGGCTGGAAAGGGTCAGGGATATTCGTGCTGCTGCTGCTGAAGAAGTATTGATATTAAGACTACTAATTCTATTCAACATTAGTTATTCGTTTGCATACAGTTAAATTGTTCCAAATATTGCTATGTATCTCTGACTATATGATTTAACATCAGTCATTTGTTTACACACTGTTATATAGATCAGTAGTTCTATTTCATGCAGTCCAGTTTATCATGAGTCATTTGTTTGCACTCAGTAAAATGGTTCCATTTGCCCAGTCAGCTGGGGCTGTAGAATACACTGACTGCTTCTCTGCAGACGGGTAAGACCCCCACCAACGAGTGTCCTGAATATAACATTAAACAATCTGATGGTGAGGTTCAAGCAATACCGGAGCTTTAGGGAATGTGGAGTACCCCTTTATTGCCATTGCTCCCAGGTCCACTCTGGCCCGGAGTCGTAGCACCTGATAGGGCCCTATCTATGGGTTAAATTGAACTAACAGAATATTTATGCTAAAATGAATTGAGTAAACTGAATAGCTTGAAATAGAAACGTTTTGACAATTAAACCGTACTTACACTTAAACTGCGTGCTTATGCTTAACTGAATTATTTCAAATAGAACTGTTTATCGACATTAAAACTGTATTTACACTTAACTGAATTGTTACATATTACTGCTTGAATATTTTGAAATGGAAATATTTTTGACAATTAAACTCTGTACTTATGCTAAACTGAACTGTTTTCAATAGAACAGATTATTTATATAAAAATGGATTTGGCGTTAAATAACCTACAAAGGTTGATATGCCATAAAACGAAACAAAAAAAAAACAAATAGAATTGTTCCAAGTATTTCTACGGATATGAATGATTCTCTTCATTATTAACCATTTGTTTGCACTCACTTAAATTGTTTCAAGTATTGCTATGCAACAGTAACAAGTTAACATTAGTCATTTGTTCACACAAAGTTGAATGATCCAACGGTTCGATTTTAAACAATTCAATATAGAATGTTATTTGTTTTTACTCAATTTAAATGTCAACGGTTCTATTTGACCCATAGATAGGACCCTATCATGTGCTACCACCAGAGTGGACCTGTTAGCAATGGTCATGAGGGCTTATTCCACATTCCCCAAGCCTCCAAGCCTGGAGCCACACCCTCAAATTGTTTAGTGTCATTAAAAGGATATTCAGTATGGGGCGGTTTTAATTCTCTGTGGAGATGCAGTCGGTACACTGTCCCAGCCGACTGGGCTCAATAATCAATGAACGCAAGTCACCGAACTCTGGGCATAAAATAACAGCGGACTGGTTGACATGCCATTAAAATCAATAAATGAATCAACATTTTATCTTATTTTTAGTGATTATTTGAAATTTTGTTTGTTTCCCTTTTCCTTTCGACTTTCTCTTCTTTCTTTTTTGACATTTCATTTCATTTTTGTTTCGTTTCACTTCTTTTTATAATATTCTTCAGGTATACTCTGTTTCTTTTAGCGTCTTTCTTTTTGACTCAGCCCTCTTCGCATATTGTATTGGTTTTGTCTTTTTTTAGAGCAATTCTAATAAAATCAGTCTCATTTCTTCATTGACATTTAATTTTAGATGTTCCTCATATATATATATAAATATATATATATATATATATATATATATATATATATATATATATATATATATATATATATATATTGCTATCTTTTCTTGATATTTTTTATTCGTGTCTCGCTGTCTTAGTTTTACTTTCACTAATTTTCTCAGGCATAAACCTGCGATTTTCCCAAGTTTTCCCAGTGATAATACAAAGTTCGTAAGTCAGGCTACTCAGCCTTATTTCGGTGGCAATAAAGGAATAAATAAATAAGGAATAATACAGATTTATTCTAAGTGTTTTCCTAGGTTCTTTCTTGATTATGATCGAAAATTGACAGTAGTCGTTCGTTGATATGTAATAAGGGTGTAGGTTTTAAAGGTGAAGCTCAAGTCTACTGTTATATTTTGGGATAAAATTGTATTTCTTTAAGGTTGGATAAAATGTTATCAATACTGATATTTTTTCTTGCTTTGTGTTCAAAAAGCAAAATTACTACATTATGTTAAGATGTGATTAATGGTATAGGATATTTGATCTACTGCCCATTCTGAGCGGTTTTCTTGTTTATTTTAAAATAACTGTGTAACTCTGTTGTGACCGATAAGTTTTTGGAATATTTTAACTTTTTAAAAAGTTTCTGAAGCCTAATGTCCAATCTCTTACATGCGTTTTTTATTTAGACCATTTTGTTGCGTATGTTGCTACTCCAGACTTGTTGGCATTTATTATAAAAAAATGTTGATATTGGTATTTCGATCATCTGAAAGTTAATTGCCATAGGACATCATGTTTTAATAATATGTCTACAAAGATATAAAATTGACGTGTGCGAATGTTACAATCTAGCATTTTCTTACATAAATAATGACCCAGTCTATTTGCTTGTGAGAATTGAAAGGAATGAAAAAGAACATGCTACACGTTAGAGACAGAAAGAAAAGAAAAGAAAAGAAAAGACAGAGATAGATGAATCCACAACGTTAAATATCAGATGCTTATCGTCTACTTCAAGAGAATAGAACGAAGGAATGCATTGATAAATAAGGGGAAAAATGAAGAAAGGTATATAAAGAAAAAATGTATATAAAGAGAGAGAGATAAAGAGAAAGAGATAAAGAGAGAGAGAGAGAGAGAGAGATAGAGAGAGAGGTGTGGGGGGAGAAAAGCGATATATGTCACATAATAGACGAAAGATGAAACGATTGAAATTTAACTTTATTTGAGGAGATGGTGTTTAGACACTAATCAAAACAATCCAAAAACAAAAAGAAATTATAATGAAAAATTAAAACTTAGATACGTTTTGGTCAATTATTTAGTTATCCGCACAGAAAACTACAAATAATAAACAGGTTTTGTGTTCCGTTCAGTGTCAAGAGAATGATTCACCCGACAAATGTGAATGGCATAATAAGGGAAAATTAGAAGCTTTTCATAGAGTATTTCTATTTAAGGGAAATAGTATACAAATAAACAGTACATCTATATTCAAGAAAAATAGATGCCGATGGAAAATATATGGATATAATGTTAAGTTTATTCATGATATCTTCAGAAATGTTGGAATACCTGACCAGAGTTTTGTGGGATGATCCTTTCTTTAATTGTATGGCCCACGAATTCTTCAGGAATCGACATTTTTAGGTTTGAACGGCACATTCAGTTTCATATAAACGTATATTTTCCTTCGCATATTAATCATACTGCTTGGGATAGCCTGCCATTTTAAATTTCAGATAGGGGCTTTTGAAACCTCTGAACATGCCCATTGCTTAAAATATATATATATATATGTATATATATATATATATATATATATATATATATATTCGTTTAAAAGATCAAAATCACACCACAAAGTGTTTATAAAAATCCACACCACTATTCTTATGTTTGATACACTCTTAACCAGTTTATTGAATCAACATAGTTTTAATCCAGGGTGGACAAATATTTTGGTGGGAGGGCGCATCACCTCATTATAAATAATCAAAGGGCTGTATTTTTAAAATCAAAAGAATATCACCTAAAAGAGTTTCAAATTGAGAATAACTATTCAACATCGGGAAATCTAGTCTCAATGCAAGTAAAAACAATGGATTTCTGAAAAATTTAATCTCGATACAAGTGCATTTCTTAATTTTTTTTTAGGCTTCCGTGGGCCACAGAGAACACTATAGAGGGTCTCACATGGCCCGCAGGTAACAGTATATCCAGTGCTATCTAAATCATTAGTTTAATAGACTGAGTTTAACGGCATAACAATCGGTCAAGGTAATTTTACAACCCAAATTAGTGGATTATACGTTACATCTACGGGAATTCTGGAATACAAAATGAAGAATTATATATAATCCGAATGTTGGAAAGTTATCAGGTTTTAATCTAAGCAAAAGTTTGTAAGTATATTGTATTAAACTACCAAACTAATATAAGTTCCTGACATCTCATCTATATATCATTTCAATAAGTCTTGTAGGGCGATGAGGCATGGGTTACAATTAATTAGCTAATTCTTTAATTGCATCGATGCCGGAATTTATAATTAACTGTCATTTTATTCCTTGCATCATATCTTGATAAACTTCGTTTCTTCATTTCCCGTTGTTAATTATATGTTATTGTACGAGCAACACGCGATCAGATAACTCGCATCGTTGTTAATAGGATAAATAGAAAAAGGAATAGAAGGAACAAGGCGAATACTATACCCCACTTCCAAATTTAAATGACTTGGATGAGTTCGTCAAATATTAGCAAATTGCATCCGGAGTAACAAACATGGGAATTATGTAAGTGTTTATAATTCATCTATTATACTCTGTGACTTTTGTTGTTGTTTATAAAATCCTTTTTGAATGAAAAGGTCTTTTAGCAAAGGACAATAGATAATTGGCCAAATTTTTCTGTCTTTACTCTGCAACAACAACAACAACAACAACAAAAACAACAACAACTTTAACATACAAATGAATCAACTAATCCCGGCCAGAAGACCAGACCTGATAATAATCAATAAAAAAAAAGAGAATCTGCAAAATTGTAGACCTTGCTGTCCCGGTGGATCACAGAATAAATCTGAAGGAAAGTGAAAAGAAGGATAAGTACCTCGACCTTACTAGAGAATTGAAAAGGCTGTGGAACATGAAAGTAATGATTGTGCCAATTGTGATTGGTGCGTTAGGCACAATAACTAAAGGATTATTGAGGGGCCTGGAGGACTTGGAAGTTGGCGGATGGGAAGAGACTATCCAAATGACAGCATTGCTAAGAACGGCCAGAATCCTGAGATGAGTCCTGGAGACTTGAGGAGACTTGCTTTCACTCAAACTCCAGTGAAAACCATCAGTTAACACTGATGTGAAAAACTCTAAAGGAGTAAATAATAGTGACCATTGGCATAAGCGCAAACTAGAATCTGTCCTTAAAAATGAAATGCTTAAGATTCATCAAATCCAGTCAAGAAGAACAGAACTAATTGTGATTGAAAATAATTTTTTTTCTTTTAGCTGACAAAAAATGAAAATAAATGTGAAAAACGCATTAATACTTGGACCCTAACAGAGAAGAGAAAAATAGTGTACTTGGAGCTCTCAGGATAGCTTTTTTTATGATTATGAAAAGAAAATGTGAGAACTTAATCTCAAAGTAATAAACGAAACTGACCAACCCTGAGCTCAGCTAAAATCAGTTGAACCCTTGAAAATTTACCAGACATTGGAGGAGAGTGGACATGTTTAACACTCGAGTGAAAAGGCACGATTTAGAATGGGGGTGTAAAACTCCCAATAATAATAATATTAATACTCGATAAATAGATCTGCCCTTAATTTCACTGCAGAGTCATCAGACGATTTATCTATAAAAATGATCAACCTCAATAGAAATATTACAAAAATAAGTCTATATATATAAACTATGATCGCGATACCGGAGAATGCGAACGTAGCTCAGGAATTCAGGCCCTGAATCAAAATAAAAATAGACTGATAAAGGACTTTAACTAAGTTAAAACTTAGAGTTTCATAAACCCAATTTTTTGTTTTTGTGACCCGTTATTTATGTACAGCCATCATAGCTGTTCTTGGACCCATCTGTGTCTGGCGCGCAGACCATAAACAACTTCTGGGTCTGGTATAGCCACAATATACCACCCATGATCAAAATGTCCAATCACAATATTATACAACGTGGGACCCAAGCAACTAGCCTGAGTGTCATGATCGGCAGGTTCTCTCCTGATAGCCAACATGGGTGACTCGAATGTCATTCTATGAATGTTGGCAGCTCTTTTCTCAGGAACATAAACGACAACGTAAGAAACACAACGATCAGAGACATACACTCAAAACATGGACTAGGGAAGATTATCAACTTGCACTACAATGCTATTTTAGGAGGAACCCTTCACAAAGAGGATAAAGGAAAATAATGATAGAGATCTGGCAAGAATGTGCGAAATTTCAGACAACTAGCCAAAGGCTTGCCGATCAAGTTAGAACAATAATCAAGAAGGGTTGGTTTTCTGAACTTGAAATACTAAAAATCCACAAAAAACACACAAACAAAACTATAATGCAGTACCAGAACAAAAGATAAATCTATAAAATGTAAAGAGAATCATGAGTAGTGAAAAGACTACCAAGATTAAGAAACATAGAATGGAAAACACTTAAGTTAGAAAGGAATAAAATAAATCACATACTACCTTACATACCGACGAATAATATAACCGACTTAAATGAACTAATCTATGCAGGTGCAAAATTAGTTTGTGAAAAAATTGGGATCGCCTAAAAGGCACGAAGAAACCGTCAAAACCGAGATGGAAAATTCGACTGGAAACGAAAAAAAAAAATCCATAAACAAGCCAGAATGAGAAAATAAGGAGGATCTGAAATAAGCGAAAACAAAAAGGAACAGGCAACACAAGAAAAATAATAGTACAACTTGAGGAAATAAACCAGAAAGCACTGGCGAAAGAAGGAAGATTAAAGAGATATCAACAAAGGATAAAACAGTAAAGAAAAAACGGGGGTTTCCAAAACAATGAAAGAAAATTCTATCAACAATTGGGAAGGAGTGACACGAAAACATACCAACAACCGAATGCCAAAGAAACCGAACTATTTTGGACAAAAATATGGCAACCAAAGAAACATAACGAAAATGCTGAGGGGATAAACAATATTACAAGAGAACTAAAGAGACTTGAAGAGGCCCCCAAACGGAAATACACATCGACTTACACAAAACGACACTAAAGAGAATATCAAACTGAAAAACGCCAGGCCATGATGGAATACATGGCTTCTGGTTCAGGAAATTCACCTCCATTCACGGCAGACTAGCACTAGAATTTGACATTAGCCTACAAGGCACGTAAGTACCTGAATGGATGGCGAAAAGAAAGACTACAATAATCCAAAAGGACCAAAGCAAAGGATCTGCTCCAAACAATTACATACCCATAACCTGCCTACCAATGATGTAGAAAATACAAACAGCAGAAATAAGGGAAAAGATCTACTACTCGCTAACAAGCCACGGATTGTTCCCTGACGAACAGAAAGGATGCCGCAAAGGATCCAGACGCACAACAGAATTGCTCTACATAGATCAACACATCCTAAATGAGAGCAAGACAAGACGGAAAAATCTAGCTATGGTCTGGATTGACTCCAAAAAGCATATGATATGGTCCCACAAAATGTACAATATATCACATGAAGTCATAAACTTCATCGAAAAGACAATGAAAACCAGGAGAGAGCAGCTGACAGCAGGAGGAAGAAGCTTAGCAGAAATAACGATCCAAAGAGGGATTTTCCAAGGAGATGCACTATCATCCTTACTATTCATAATAGTCATGATTCCACTCAACCACATACTCAGAAAATACGTAGCCGGATACAAACTTAGCAGATCACAAGAGAGGATCAATCACCTAATGTACATCGATGGCATTAAACTGTTTTCAAAAAATGAAAAAGAACGGAAAACTCTCATACATGCCATTAGACTATACAGTAAGGACATAGGAATGGAATTTTGCATAGAAAAAGGTGCCATGCTCGTCATGAAAAGTGGCAAATGACATATGACTGATGGAATGGAACTACCAAATCACGACTACATTAGAACGCTCGGAGAAAATGAAACCTACAAATACTTGGGTATCTTGGAGGCTAACACCATTAAACAAGTGGAAATGAAAGACAAGATTCAAAAAGAATATCCCGGAGAACTAGAAAACTAGTCGAGACAAGATTCTCCTGTAGAAACCTCATCAAATGAATAAATACTTGGGCTGTGCCCCAGGTTAGATATCCTAGACTCTTTCTCAAGTTGACCAGAGATGAACTTAAAGAAATCGATCAAAGAACAAAAAAAAAAACTTATGACCATGCATAAGGCATTACATCCCTGAGACGACGTCGACAGACTATATGTATCTAGAAAAGAGGGGGTGATGAGGTCTTGCCAGCATCGATGACAGCTTTGACGCATCGGAACAACGGCTTGAAGACTACATAGAAAAACACGAACTAAGACTGATTACAGCCATCAGAAATGATACGGACAACACGATAGACGATAGAATGACAACAAGTAGGAAACAAAAATGAGAGAAAAACAACTCTATGGCCGCTTTAAATGATTAATAAACAACATCTCAAATCAGAAAACCTGGACCTGGCTAAGAAAAGGAAACTTTATGAGAGAAACGGAATCCCTCCTAATAGCAGCACAAGACAACGCCATAAGGACCAATCTTATCAAAGCGAGAAAAGATAAGACGCAACAAAACAGTAAATGTAGGCTATGCAGTGACAGAGACGAAATGATCAATCACATAATAAGTGAATGCAGCAAATTAGCACAGAAGAAGTATACGACGAGATACGACTGGGTCGGTAAGGTATTCCAATGGGAAATGTGCCAGAAATTTAAATTTGACTATACTAACAAATGATATATGCACAACACAGCACCTGTCCTAGAAAATGACACGAATAAATTCCTATGGGACTTTAACATACAAACGGATCACCTAATTCCGGCCAGAAGACCAGACCTTATAATACTCAACAAAAAAAAAAAAAAAGAGAATTTGCAAAATTGTCGACTTAGCTGTCCCAGCGTACCACAGAACAAATCTGAAGGAATGTGAAAAAAATATAAGTTCCTCGACGTTGCTAGAGAATTGAAAAAGCTGTGGAACATGAAAGTGATTATCAAAAGGGCTGAAGGACATGGAGGTTGGCGGACGGGTAGATTCTATCAGAATGACAGCATTGCTGAGAACAGATCATGAAATTCCGATCGAAAGACTAGATGTTTTAATCAGGATGCCGAATCGAGACAATCCAGAATAAAGCATTTTTAAGATCGGCTAGAGAGGGGTTCTGGAGACCTGAGGAGACTTGCTGTCTTTTAGACAATGGTGAAAAACCATCTGCTAAAGCTGGTGTTAGGAAATTGCAAAAAGTATAATGATATTAACAGTGGACTCTTCTCAGTATTTTGTACGATCACAACGCTTCTGGAGACTTGAGGAGACTTACAGTCATGAAAACTCCAGCAAAAAACCATCTGCTAACCCTGGTGTGAAAAACTTTCAGAATAGTAAAATGGTGATAATATTAATAATGTCTGAAAATTAAAGATACACCTAGATCACCCATTTCCAGAAAAATGACAAGAACTTGTACTGATTAACAAGAACAAAAGTCTTTGTCAAGTAGTACATTTTGCCTTTCCCACGAGACACGGATAACATGGAAGGAAGAAGAGCCGGATAAATACGATGACCATTCCAGAAAGCTAAAAAGGTTCTAGAACATAAAATTGATTGTGGTATTCATTGTTTGATTACTTAGAACATATAAAAGAGATTAGATAAACTGGAATTTAGAAGAAGAATTAAAACAATCTATATCACAGCACAATTAAAATCAACTAAGATAATTAAAAGAGCCCTGGACATCTGATCAGACTCATTATGTATGCATAGTAGAAACAAATATATTGTCCACCACTTACTGGGAACATTTATTCGTTCAAGTCCATTAGATAAATATTTTTTAATGATATATCTGTAAAAAAAAACAAAAAACATTGGGCTTTTAAGGAGAAGAAATGGGTTGATTTCGAAGTCATTAGAGCATTCATAATGTATGTTATGGGTTCAATGTTGAAGTGAATTAAGGAGGTGTGTGTTAAATGGCAGTATTGTTAAGGAGAATTATTTTTTGATGGTTACTTTAGGGGATACGTTTCCTCGAGTGTGTCAGAGATGTAAACTGAAATAAACGTATTGCTGTCAATTCATAGCAGCTAGAAAGAAAGATTTCCCGCCCTCTCTCATATATGTGCAATTGTTTCCATAGCAACGGTTATTATAGCCCGCCTTTTGGTTTCAGGAGGAATTCAGAAAAATAGGAGATAATTGAAAATCTAATATGTATTTGGAAACCGCACATACACTGCATCTGCAGGCATTTGTATATGCATAATACCATTCATCAAACAGAGATGCACATGAAAAAATATATAAATACACATTAGTATATACAATAATTCCTTAGACTCTACTGTTGGAGTTGCCTAGAATACATAGTCTACACCCCGTCGAAGAATGGTTTAGTGCTGAGAATGTGGTTCTGGAGTTATGTGGAGAATTCTCCTTCGCCATTAACCTATACTTTTCTCTGACTTGAACTAGTTATAGATAAATATAAAAAATAGTTTTAAGAATATTAGTATTCGATAGGAATACTTGCAACCACATACCTATTATCAATTTTAACTAGTGAATATGCTCTTGGTGTAACTTGCTATTGTGGTAAAAATAGATACGGTAAATTAAGTTCAAATCCTGGACGAATCAGTTTGTATTTCATATATTGCTAATTGACGCGGAAACTACATGCATCTAGCAATTGTCTTTCCAACTATGGGTAAATGATGGATCAGACTGGATTGCTTAATCTTGATATGGAAACCGGTCTAGGAGAAAGAAAAGTCTGAAATCAAACCAGATAAGATTCGCTAAAAAATTGATCTTTTGTCACCTGCTACTTGTGGTAGAGAGATCAATAAATGCACATACGTATACCTATCATTAAATAGCAACATTTACTTGAAAACTTTTGATCAAAAATGAAATAAAAATATAAAACTGCCTTCGGTTTAAGATAAGATTCGCAATGCCGTAAAACTAATCAGCCAATGAACACTTATCCTTATGGTATACATGAGGTTTTAAGGTGAATAAAAGAACCTTTACCCGGAATAAGGGTCCAGTTCTAAAAATCTAGGGAACGTGGGGTTACCCCTTCACTTTTATTCTCCTATATCCATTCTAATCAGACAAGATAATACATAAAAGAGTTTCATCAATCAGACAAATAGATATGTTTGAAAACTATCAGTATTAAATTGATATACATGAAATCATATAGTTGTGTTCAAATAAATACTTATAACGAAAGGAAAAAGTTACTTGAAATAATAATAATGACGATAATATTAATTATAGCACACGGATCACCTAATCTCGGCCAGAAGACCAGACCTGATAATAATCAACAAAAAGAAAAGAACTTCAAAAACTGTCGACTTTGCTGGCCATAGAATAAAATTGAAAGAATGTGAAAAGAATGATAAGTACTTCGACCTTGCTAGGGAATTGAAAAAAACTATGGAGCATGCAGGTGACAATTACACCAATCGTGATCGGTGCTTTTGGTATAGTAACAAAAGGATTACTAAAGGGACTGGAGGACTTGGAAGTAGGAGGACGAGTGGAAACCATCCAAACTACTCCATTACTGAGAACGGCCAGAATACTGAGAAGAGTCCTGGAGACTTGAGGAGACTTCCTGTCACTCAAAGTCTAAAGAAGTAAATAATAATAATAATAATAATAGTAATAATAATAAACACTCTGTTGGGATACTCTCAAGGAGTAATAATTATAATAAAAACTTACCATGGCATAAAATTACTCAATAATATTTGATGAGTCGTAAAACTAATTCGCTCATAAATTTTAATTCCCAGTGCTTTCACGTTCTTACAAGAACTGAGTTTAGCCAACAGAAAAAAGTTGTTAGATCTCTGCTGTAAAATAAAAAAAAAAAAACTGGATGTGGCTGTTCGCATTTTATTATCCTTGCGGAAAGGCATGAAACCTTCTCTCCACCTCTACCTCAGACCTGCATTTATCCACTGTAAAATTCACGTTATAATGCCGCCTGCTCGTAACGGACTGATTGAATGAATACACGTGGTCACATACTCTAATATGCATAAAAATCGCCACTGAAATATGTATATTGATATGAACGGAGATTTATTTGAAATATATATATTTACTGATTTTACTACGAACAAGGCTTCATATACATACATACATACAGACATACAAACATTGATACATTACCGAATCAGATTAATATTTTTAATTTAACCGTATAGTTTGTGTCCATTGTTAACACATATATAGCTGTATTTAAGATGTACGAATCTTATGAATAGATTTAATCTTCTGCATTGAATGAGCTGTTAATAAATGATTTAATGTCCTTAAAATCTACACCTGTGGTCACTGCATATTTGATTAGGCACGCACACACAAATAGGCACACACACGTTCGCAAATATATATATATATATATATATATATATATATATATATATATATATATACTTGTGTGTGTGTGTGTGTGTATGTGTGTGTGTGTGTGTGTGTGTTATAGAGAAGATGCCCGGGAAAACAGTTCGTTACACATAGTAAGTACAGTCAATTATTCATGGGAAGTATCCGTATAATTTTCAGCTGCATCCCACCCCAAATTCTTCTGGATTCAAATCACATCTCTTCCAACCGAATTCGTTTGTTTTTTTTTTTTTTTGTTGTTTTGTTTTTGTATATTTTTGTCTTCTTTGTCTTAATCTTTATAGAATTCAGACCGATGAAAATGAAATTAAACAACACAAAGAATGTCATTTTAACGTGATAACAATTTGATGTGTGATCAGGAAGATGAGCGTGGTTTCTGAATTTAAAATCTTTTAAATGAATAAATACTTCATACACAATTTAAAAGCATAAGCTTTGAATAATTATCAACCGAATCTCATTTTAATGACTTTATTCATTTATTTATTCACTAAACCAGATAAGTATCCTCAAAGAAAGGAAAAATATACTGAATGCAAAACTGCGCAATGCATTTGGTGAACAAACATTAAGTTGAATTCTATTCGAATCGACAAACTTTAAAAAACTTCAAGAGTTTTGGATAAATCAAATTATTTCGATCGTACATTAATTCTCAAAGAGTTTCAGTGCAACGAAAACAGGATTTAGTTTCGATTTGAATTTTAATGACTGTTGTAGATAAAGAAAATCTATTTATTTGTTAATTCATTGCATCAGAAAATGAACTCAGAAGATGTGAAACTTTTAGTAGAATCATCGATGATTTAGTCTTAATTTTCTCTGAAAAGAACTAGTAATAAAACACAATTTAAGAAGTTTTTAAAGATTTTGCCTATTTTAAAATTTAACTGACCATCGGAGAATACAGGTATATCAAAGCGTCAAAGAAATCTGTTCTCTGTTTAAAGATGGGAAAGCATTTATATATTCTGATTGTATATTATAAAATGAATGATATATTTGATTGTTTGATTGATTTTAACGGCATGTAAAGCCGTTTATTGTTTATTTAATGCCTAAAAGTTAGACAATTACATTGTATGTTCATATTTACATTTTTATCTCGTTATTTTTTAAGGTTTGTTAATTTTTCTTACATGGAACACATTGATGGAACTCTAAAATGTTCAACCAGTATGGATTAAAGTGAACCTGCGAATAACCTACCTATTGATATGGCATTAAACACAAAAAAAAACCCAAAGAAAAACAAAACAAGCATATATATGTAAAATTGTATTTGGAATTAAATTATGTACAAAGGTTGATAGGCCATAAAAACAAACCAAGCCAAACTAAAGCCTGTGATGATATTTCTTTTCCTACTCAAAATATATTCAGTTTTAAGGCGAAAGAGAAAAGTTGGAAGAGCCTAGTCGTCTCCTGCCGTTCTTCACCGACTTGTATTTTTTGCAATGTATCCTGGTGTAACGTGTTGGCCCTCGACCGGGCTGTCAATTAAGAGATGCACCCGTGTAAATAACAGGTGCATCTGATATAACCCGGTGCCACAGACAGTTCGAGTTAGTTGAAGTTCGGGGCAGGCAGAGTTCAATTCGAGGCAGTGAGTTCCAGTCGTTGTTGGAGATAAGAAGCCGTAGTGAGAGCTAGCGCCAGACAGAGGGTTTGGGCCCTCAGGAACTCGGTTGAGCAGCCCAGAAGAAAGAGGAAGAGGTGCTGCTATAGTCAGAGGAAGTCGGGATCAATATGTTGCAGTTTATGTTCCGTCTCCAACTCACCTCTCACACGCAACCCTTTCGCGACCCTTTCGCGAGTGTGAGAAGTAATTTTTTCTAAAGAAGTGTGTTTGTTCGTCATTGTTGTTGGTTATGTTTCCGCATGTATATGTATACGTATATTTGTATCAACCAGGAAAAAATTGTAAAATTGCATCTTCGCCTGGAAAGTGAAATCAGGAGTTGGGAAAGTTTGTCTGTTTGGGTCTTATGAGATCTCAACCTTGGAGGTTACTTAATGCCAAATGTATTCTTATTCAAATAAACTGTTCTATTTCAAACAATTCAATTTAACATAAATACACAGTTTAATCGTCAAAAACCTTTTGATTTCAAGCTACTCAGTTTAATCAAACAGTTCCAATTCAAACAATTCATTTTAGTATACGTATAGTCTTTGTTTACACACAAAATTAAATTCCATAGTTCTATTTCAAACAATTCGGTTTGCTGTAAGTACATTTACTATGCCAAAAACAGTTCCATTTTAAATAAATCAGTTTAGCATTCCAAAATATTTCTATTTCAAACATTTCAGTACGTAGTTTAAGTACGTAGTTGAAACAGTTTTATTTTAAGTAATTCAGTTTAGCAGGTTAGTTCTATTTGACCCATTAATATGACCCTTCCGGGTGCTACTACACTGGGCCAAAGTTGACCTGGGAGAAATGGCAATGAAGAGGTACTCAGCATTCCTCAAAGCTCCGGCATTACTGAATCATCACCATCAGATTGTTTAATGTGATCTCCAGGACACCCGTTTGGGGGTCTTACCTCTCTGCAGAGAAGAAGTCAGTGTATTCTACAGCTCCAGCTGACTGGGCAAGGAGTTCGGGAAGTAATTACATTTTACGAGATAGGATACAATAACACATAAAATGTAAATTCATTTAAGTATTGATGTGTTCGGAAAATAATTACGTTTTACCTGAATGGATTTAAAACAATTGTAAGTCAAATTCATTCACATGTTGGAATGTTCAGAAGGCAATTGCGTTTTACGAGAGATGATATAACAAAAGATATAAGTTAAATTTATTTATATAGTGGGATGATCGGAATATAACCAAGTTTTACCGTTTGGGTAAATTTATTCGTACATTGGAAAGTTTGGAAAATAAAAAGGTTTTACACACTAGGTTATAAAAATGAATGAAGTTTAATTTTTTTTTAATATTTTAGTTTTTGAAAAGTATTTACGTTGTACCAGATATATAAAAATAATTTTAAAAGAAATATTTTGAAACAATAGGTTTTTCGGAAAGTAATGATAGTAATGAAATAGATTTTAAGTTATTTTTTAATATTAAAGCGTTTTGAAAGTAATTATATTTTATCAGAGTAGAAATAAAAAAAGATGCCTTAATTAAATTTATTTAAGTATTAGTGTGTTTGGAAATTAATTAAGTTTTACTAAAGTGGATTTAAAACAAATGTAAATTATTCTTTTTTAGATATTATTGTCTTTCGAAAATAATCGCAGGGAAAATCTAAAATACACAATGTAATGAAAATGTATTTACATTTTTTTTAATAATTCATCATCAAAAAGATAATGAGCCTCATTTTTAACAAATATATTCGATTCTGAATTTTTCTAATTCAATTTTGGAATGAAACATTGGTTTTCCTAGAAAAATAACCCATCGAAATACTGCTGTAACATATTCATAATACGAATATACATCTATACGGATATGTGAAATGTTCAGATGCATGGAAATACCGAAAAACATTGACGACTCTCTTTAGTTAAGGTACGAAACGTTTATTGACTTCTTGAGTTTAGTCTTCCGACACGAGGAGAGAGAGACACAATTTTTACTACGCTGACCGTTCCATCTGACCCAACAAACGCACGGTGCATCCCGTAGGCCACAAACTGGACTAGCTTAGTCCAGCTTCAAATCTCAACTCGCTTCGTCTAGCGTCAGATCTCAAGTAACTGCTTTTCTCAAAAATCAATAAAATTCCCAGCCCTTCACTTCCGGGCATGACGTCATTCACACCCCAGTCGCATTTCCTATCTGGGTTTTTTATTATGACATTTGTGATTGTCACATCATCCGTTCGCGAGTGTGAATACCTGCACTCAATGTGTGTACCTTCACTAAGCTAAATAGTTCTATTCCGAACTAAACCGAATGATAAAATATAACCAACGAAAAATGATAATATAAAAACAATCCTTCTGCAATTATATAACACTGCTTTAAACGTCCACATTGTTTCTGAATGTTCAGTAATTCATAAAATGTTCTTGTGATCGAAACCAAGAAAAATATACTAATGGTAAATCTGGTGAGTATAAATGTGGAATAATAACTTTTCTTTGTGATTTTATATTTTCTTGGGTTTATTGGGCTGCTGTCTTTGAAATTGTAGATATTTTATATTTTTAATGATAATATCTAAATGAATATAACTATAACTGTGCAAAGAGTGTTGAACTGCGGCGTAAATATTTGAAAATAATATACGGGACGGAATATTTTCAGTACTCCTGTATTAATAAATATATGCTTGATATCTTGTTTTTTTACAAAGGCGTCAGAGCACATGTGGAATATTAAACAAACTCAATGTGATTAACCCATTTTTCATTGTCAAAAAATTAATAAGTTTTATATTATATGAAATAGAAGGAAATGAGTTAGATAAGATTAAATAAGAAATTGCATTATATCCATAAAAAAAATATTAAAGAATAAAACAATAGACCAGAAATTTCTGTATATGTCAGAAATTATAAATACTACTAAAATAAAACTCATTTTGAGGGGTATTTCTAATTCCATCAGATAATTAAAAACGGTAAACTAGTAGGGAGAGATGAAAAATTCCCAACCTAACCAAAAAGGTCATAAACTAGGAATACACATTGTTCATTCTGCGGTTCAAAACATGACGCATTATTTCGCAAGTATCAGCATCCACTAATGATATAATGTTGGCTATTCTTGGCATTGTGGTGAATGATACGACTGTGGCTCTCCGATGCATGATGAAACATGTAGCTATCAGAATTACGTCAGTTCACGTTCGTTTGACGTACATCTTGGGGTTGAATATTTTGGAAATATCTTGACTATAATTACTAGAAATACATTTACTATATATCTGAAAAGAGCAGGCTTATGACCAGACCGATTTGAAAGTCTCTGGCTATGTCTTTGATATGTTTCATCTCCCTAAATCATCATCATCATCATCATCATCATGATGTCGTGCCGCCAGCATGGATATCCTTGACCATCTCTCGCCACTTTTCCCTATCGTTCATCGCCTCCGGCAGGTCTTCTGGGTTACATCCTGTGTCCTCACATAGCTGCTGTATGTAAGTTCGGGCTGGTCGTCTTCCTTTTGCTTGGCCATATGTGGGGGTCCATAGTAGTACGTCACTTACGAGCTCGTCCTTGCTTCTCCAGCAGTGTCCGGCGTGTGTGGCTCGTCTGACCTGTATAGTTTTCGTGATGGGAGGCAGGTGGCCGTACAGTTGGCGTCTTGTGGGGTGTGGTCGCCAGGACTTGTTCAATATTGCTCTCAACATTCTTGTGTATTTGCCGTCAAGTTTCTTCTCCAGCCGTTTGGTTAGCGTCCATGTAGTGCATCCATATAGCACTATCGATACAACCGCTGCCTGGAAGAAACTTCGCTTCATTTCATCTGTCAGGTCTGATTTCCATATTATTGAGAGCCTGTCTATATCCGTCCATGCTTTCGTCAGTCGTGTGTCGATGTCGTTTTCTGTTGATGAGACGCTACTTCCTAGGTAAGTGAATTTGTCCACTAGCCTCAGAGAGGCTCCGTCTAGAGTGGTAATGTTGCCCGTTTGGTTGTAACACATATATTAAGTTTTGTGCGCATTAACATGGAGGCCAATGCCTGCTGCAGCTCGTTCCAAACTATGCAGTAGTGTCTCTGCTTGATTAGGCGTATTCGCCAATAACGCTAAGTCATCAGCGTAGTCGGCGTCTGTGATTGTTTTTGCGGGGTACCTTTTGCTTCTTTTCTTAGTCAGCTCGAAGACATTTTCTCTGATTTTGTCGATCGAAGCTCTAAGCACGTAGTCTAGACAGATGATAAAGAGGTCTGGGGCTAGCGTGTCTCCTTGTAGTACACCTGCAACAATGTCCAATTATTCCGTGTCTCCATCTGGTGAACGTACTTTCACTTTTGTGTTTTTGTAGAGGATCATTGCTGCTACCGTTTCTTTTGGTAGGCCGTATGCTAGGAGGATTAGTTCCATTTTCCCTCTGTGGATGGAATCGAAGGCCTTGGTAAAGTCGACAAATAGTAATGTCGCCAGAAGGTTTTTTGCCCGGACGCCTTCAAAGACGCTACGGATGGTCCATATTTGTGAGGTTGTGGTTCTATTTCTCCGGAAGCCATTTTGGTTTTTCCTAAGGATGTTGTCTATTTTGGGTTCTATGCGGTTTCGTAGTAGGGCATTGTAGATTTTGGCTGCTATGGATGTAAGTGTTATCCCTCGGTAGTTCTTGCCTAATCCGAGGTCGCCTTTTTTAGGGAAAGGAAGGATGCATCCCTTCATCCATCTTTCTATCCTATTTTGACAATAGACAGCGTTGCATTGGCGGAGCAGTATATCGTCGAATTGTCTAGTCTTCCACACTTCTGGGGGGATCTCGTCTAGCCCAGCAGCTTTCCTATTTTTAGTTTTTTTAAGAACCGAGTCGAGTTCTTCTTTGGTGAAAGGACCTAGTTTAATGTCTAATTGCTTACTGATAATTCTGGTGATAGGTTCATCCGTTATTTTCGGTGGGCTTCCTAGTAGATTCTTAAAATGCTTGTTGGCTTGCAGCTTTCAATTTTGCTTTGGCTGTGCACTTCCTTCTACTTACTTCGTTTATTGTTTGCCAGGCTATCCTGAATTGTCTATCTTCCACCGAGTCTCTAATCTTATCTATCTGATTTTGTATGTATTCTGCCTGTTCTTTTAGATATATTCCTGCGAATTGATATTGTGCTTTTACTAGTTTTCGGGCATTTGTGTTTGTTGGGTTCTTCCGATAGCTTTTGGAGGCAGTTTTTACGAGTGCACGTTTTTCTCTAACCTCTGACGTTTCCCAAGGGACTCTATATTTAGTTCTGGGTTTTGTTGGGATACACTTTGATGCCGCCCCTCGGTGTGCTTCAACAAAGTTTTCATATTCGTCATATGGGGTAACTTTTTCTGTCTTCTCTTGTAGTGTTTCGAATCTGTTTCTTAATTCTAATGCATATTTGTCTCTGTTGTTAAGTAGGGCCCAGTATTAGTGTCTAGTTGTCACTGGTCGTGTGGCGTTTTTTCGTAGGCTTAAACGTATTTTGGCCGTGACTATTCGATGATTGGAGGACACACCCTCGAAAGTGGAGTATGCCTCGCAATTCATCGCACTATTTTTCCATTTTCTGTTTATAAGGAGGTAGTCTATCTGTGCTTAACTCTTGTTCGCGTATGTGTGGGTCCATAATTTTCCCTCCCTTTTATGAAAGTTTGTATTGAGGCATGTTAATCTATTTTCTATCATGAAATCAATTAGATGTTGTTCATTCCTGTTTGACGTGTGGTGTAAGCTGTATTTGTTGTTTCTGTTTTTCCCGATTTGTGCATTCATATCTCCGCCAATGACTAGCAGGTTGTGTTTCGGAATGCTACGTACTAGGGAGGATAGCTCCACGTAGAAGGTGACTAGTTCTGTTTCTTCGCTAACATTGGTAGGGCTGTAACAGGAGATGATCATTGCTTTGGGGTTGCCATTAAACGTTGCGGCCATCATCCTAGGTTGTATTCTCTCAATGCTATTAAGTGTTTTTAGCGCTCTTGGTCCTATAAGCATTTCCACCCCTCCTACCGATGCATTGACAGAGTTTTTCCATG
The DNA here is from genome assembly GCA_963585895.1 of Sepioteuthis lessoniana. Lineage (NCBI taxonomy): Eukaryota > Metazoa > Mollusca > Cephalopoda > Myopsida > Loliginidae > Sepioteuthis > Sepioteuthis lessoniana. The sequence goes on from OY757904.1 coordinate 107,448,707, forward strand.
CCGATACAGTCACCAGCATCCATCCATTGCCAGTTTCGTGATATTTGATATCTTCGGTGTGAGTGTATCGATGTTCTTGAATACAGATTATGTCTATCTTATGTTCTACGGCTGATGCAATTACCTCTGGTAGTTGTACTATTTTATTTAGGGTTCTAACGTTAAATGTCGCTATCTGTGTTGTTTGTTTGCATTTTAGTAGTGCTTGTTTGAGCTCTGTAGCTGATTTTTCGAACACTGAGGCCAGGGCTCCAACCTCAGCTGGACGCGCCCCTTTTTTACCCGTGCGAAGAGCGATGCGGTTTGTGAATGTGGTTTGAGTATGAGTCATGGTTATCTTTCGATGGCAGTTTTTATTCTCATCTATAGAAGCCACTCTTATAGATGAGCAGCAGTAGTTCCCCGATCGAACTGACAATCCTGAGCGTTAAGCCGCAAGACTCACACGTTCAGGAAATATTAGGCATTGCGAATTCGAACACCTTCACGTACACGATGCTGCTTCCCATGTGTACGTGAAAAAATAAAAAAATAAAAATAAATAAAAATAAAAATAAAATAAATAAATAAATAAATGAATAAATAAATAAATCAATAAATAAAATCAAATAAAAATAAAAGTAGAAAATAAAAAATTAAAAAATAGAAATAAAAATAAAAATAAATCCTTTTACCTTAAGTTTTAACTTAGATAAAGTCCAGGACTGACGTATATTCAAAGAAATTTTGGGGTATATTTTATCTTGTCATCCGATACAGGCCCTACCAGGTTTTTATTTTATTTATTTATTTTTAGTGGAGGTGGAATGCTAAATTTCTAAGTTTAGCGCGGTAAATTCAAACAATTCTTAAGTTGACTCGTGATAGTTGCACCTGGTAAAACAATTTAGTCAATTAGAAATAAATCAAGATTCTTAGATTAAAATATAACAAAAATTCACCAGCAGATTTTACAAGTCATAGAAAATCCAGTGTTATTTTTAAAAAAGAAAATTGTACTAACCTCTACCCAACGAGTCTTTCCTCACAATTGTTTATTTTTTTTTTTTATATATATCCACATATTTAGGAAGCTTTTATGTCTTTCCTTATATTCATAATGCCACCTGATTCTAGAATGTTCCATTCCAAATATTTCTTTAGCGTTTGGTTTGGCCGTTTTCTTTTGTGGGGGGGTAATTTGTGATAACTGGGAGTGTTTGCATTTGTCGGCACAAGAATCTAAAAAATAATTTAACATTTTCAAGAAAGAATCTTAATTCGTCTGTCTCATGCTGGGAGAATACGTGAGGATCATTGAAAAAATAAGTAAAGAAAAGTAAAGTTAGTGATCGTAGTCGAGAGTGACCTGAAGGCTCCCTTTTCAATAGCTACAACACCAGGAGCAGACGCTACTCCATTCCCTGAATTGCTCCACTTTACGCTTGATCCATACGTTATAATGCTGAGTGTGAAACAAGGCCGCACCAAGTACCATTTTTTGAGTCTTTAGTATAATTTGACCTGGGATTGAACTCTGGTTTCCCCGGACCGTCGGTGAGCACTCTTCTCATTAGGCCAATGAATGTAAACTCTGCATGATTTAGGATTGGTTTCTAACAAAATAATTATTTTAATTTCGCAAAAATATTTGTTTTGAGGTAATTCAAAATGGTAGCAAATCAAACAGATTGCTCATGTCATAAACAGAGATCTGTCATCAGATATTTTGATGGTTTAGAAGTGGAAGCCATGAAAAATTTACAGAGGAATGTATCATATGTTTGGATATATGTTTTAATACAAAGATATTTACATATGTGCTAAAAATGGATTCGTTGGTATGGGATTGATTGGTTTGGTTTGGTTTTATAGATTATCAACCATTGTTGGTTATTTATACATATATATTAAGTATATATGATTTGTTAACACATTTTGTTGATAACATTTTAAACAAATCTAATCTTATTCTTTGCACAGATTGAAATTGTTTCAAGTATTCCTATCAAGCACGAATACTTCTATTAACAATTAATCAATTGTTATTACACAGTTAAAGGGATAGATATATATGATTTTTAAGTAAATAATTTCTAAACAATTTGATTTTTAAATGAGTTCGAACTAACTGTTTTACTTGCATTTTGCCATTTTTTTCTACACCGAGCTCTACATTCCTCAAAGTTACAAGACTGGAGCCTCACCATCAGATGCAGTCTAGTGTCATACCCAGGATGCCCGTGTTTTTAGTAACACAATCCTAGTATCAGTTGCCCAGTTGGCTGGGGCTGTAGAATACACCGACTGCTTCTCTGCAGAGGGGTAAGACCCCACCAACGAGTGTCTTGGATATGACACTAAACAATCTGATGGTGAGGTTCCAGCAATGCTGGAACTTTGGGGAATGTGGATTACTCCTTCATTGCCATCGCTCCCAGGTCCACTCTGGCCCGGAGTGGTAGCACCTGATAGGGACCTATCTATGGGTTAAATAGAACTAACGGCATACTTATGCTAAAATGAATTGAGTAAACTGAATAGCTTAAAATAGAAACGTTTTTGACAATTAAACCGTACTTACACTTAAACTGCGTGCTTATGTTTAATTGAATTGAATTATTTCAAATAGAAATGTTTTTCGACATTAAAACTGTATTTACACTTAACTGAATTATTACATATAACTGCTTAAATAGTTTGAAATGGAAACGTTTTTGACAATTAAACTGTGTACTTATGCTAAACTGAACTGTTTTCAATAAAACAGATTATTTACAAAAAAATGGATTTGGCGTTAAATAACCTACAAAGGTTAATATGCCATAAAACCAACCAAACCAACCTAGTATCAGTGGTTGAGATGAAAGTTTAAAAATTATGGCTATTTATGGGTGATACTTTCTACATTTACACAATTAGCATATGTACATAGGTTTTGCTTTGTTTCTTTTTTTAATGGTATGTAAGCCTTTGTGGGTTATTCAATGCTAAAGCCCACCTTGTAGAATAAGAGTAGTGATACTATTTCACCCAAAGATGGGGTATAAGAGGGTTTATACCTCTCCCTTTAGACCGAAAGTAAACATAATTGCATGACTGGAGTTCGAACTCGAATACCACTATATCACAGTCCGTCATATTACATGAAACGCCAACGGGAATCACCCCTCAAAAATCCTTATTGCATACTAAGTATAACGTATTTCCCTGTTTGCAATGATTGTGAAGATAAATTACAAGGAATGCACCTCCTTAGTTCTGCTTCGAAAGTGAACATAAAAGCATGACTGTAGTTCGAACTCGTTTACTATGGTGTTGCAGTCTAGCACGTTAGCCACTGCAACCAAGAGCACTCTCCCTGTCAATAATTGAATGTATTCTTATATAGCACACATACTCAATATCAGACAGTGAAGTGGTTACAAACATTGCAATTTAACATAAGTTCTATTCAACACTATTCATCACGGATATCCCTGACCCTCCCACACCACTCTTCCCTATCGACCATCACTTCTGGGAGGTTTACAAGGCCATATCCTGTATCGGCACAGAGATGTTTTATGTAGGTTCTTACTGATCGTCCTGTCTTTGCTTGTCTATGTGAAGGGGTCCACAGGAGTATGTTACTTATGAGTTCGTCCCTACTTCTCCAGCAGTAATCCACAAGTCTGGTTCGTCTAACTTTGATAGTCTTCGTGACGGGTGGTAAGTAGCCGAACAGTTACTGCTTTGTGGCCTGCAGTCTCCATGATTTGTTCAATATTGCTCGCAGCAATATTCAACATTACCCATTCATTTTGCTCACTGTTAAACGGTTCTAAGTATTGCTATGCATCTCTAACAATTCAATTAAACATCAGCCATTTGTTCACACACAGTCAAATCTAGTTCTAACAATTTTATTCATATTTATCCATATTTACCAACCCCTCCGCTCGGACAGGATACGACACAAGGCCAATTTTAAGCTGGGTTTAACAGGTTTGAATTCAGAGTTTTCCTTCTCCCAGTCTAGTTGCCTCACCAAGGCTGAAGAACCTAGTCTTCCCTACTATTTACCCATAGCTGGAGGGAGAATAATTGGATTCATACCTTTCCCAAGGGTGTTAGTGCTATGTAAAATGCAATTAGCTTGGGCCAGGATTTGAACTCGTTTCGCCGTGTCCATTTCCTACGACGATATCCATTACACCACGGGCACCTCCAAACAATTCTATTAATCATAAATGGCTTGTTAGCACACAGTTTCAATGTCAAAGTTCGATTTCACACATAGATCGTACTCTATCAGGTACTAGTACTCCGGGTCAGAGTAGATATTGGAGCAATGGTCATGAGAGGGTACTCATAATTCCCCAAAGCCCCTAGGCTGATGCTTCAATATGAAAAGGTTTAATCATATATACAAGACAATTGTTGGGGGAGTCTTATATGTATGACTTTGAGACAAAAAGACAATCAACGCCATGGACAAACACTGATTCTACAGTAAATAATGTTGCGAGCGCCGTGATCAGTAAAGAAGGTCATGCTGACTGTCTTCTGATACATAAAAAGAGCTATCGCTATTTTTCTTTTAAATGGTACGGGAGGTATCCTCGTTGTGTTATGCTTAAAGCGATGGACTGCGAAATCGTATAAAGTAAGTTCGAACTCCGATCACACTGTTATGTTCCGGACAAATATCCTTGGGAAATGTATGAACTCCCTTATCCTCCCCGCTATGGATTAAATAGTACCATTACTGTTCTTCTAGATGAATTGTTTTGGCCTTAAATAAGCCACGAAAGTTGATATGCCATTAAATAAAGAAACGAAACCAAACGAAAAATGGTACAACTAAAAACAGTGCTTCCGATTGCCAAATTATTTACTGAATGACCCTCGTTATATACTTAGATAAGACAAAAAGATTAATATGGGTTATAAGTAAGTAAAGTTGGCGGCCGTAGTCGAGGGCCACCTGAAGGCTCCCTTTTCAATAGCTACTACACCGAGGTGTACGGAAGGGCACTACCCCTTTCCCTGAATTGCTCCACTTTACCCTTAAGACGTAACTTGTATTGCTGAGTGTTAAGCAAGGAGGTATTAAGTACCATTTTTTAAGTCTTTGGTATGAGGCGATCTGTGAATAAAACCCAGGTCTCCCAGATTATTGGCGAACACTCTACCCACTAGACCAATGAGCCGGTAATATGGGGAATACTGACCAGCAATTCATTTAAAAACCTTAAGGTTTTTGGAACTGCAGCGCTCCTACAACAATCACAAAGAATTTATATCACTTTATTAATGGTAATTCTTTGGAAAAGGAACAGAAAAATAAGGAAAAGTTTGACGGTATAAAAAATAGGGATAATAGCAAAATTTTGTATATTAAATTAATTATGTATTATAGATAACTAAGACTGAAGAGTGTTTGAGGTTTTATTCATAGAATTAATTCTAGATATACTTGTAAATTAGTTCAGAAATATCTTCGGGGAAAGAAAATGCATGTTATCACATATTCCGAACTTCCAGAAAATTGAAAAAATAAAATACACAAAAAAAGTGATATAATAACTTTTAAGAACGTGAAGAATATTTATATGAACAGTGACAAATATACTTGGAGATATTTGATAAGATCTGGAAATGGTTTATCAAAAAGAACAAAAAGATACAATTCAAAAATCGATACAATTGACTTTTCCTATTTTCGTGGTGTTAATGTTGAAAACATTTTTTTCTTTTGTTTTCTTTTGTTTACATTATTGCATCTTAAACATTTAGATTATTGTTGGGTGTATTTACTAACGACATACTCATGGCTACTTCTCTTTTGCTAGAAATTTTTATTACAATTATTTTGTCCATTATTTTCAATCAATTAAGAGACAGTAAACCAAACCATTAATTTCAGTAACAAATCTATTTCTCTCTGACTTTATATATATATATATATATATATATATGTGTGTGTGTGTGTGTGTGTGTGTGTGTGTGTGTGTGTTCATTTGCATACAGTATTGCACATAAATATATGCATTCTCACATTCTCGTAATTTAAACGTTAGTTTTCATCTAAACTCAATATACCGGAATAATATAATGTTAAGTGGAACATTATGAAAGCAAAACGTGTATCATTAGATACTATTTATGGCCAAAGCATGTAGTATTGTAACGCACCCATATACCCAACGGGCTTTCAGAGTCCTATTCGTTACCGCCAAGTCCACCAGTTAAAGCTGGACATATAGGTAGGATGTGGATTGCTAACGCTATTTAATAATGACAGATATCAGCAAACCCTAGCTGATCCACATTTTAAAGCCAATTGTTGAGTTATAGGTGAAATATTGAAATCAAACACAGCTAACGATGCCTTCGACAAATACAATTTTTCAGTAGTGAAAGAATGAATCCAAAGTGAAAGAATGAATGTTCATTTGATAAAATGAAAAAATAGAAATATTATTTTATTGAACAAAACAATTCAGACAAAAGATAGAAATGAGGAAATGGTTATTTACAGGATGGAAAGAAACATCCAGTTAATCAACTCAATAGATACAGTCCAACTTCTCGGACTTCGGGTCCGGTAACGGAATATGAATTCCCAGGTTTTATCATTTAGGGAGTATTCTTTCTTCTTTTCCCCCTTTTTTCTTATCAGAGATCAACAAGTTATCAATTATACAGATCAATGCAACAATATAAAGAAGGAGGAAATTACTCTTGAAAAGGATGACAAGAAAAGTTCTAATTCTCGACTTTCTGATTCGGTCATACCCGATTAAGTGAAAAAGGTTTTTCAATCAGAGATATTCTTGTCCTCTCTGCCTTCTTCTATTCCCATCAACATGAATATCGCAACAAGGGAAACTGAAACGTATTTCAATAATAGTTTCTCTTACTTGGGATTTCGAAGAATTAGCTTGCTTGACTTCTAGTCTTTTCTTTTCTCTTATTTTTTACATTATGGGATCTCACAGCCGCGTTAATAGAAAGACACGCGTCTTATTTCATATAAGACCAAAATTTACCTAGGTCTCCTTTTATTTCTTTTTCGTGGACTGATCTTAGATTTTGGATATTTTAGTTGACGAGGTCCCCAGACCCTAGAGTGTTAATTCATTTAATGAGAAGTCGTTTTCTTTCATTCCTCTCTGTTTCGCTGGATTCCTGTTTCAGAATCTTAGATATGAATTTATTTGATATTCAAACTATAATATCTTCTCCCACTGGAGAATAAACCGCATCTAGTTCTAGCGTCTTCTCCCTCTCAAGAATAAACCGCAACTGATTATTTCCAATTGTTTAAAAAATGACCGCGTGTTAGCTTTTTGAAAGGTTATTTCCTCGCTCCAATCAGAATCACAGTTAGTGTCTCCCCACTGACGCATACATATTAAGTAGCGAGAGAGGTTCTCACATCACCCTTTCTCCTAGAGTTAATAGAGGGAGTTAAAGAGAGACAGCGTTTCTATCACCTAGTACTTTCCTGCCCTGCCGATTACTGCCTTTTCGCACCCTTCCTCCTCACACCCATAGAGAATGTGAGGGTGTTGTATTTCATCGTCACAGTATCGAAACACTGGAAAACCAATGAAAATTGCATATATATATGTGTGTGCTTGTGAGGTTTGTTTGCATGTGTGTTTTGTGTATTTGAGAGAGAGAGAGAGAGAGAGAGAGAGAGAGAGAGTGTGTGTGTGTGTGTATGTGTTTGGATGTATGTGTGTGTGCGCATGTGTATTATCTGTGTTAGTACTTTCTTAAGTGAGTATTCTTGTCTATACTTATTTTTTTTGTGTCAGTATTGGCTTGTTTGAGCGAATCAGCCTAAGGGCATATACGTATTTGTGCAAACACACACACACACACACACACACAAACACACACACACACACACACACACAAACACACACATATATATATATATATATATATATATATTAAAGAAAAAAATTACGGAGAAAAGGATGTAAAATTAAAAACAGAAAGCAAAAATACACAGAAATAAGAACCTACATAGACAAGACATCCCTACAGTCCACAGGAAAACAACCACATACTCCATCATCACCCACAAAAAAAAACCATAATATAGAAGCAACCACATACACCATCATCACCCACAAAACAAAACCATAATATAGAAAAAAATTAACAAAATTCACACCACCATATACATCCATATACGCACAACAGATGGAAATATCAAAACACATACACCAACACGCACAACAGTCCATACAAAGAAAACATTAATCCCTATACAAAAAAAGATAGAATTAGCCCCTATACAAAAAATGGCCCAACCATCATAAATTCTTACAAGACAGGATGCGTGGAATGATATACACTATAAGGACTCCACTTCAGTAGAACGAATCACACTAAACTAGTGATATTTTGTGATTAAAAAATAAAATTAGTTAATGCAAAAAGTTACAGTTTCCCTAGAGGCCTCTGACAGGAAGCAAAATCCGCGCTTGCCTAAAAAGAAGGAATTGCTGGAGCCAAAAGGAAAATCTCCCTCGTTCATTATCCCCCACCTCGACTGAAAGACCTGTTTTTTTTTCGGTTGCATGTAGTTAGCGCACCTGCTCGTCAAGTCCCGGGAGTTAGTGGTACGTTGCCCCGAACACGCGACGGGCATTTAAACTTCTAATTGCCGAAAATGACTCAATAATATACTTCATACGCGTAGTCTTGGAAACGCAACTATTTCTACCGGCTCAGGAAAACGTTCCAGACTACAAAAATTCGAAAATACCAAAATAAAGTTTGAGTATAAAGGTATCTTTGTGCCTTTTCTTCCGTTCTTAATTCTTTTACAGTTTCGGCAGACAAAACAAAAACAAGGGAATTAGGTAAGAAGAAAAAAAAACGGAGTCAGATACAAAGCTCAGAAGTTCCCCACAATTCCAGTTATTTAGCGAAAACTACGATAATGGACCCATTATATACCCCAGACATTGGCCTAGCGGTTAGAGTGTTCGCCAATGGCCCGGGACACCTTGGTTCACTCCCAGGTCGAGTCATACCAAAGACTCAAACATGGTACTTGATGCCTCCTGGCTTAATACTCAGCATTATAAGGCATGGATCAAGGGTGAAGTGGAGCAATCCAGGGAAAGGAGTAGAACCCTCCCCAACACCTTGGTGTAGTAGCTATCGAAAGGGAACCTTCGGGACACCCGCGACTATCGCCAACTTTACTTACTTACTTATAAACCCCATGAATAATAATGACATAAGTATCCGCACAAACCTGAGACACTAATACAGAAAGTCGACCAGGGAAGATAGACAACTTGAACTTCAGGGTTATTTTTGGAGCAACCCTACACAAAAAGGCTATACGAGAATAATGATAGAAATCTGGGGAAAATGCGCTAGATTTCAGAAAACAAGTCAAACACTTGTTGAACAAGTGAAGACGATAATAAAAAATGGTTGGTTTTCTGACCTTTAAATATTAGAGATACACCAACAAATTAATAGGAACTCAATACAAATAGACTCTAATACAATTATCGACTCACCGAATTGTAAAAAGCAAGAATTCTCTAAACGAAATGAACCGCAAAGTAATAATAACAATCGAAACACCACACACCCAGACGAAACGATCAATCACATAACAAACATATGCCATAAATTAGCGCAAAAGAAGTATAAGACTAGACATGACTGGGTTAGATAGGTAATCCACAGGGAATTGGGCAAGAAGTTTAATTTTGACCATGCGAATAAATAGTACATGCACAACCAAGTATGCGTCCAAGAAAATGAGACGCACAATATAGTTTGGGATTTAGAGATATAAACGGATTACCTAATCTCTACCAGATGACAAGACCTAGCGATAGTCCAAAACAAAAATAAGTTGAACCTGCTGAATAGTGGACTTCGCCCATTCAGCTGATCACAGGGTTAAAGAAAGCAAAAACAGAGATAAGTTGCTATGCCTTGAAAGAAAACTAAAAAAAAGTATTGATTATAAAAGTGACGACAATACCAATTGTGATCGACGCGCTCGGTACATTTATTTAAGGATTGGTACAGCGACTGTTGGGCTTAGAAATAAGAGGACAAGTGCAGACCATCTAAACTACAGCTTTGTCGAGATTGACCAGAATACTATGAAGAATCCTAGGGACTTGAAGATACTTGCTGTGACTCAGACCCCAGTGGAAACCATTAACTTGCGTTAGTGTGAAAAACTCTCAAAAGCATAAAATAATGATAACAACAACTAAAAAAGCTATGTAACATAAAGTTGATGGTTATAGCAATTGTAACTGGTGATTTCGGAACAATTCCAAAAGATTGACAATGCAACTGGAAGACTTAGGAATAAGAGGATAAGTGAAGCTCAGCCAGACTCTCCAATAATTAAGATCTGCCAGAATAATAGGAAGATTCTTTGAGACTTGAGGAGCCTTGTTGTCACTAAGTCTCCAGTGGAAAACCATCAGCCAACCCTGATATTCAAAACTCAAAGGGTAATTAATAACAACAAAAGCTAAATACGAAATTTTAAATCATTTATGCACATATGCATTTAAAATATTTACATTACTCTCGTTGGACCTATAGCAATCTATATATATATATATATATATATATAGGGGAAGGAGTAGCGCCCTCCCCTACACCTTGGTGTAGTAGCTATTGAAAATGGAACCTTTGGGTTGCCCTCGACTACAGTCACCAACTTTATATATATATACATATCATCATCACCATGTTGACTCACTTCATAGATAGCTATATCATTAACATATATCTACACGCACACACACACGCAGAGATATACACCACTAAATATATATATATATATATATATATATATATATATATATATATATACATATGTGTGTGTGTGTGTGTGTGTGTGTGTGTTTGTGTATGCGTGTGTGTGTGTGTGTGTATTTATGCTACATATATAATTAAAACTGTACAACGTGATTCTGAAAATGTAAAGTAAATATTTTTGTTATATTTACCTTAACTTGAAATTTACTGTGTAGAAATGAAATAGATAATGAATTAAAGAAAAAGTTGTCATTTCTGAGAACAGTAATTGACTTTTACACCAGTCTATATATATGAATGATGTACCTTACATCCGAAAACAATGAAGAACTCTTCTTCGATTTTTGTATCTGAAAATTAACAACCTTAAATCTTTACATCTTAGCAAAACTGGCTTGGTTTTATTATATATTTATTTCCCTATTCGTTTTCGGGAATAATGAAATGAACTGTTTCATAATGCCTTTCAGCGAGCATAGATTATCTAATAGAATTGGCAATTAAATGAGATCAAATAGAAGCGGAATGTAATGAATCAGCTAATTCTCTTAAATAGCCTTTTATTTCTCTTCTCCTCTCATTCTTATAAGCCCCAGAATCATCCATAAAATCCCCATCTGACACAAAAACTAAGGTTCCGATCGATTATAATTATTTTATCATTTCCTATCAGGAAACACTAAGCGCTGTCAATGAAATAAACGTCACAAGTTGATGAGATTGATGTCAGTCCTCCTGCGGAAGACATTGCTTATTTCCCTTGCAAATGGGCTCAAAGTACACGAAATATTGAGATGTTTTTATTGAACACAGAGACACACACACACGCAATGACATAAGTACAAAAATAAAAGCCTACACTCACACACATATGCACGCACACGAATAAACGCACAGATGAAATCACACAGGGACTCATGCACGCATATTGTTGTTATAAGAAACAAATTTTTTCACTAGTAGAAACAAATGGTTTTCACTGAAGCCTGGGTGACAGCAAGATTTCCAGTCAACCCGAGATTTCTTCTTATTCTAACGAACCTAAACAGAACAGTGATCAGCATATTCTCAGTTCTTTCTCAATTTTTTCTTTCCCCCAGGTTTTTTCCAAGTTCTTGCGACCGTTTTAAGAGTTACTGCCATAATTAGTAACACATTCGTCACCATATTTTTCTTCTTACTATTATTATCGGCGTAGTCGGCGTCGAACGCAGTTTCTTCCAGGCAGCGGTCACATCGATACTGCTATATGGCTGCACTACATGGACGCTGACAAAACGGCTGGAAAAGAGGCTAGACGGCAATTACACAAGAATGCTACGTGCAATCTTGAACAAGTCCTGGCGGCAACACCCCACAAGACACCAACTGTACGGCCACCTGCCCCCTATCACGAAAACTATTCAAGTTAGACGAACCAGATATGAAGGACACTGCTGGAGAAGCAGGGACGAACTCATAAGAGATGTACTGTTATGGACCCCCACACATGGCCGTGCAGAAGCAGGACGACCAGCACGAACATACATTCAGCAGCTATGAGAGGATGCAGGATGTTGTCCTGAAGACCTACCTAGGGCGATGAACGATAGGGAGGAGTGGCGAGAGAGGGTCAGGGATATCCGTGCTACCAGCGCGATATGATGATGACTATTATTATTATTATTATTATTAATATTATTCCATGAGAGTTTTTCATATCAGCGTAAACTGATTGTCTTTGATTCAAATCAGCTGGATACAGTTGATGTGACACACTTCGGCCGACCGTGGTGTCAGCTGCACGGATCTGGTCGGGTATGTCACATTACTGGACATACCTCTAGCCTAAGGTTTTACATTTATCGCCTGGCACCTGATGTGCTCTTTTTAGGGGAATGCCAACGGGGCGAGAGGCATTTTTAGAGCCACCGGGCACGTCTTGAGTACAGCCCTGTGCTCGCACCCACCTTGTGTGACATATGTCCGGTTGGTGGGAAAGATAACAAAAAACGCTGATGGTCTTTCTCTGGAGTTTGAGTGACAGCAATTCTACTTAAGTCTCCAGGGCCCTTCTATGTATTCTGACCGATCTCAATAATACGGTCGTTTAGATGGTCTCCACTCTGATCTTATTTTCAAGTCGTACAGTCCCTTTATTAATACTAACTGTACCAAAACCAATAATTATAATTGCTATAAACCTCACATTCATTCTCTACAGTTTTATTATTCCCTAGTAATGTCGATGTGTTTGTACTTCTTTTCACTTTCTTTTAATTTTACTCGGTGGTAAGCTGGACAGCAAAGTCCACAATTTTGTAGTTTTTTTTATTGCTGATTATTATAAGGTCTGGTCGTCTGGCCAAGAATAAGTGAGTTGTTTGGATGTAAAAATCCCTCAGTAGTTGTGTGTAGAACGATTTTGGGTTGTGCGTATACCACTTATTCGTATGGTCAAATTTAAATTTCTGGCACAATTCCCAATAAATCACTTTGCCCATCCAGTCGTGTCTAATCTTATATAATTTCTGTGCTAATTTCCTGCATTCGCGTATTATATGATTGGTCGTTTCGTCTCTATCACAACATAACCTACATTTGCTGTTTTGTTGCGTCTTATCTACCCTTGCTTTGATATGATTGGTTCTTATGGCGTTGTCTTGTGCTGCTATTAGAAGGGATTCCGTTTCTCTACAAAGGTTTCTCTTCCTTAAGCACGTCCATGTTTTCGCAAGCGTGATATTGCTTGGTAGTCGCTTTACACGTCCATAGATTTGTTTTTCTTGCTAGTTTGTTTTCTGCATTATTATTATTATTATTATTATTATTATTATTATTATTATTATTATCATTATTTAACTGATGGTCTTTCACTGGAGTGTGAGTGACAGCAAGTCTCTTCACGTCTCCAGGACTCTTCTCAGTATTGTGGCCGTTCTCGAAAACGCTGTAGTTCCGATGGTCTCCAGTGGACCGCCAACTTCTAATTCCTCCAATCCCTTTCACAATCCTTTAGTTACCGTATTAAAAGCTCCAATGGAAATTGCTATAATTGTCAAGTTCATGTTCCATTTTTTATTTCAATCCTCTAGCAAGGTCGAGGTATTTATCCTTCTTTTCAGATTCTTTCAGTTTTATTCTGTGGTCAGCCGGGACAGCAACTTCGACAATTTTTGCAAGTTCTCTTTTTTTGTTGATAATTGTCAGGTCTGACCCTCTGGCCGAGATTAGGTGATCTGTGTGTATGTCAAAGTCCCATAGGAGTTTATGTGTGTTATTTTCTAGGACAGATGCTGGGTTGTGCATATACCATTTGTTCATATGGTCAAATTTAAATTTCTTGCACATCTCCCAGTGGATCCCCTTGCCCACCCAGTCGTGTCTAGTCTTATTCTCTTTCTATGCTAATTTGCAGCATTCGCTTATAATGTGATTGATGGTTTCATCTTTATTGCCACATAACACACATTTGCTAATCTGTTGCGTCTTATCTATCCTCGTTCTGATATGATTTGTTCTTGAGGCGTTGTTTTGTTATGCTATTAGGGGAGATTCTATTTCTCCCTTAAACTTTCCCTTTCTTTGCCAGGGTCATGTTTTTTCGTGTGAGATGTTGTTTATTAGTCGTTTAAAACACGCATAGTATCGTTTTCTTCCCATTTTTGTTTCCCAGTTATTGTCATTCTGTTGCTCATCGTGTTGTCAGTATTCTTTCTAATGGCTGTAAACTGTCCTATTTATGTTTTCCAATGTAGTCATCGAATCGTTGTATCGAGGTGTCAACACTGTCTCCGATGCTGATAAGTTCTCCTCCTCCCTCTTTTCTTGATACATATAGTCTGTCAACCTCGTTCCTGGGATGTAATGTCTTATGCATGGTCACTAGTTTTCTTGTTCTTTCGTCTATTTTTTTAAGTTCATTATTATTATTATTATTATTATTATTATTATTATTATTATTATTATTTACTCATTAGATTTTTTCACATCAGCGTCAGCTGATGGTCTTTCATTGTTCCAAACGCACCAATTACAATTGTTATATATGTCACCTGCATGATCCATATTTTTTTTCAATTCCCTAGCAAGGTCGAGGTATTTATCCTTCTTTGCACATTCTTTCAGTCTTATTCTGTGGTCAACCGGGACAGCAAAGTCGACAATTTTGCAATTTCTCTTCTTTTTGTTGAGTTTTATTTGGTCTAGTCTTCTAGCCGAGATTAGGTGATCTGTGTGTATGTCAAAGTCCCATAGGAGTTTATGTGTGTCATTTTCTAGGACAGGTGCTGGGTTGTGCATATTCCATTTGTTCGTATGGTCAAATTTAAATTTTTTGCATACCTCTCAGTGGATCACCTTGCTAACCCAATCGAGTCTAGTCATATATTCATTCTATGCAAATTTGCTGCATTCTCTTATTAAGTGATTGATTGTTTCATCTTTGTCAGCGCATAGCCTACATTTGCTATTTTGCTGCGTCTATTTTCGTTTTGATATGATTGGTTTATTACAGCATTGTTTTGTGCTGCTATAAGGAGAGATTCTGTTTCTCTCTTAAACTTTCCTTTTATACCTTTGAGTTTTTCACAACAGTGTTAGCTGATGGTTTCTCATAGGAGTTTTAGTGACAAGTCTCCACACGTTTCCAAGATTCTTCTCAATATTCTGGCCGATTTTAAAAACACTGTAGATTTGAGAGTCTCTTATTTCAAAGTCTTCTAATTCCTGTGTCAAACCTTTGGTGACTGTTCGGAGTACACCAATAACAATTGACATCACTCTCATCTTCTTTAGTCTTTTCAGCTCTTTTACAATTTATAGGTACGTATCTCTCTTTTTGCTTATTTTCAGTTTCATCAAGATTATAATTATTATCATTCTTAGTATTATGATTATTGAAATAAAAATAGACTTGCTACGTTAAACTTTCCATTGCAACAAGTCAGGGAAAACGGAACCTCTAAATTAAAACTTTTGAAAGTCTTCTTATAAATTCACTATGTGTCACTTGCTGTTCGTCCAGAGGTGTTGGTTAATATATATTATTAAAATAACAAGTGTAGAAAAAAAGGCCTTAGACATTGCTCCTTATAACAAAGCTCATATACACATATATACAAACAATATATATATATATATAAATTTATATATATATATATATATATATACTCACACACACGCACATTATATATATATATATATATATATATATATATATATATATATATATATATCATCATCATCATATCGCGCTGGTAGCACGGATATCCCTGACCCTCTCACGCTATTCCTCCCTATCGTTCATCGCCTTAGATAGTTCTTCAGGACAACGTCCCGTATCCCCACATAGCTGCTGAATGTATGTTTGTGCTGGTCGTCCTGCATCTGCACGGCCATGTGTGGGGGTCCATAAGAGTACATCTCTTATGAGTTCGTCCCTGCTTCTCCAGGAGTGTCCTGCGTGTCTGGTTCGTCTAACTTGAATAGTTTACGTGATAGAAGGCAGGTGGCCGTACAGTTGGTGTCTTGTGGGGTGTTGCCGCCAGGACTTGTTTAAGATTGCACGTAGCATTCTTGTGTAATTGCCGTCTAGCCTCTTTTCCAGCCGTTTTGTCAGCGTCCATGTAGTGCAGCCATATAGCAGTATCGATGTGACCGCTGCCTGGAAGAAACTGCGTTTCATTTTATCGGTTAGGTCTGATTTCCATATAATCGATAGCCTATTGATAGCTGTCCATGCTTTCGCTAACATCGTGTCGATGTCCTTTTCGGTTGATTCGACGCTGCTTCCTAGGTACGTGAATTTGTCTACTAGTTTAAGAGGAGTTCCTTCTAGAGTGGAGATGTCCACCGTTTGATTATAGCACATATACTCCGTTTTGTGTGCATTAACATAGAGGCCTATGCTTGCTGCTGCTCGTTCCAAACTATGCAGTAGTTTTTCTGCTTGGTCAGGTGTATTTGCCAGTATCGCTATGTCATCGGCGTAGTCGGCGTCGGTAATTGTTTTTGCGGGTTATCTTCTGCTTCTTTTCTTCGTCAGTTCGAAGCCATTCTCTTTGATTTTGTCAATCGATGTTCGAAGTACGTAGTCTAGACAAATGATAAAGAGGTACGAAGCCAGCGTGTCCCCTTGTAGTACTCCTGCTACAATGTCGAAATATTCTGTGTCTCCATCTGGTGATCGTACTTTTACTTTAGTGTTTCTATAGAGAATCGTTATT
The DNA here is from genome assembly GCA_963585895.1 of Sepioteuthis lessoniana. Classification (NCBI taxonomy): domain Eukaryota; kingdom Metazoa; phylum Mollusca; class Cephalopoda; order Myopsida; family Loliginidae; genus Sepioteuthis; species Sepioteuthis lessoniana. The sequence goes on from OY757904.1 coordinate 107,465,713, forward strand.
GCCGCTACGGTTTCTTTAGGTATGACGTACGCTAGTAGGATTTGTTCCATCCTTCCTCTGTGAATGAAGTCGATAGCCTTGGTAAAATCAAGAAATATTAATGTCGCTTGTAGGTTTTTTGCCCGTACACCTTCAAGGATTCTACGGATGGTTAATATTTGTGAGGTCGTTGATCTATTTCTTCGGAAGCCATTTTGGTTTTTTCTAAGTATGTTGTCGATTTTGGGTTCTATGCGCTTTCGTAGTAGGGCATTGTAGATTTTGGCTGCTATGGATGTAAGTGTTATGCCTCGGTAGTTTTTGGCTAATCCGAGGTCCCCCTTTTTAGGGGAGGGGAGTATGCATCCCTTCATCCCTCTATCTATCGGATTTTGATTGTATACTGCGTTGCAGTGTCGGATCAGTATGTCGTCGAATTGTCTGGTCTTCCATACTTCTGGGGGAATTGCGTCCAGCCCTGCAGCTTTCCTATTTTTAAATTTTCTGAGAATCAAGTCGAGTTCTTCTTGTGTGAACGGTCGTAGTTTAATGTCTAATTGTTTGCTAATTATTCTGGTGATTGGTTCATGTGTTATTTTTGTAGGTTTCCTAGTAAGTTTTCGAAGTGGTGTTTCCACAGTTTTATTCTTTCTTGTTGTTTTGCTGCTTTCAGTTTTGCTTTGGCTGTGTTCTTTCTTCTACTCACTTCGTTTATTGTTTGCCAGGCTATCCTAGATTGTCTATCTTCCACCCGGTCTCTAATCTTATCTATCTGATTTTGAATGTATTCTGTCTGTTCCTTTATATTTATGCCTGCTAATTGATATTGTGCCGTTTTTAGTTTTAAGGCATTTGTGTTTGTTGGGTTTTTTCGATAGTTTTTGGAGGCTGTTTTCACTAGTACACGTTTTTCTCTCACCGCTAAAGTTTACCATGGGACTCTATATTTAGTTTTGAGTTTTGTTGGAATGCATTTCGCTGCTGCCTCGAGGTGCGCATTGACGACATTTTCATATTCGTCGTTTGGTGTACTTTTCTCCGTCTTTTCTTGTAGTGTTTCGAATATGTTTCTTAATTCTAATATGTATTTATCTCTTATATCTCTGTTGTTCAATAGGACCCAGTCATGGTTTTTGGTGGTCGCTGTTCGTTTGGCGTTTATATTGCTCTGAATTCGCTGGCCATTTATAAGTGTTCATCTGTACAGCAGAAGATTTGTTGTGCGAGTCTTCACTCATGGGCTATTCGTATCTACTTGGTTATACTATACAGTGAGCCACACTTTTAGGAAACGCTGATAAGAAAAGAATGAGACGATGTTTCCTTAAATGCTGCGAAAAACACTATTCAGGTTTTAGATTTTGCATTGTATTTCTATCTCTTTCATTGGTTGTCTTACCAAGGCTAAAGCACCCAGTCTTTTACCGTTGTTTTGTAGTAAAAGAGACGGATTCATACGTTTTCTTTAGGCATTATACACTCCCACACACACACACACACACACACACACACACAAACACACACATATACACACACACACACATATATATATATATAGGAAATGGATACAACGATGCGAGTTCAAATACTGGAAAATATTATTTCATTTCACATTGAGGAAATACATTTGGAAAGGCATGAATACTAATTTTCTCCTTCCAGCAATGAGTAAATAATAAAGTCTTCTTGGCTGCTTTAACTTAGTATGGCATCTGGAAGGCAGATCCTGGTTTTAATACTGCTAAATTCCACTTTCAAAATTGACCTTGTTTCACATCCTGTTCGTTTATGTTATATATATATATATATATATATATATATATATATATATATATATATATATAAGTTATTGGTACATACAGATTTAAAAAGGCAAATACTAAGGGATAACTGCAAACAGGAAGATTGCAATAGATCGAAAAATGTTTTGAATCGCAAGGGCCCTTTCATCTGACATTTGTCAAGTGACAACAACCGAAGTCGTTTAAAAGAATATAAAATTCGTTTAAAAGAATGTAAAAGTCATTTTAAAAAATTGCTATCATTCACATTTTTCAACTGCCTTTTAATTAATTTTATTTATATTGTTTTAAACGACTTCTGTTGTTGTCACTTGAAAAATGTCATATCAATGGGCCCTTACGATTCCCATATTTTTTCCATATAATACAATCTCCATATTTGCATATGTCCCTTAATATTTGACTTTATATATATATATATATATATATATATATATTTGTGTGTGTGTGTGTGTGTGTGTGTGTGTGTGTGTGTTAGAAAAAAATGATCAACTCTTTTTCTAGTATATGTCAGTGTTTGAATAATTGAACGAGTGAAAATTCTAATCTTAAACAAGAGAAGAGGAGAAAACATATCCATGAAATCACAATAATAAATCCGTGAGTGAGTCAAGATTATTGAAAAGATTCCTCTGCCTACATCAAGCCAGACACTGTGTAAATAAAACTTCCATGATATCAATATTGTGTTCTGTCCCAGCTTTATCCAACACCTAGTAGAACTCGTCTGAAATATTTATCATCATCATCATCATCATTATCCACGTGTCTTCTGAAACTAGTAGATAAGTTCACTTACTTCGGCTGTAGTATCTTGTCTACCGAAAATTGTAGCGAAGACATGGGTATGTATTGGTCTCATGGAAGTCAAACCTATCCGATGAAATAAAAGATATTTTCCAAGCTGGGGTCATGTCCATATTACTGTATGGATACATCACTTGAAAGCTGGCTAAGTGTTTAGGAAAAGCTTGATGGCAATTGTAGAAGAATGCGACGAGATATATTAAACAAATCCTGGAATATATATATATATATATATATATATATATATATATATATATATATATATTGCTTTCATACATACACACACACACACACACATATATATATATATATATATATATATATATATATATATTGTTTAATGGCTGCAAAGTTGATTAAAATTTGATTGAACCTCGGACGATGCTTTTTGTTGTTTATTTCAGAAATTACTGCAGATTCTAAAAACGTGCGGAATGGGTTTGATTAGGGTTTCTTTGGAAAAAATGAAAATGTGTTTGAGATCTAATATGTGATAGGAAAGGGCATTTCAGTCGTTATATAGTATAATTGTTCGGTTGTGTTCGTTGATTCTTTTCGTTTGGAATAATTTATAATGTTTAACTGTGTGAAAACAAATGACTAATAATAATTATTAGTTTAAGATACGAATATTTTAAACCATTTATCTGTGTGCAAAGAAATAAACTGTGTCAACTCCCTTCAGAATGAAATTTCTGACAAATTATATATATATATATATATATATATATATATATATATGATAAGGCATTAAAGAACCCTCAAGAATTGATATGCCGTAAAACAACAATCAACTAGCTTTTCTAAAAATAGTTTTTGTCACGACTGACTGATATTTCCAAGTATGCAATGAGCCAAATTGACTATTTGACATTTCCAGCTTAACGAACTTTTCATAAATGTAATTTGTAATGTTTAGTCAAACTAATAATTATTGAAAGAAAAGTAATTGTTATTTGATTTTGTCTGGGGTTTAAATTCTGTTGGAATTAATTACTTTGAGCGGTAATAAAACTTCTCGGTTATTTATTTTATTTAATCATATTTTTGCTTCGTGAGGTCTGCCTTTAAAAAAAAGACTCACACTTTTTCCCCATGTGTAACAAGTTGTTTTTATATTATTAGTTTCCCTTGAGTCCTAAAGGTGGAAATTTATGGTAAAGACAGATTTTTTTAAAAAAAAGAGCCTCTTAACCAATTGGATTCTTTTTCTAGAAGATAAATATATTTTTGGAACAAATTGCCTAATCGGATGGAAAAAGCAATAGCGACAAAAAACATTAAAATTAAATTGGATTGTTTGAGAAAAAATGATTAGAAAAACTGACGGGGATTTTTAGGAACAATCGGAAAAATTACTGAACAGAATTTGATCTTTATATAGATATTCTATTAATAGGGTATATTTCCTGTGTAAAGAATCTGATTTGAGGTTGCCGCAAGACGATAATAAAAAGCGGAAATGCCCAGGAAGCATAACAAATAAACAAATAATAATAATAATAATAATAATAATAATAATAATAATAATAATAATAAATACACGTTTCAAAGTTGTTAGCTCAACGTAAAAGTATCTTGGTGTCTGTAGAGAATATACACACACACACACACACATATATATATATATATATATGTATATTGTGTACGTAGGCGTAAGTCGTTATGTAAGCATGTTCAGTTAAAGACAGCAGATTATTTTCAAAAGTTACAAGTGAAGGCGTTTGAATCTTATTATTTTTCTATGTCTGGGGTTTATGTATTCACCATCTTGAGATAGACATAAAAAATGACAATAAGACTCGGATGTCTTCACTTTATGATCTTAAAAATAAAACAATCTGCAGTCTTTAATCGAACCTGCTTATATATATATATATATATATATATTCAAAGCGAGCGAGAGAGAGAGAGAGAGAGAGAGAGAGAGAGAGAGAGAGACGCAAAGAATGACAGCATCTCCCATATATATATAGTAATAATTTAATTGAAGAGGTTATCCATGTGACGGTGTAGCTTATGTGTCGTATTTCGAAACCCGATGAAGCGATTTCGATGTTCAATTGATTTATCACGTTCCATTTTGGAATATTACCCACTGGAAGAGTATAGACTTCCATATTCCTCCAGCTAGGGGTTAAATAGTCCCACCAATGTTCTTCTACAATGATTGCTTTACCATTAACTGACCAACGGAAACTCTGCTATGTTACAAAATGAAGAAACCAAACCCAACCAATATCATTTAAAAAAACGCATTACATTGTACCGTAAAGTTGCCGACTGTAGTCGAGGGGACCCGAAGGCTCCCTTTTCAGTAGCTGCTACACCAAAGTGTAAAGGAGGGTTCTACCTTTTGCTTAAATTTACCCTTGATACGTACCTTATAATGCTGAGTGTCAAGCAAAGAGGTATTAAGTGCCATTTTTAAAGTCTTTGGTATGACTTGACCTGGGATTGAATCCCGGTCTCCCAGACAATTGGCGAACACTCTACCCACTAGGCCAATGAGGCGGTTATATTGTAACAGCACCATATAGACTTTTGTACTGTTGCAACACCAAATAGACCGTTGTACCATCACACACTAAGTATAGGGTTGTACCACCAGGTGCTTAATCAGATTAATGCGTGTATAGCTACGCCTTAAGTGGTAGCCGGACCCTGCTGCAACCTCGCCTCGGAAAACGTTGAAGAATACACCAAACTCTGTCTTAGTTCTCTAAAAAAGATATGTATTTCCTACTTCACCTTTTAAGATGTCGTCAGGAGAAGAAACAGAGTGTGAAAGCAGAGTCAACCACGTTAGATGGACAAAGAAAAGCAATATGTCATGAGAAGAAAGAGAGAGCAGACACAGACCTTGGTTTTTTTTACGTGCTTGTTCACTGGTTTCGTCTTCACAGTTTTGCGTGTGGTGTGAAATCCCTTGTCGGAGCACACCACAAAATAAATGTCACCAATCATTTGCCATTTTCACAATTCTGTATCTAGGCTTAGACTCATCACGTCCGGCTGCCAACTAACTTTCAAACAGGAGTCATTGCTAGTTCTATACCTGTGCAGGAGATTAAGGGTCTTCTGTATTTTAGTCATGTTTAATTACTGTTGTCATTCATCCCTGATTGACTGACCCATAACGAGTGCTTTAGCCTGAGTCATTCAGAGGTCAGCTCGCCGTTTCTGTGGACTCTGACTACTTTTTCTTATTATTTTCTTCTCTCTCGCCTTCTGCAAAAATTCTCTTTATAACTTTGAGATAGCATACAAGGTTAAAATATCAGCTGTGTTCACACCTTTTATTTTCGATACTTTAGGTAGCGTTCTTTCAGTATTTAAACCATAATTTTTGATTGTCTTAATTTCTTAGACGAAGTTTAATGATCTTTATCATTAAGGTTTTTCGGACAATGGTCTACTTCTTTATTGTTATTTCCCCAACGTTTCAACCGACATGTCCTCCGGCTTTCTTCATATGTTTGTCGAACTCGGTAAACGTCAAAGACTCGCCGAAAGGATCTAAAAGATATGTTGTCCATATGACATCAGGACAGTATTCACAAGTGGTTCAACTCTTCGGAGATATCTCTTCCGGGTCAAGCCACCAACGGTATTTAACATGATCACAAACTGTGTTTACTCCATCCCTTGCAGTTGTGGTAAAATTTACAAAGGCGAGAGAGGTCGTTCACTAAAAATAAGGCTAGAAGAACATCGAAAGGCAGCAGAACGAAGTGAGATTGAAAAGACGGGTATGGTGGACTAAATATGGAAGGGAAAGAGGAAATCATTTTCCCGTATGGGATGAAGTTGAAATAATTGATAAAGCTGAACATTGGAGGATTAGACACCGTAGGGAATCAGCACATATGTTAGACTACAATGACCAGCTGAGTAGACCAAGTATAGAGATGAATACAATATGGGATTCGATAATTAAAATGGTTAGATTTTTAAAAAAATCTGAATATGAGCACAGGTAAAAAATCATACATATTAGTAGTAATCCTTGTCTAATAAGAACATTAGGTTTACAAATCTCAAAAATTAATTCTAAACTGTCCAGCAGGACATATAGCGTAACGGTTATAGGCGTTGGTTCCCTAAGCTTCTAAGGGACAATTATTTAGAGGCTACAGGCTCAATCCTCGCTGCAGGCAAGTAACAGTACAGAAATACTTAACACGTGTACCCGGTTATGGGCAACGGAATCAAAACAGGTGACCCGTATGGATGCAATAAAGGACGTAGTTCGAAGTTCGTGTAGGTTCCAGAGTTCGACAAACTCCTGATGAAGACCGGTTGATATCTCGGCCGAAGCATTTTGAAAATAACAATCAAGATGAAGAGAATATTCCGAAAACTCTTAGAAATAAAAAAAATTAAAGATCTTTGATTATTAAACAGGCTCTATTTTAAGGAAAACACTCATCCATACCTGCATACGAAGACCACACACACGCACGTACGCAAACAGACATACATATGCATATATGAGCCTATCTCTTTCATATAGCGTCTCTGTCTGTCTGTCTGTCTGTCTGTCTCTTTATATATATATATATATATATATATATATATGTATATGAAATTTATCTTCTCTTAAATAAGCCTGCCCAAGCTCATTCTTTATTGCATATCCTGAAGCGGGCGGCACTGACCTCTGCGTGAACACTCATAAAACAGAGATCATATATTTTAAACTAGGAGACATATTCACTTTTAGTTAAAAACTATTGAAATAAGTTTACTAGTTCACATACTTCGACAGCAATTCATCTTCTGACAGAATGTCAATTCAACATACATTAGGTAAGGCATGAACTGCTATTAACAGTTTATTAACCATATGGAGGCCTGATCTGAACTTAATCGAACGACTAGAGTTCGAAGTCCTTTACTACAATGTCGCAGTCAAGAATTTTAACCATTCTGCCAAAGGAGCTACCCACTAAGGGATTTGAACCTGTCTCCTCGAGTTCATTTTTCTTAGATGATGACCATTACGCTACCTGCACTCGCATTATCAACTTAGTTATGTACATAAAAACTTTGATATGTTTATTATCTCTCTAAACAAATAATTATTTTCTGGCGTGCGTTCCAACACACAACGCACTTTATCTTCTCTTTTCATCAGCTCTTCTGTTTGCTACTGTTATTCAGTAATAGGAAACCCTGAAATTGTTTCCATCTAATGTCTCTCCGCCTCTTTGCGTAACACTAAACGCCAAACACTTCATACCACACACCACCACTCTGTTAGTAACAGAGACAGCTAGACTCAAAATCATAACATATCATCAAGAAGTGATCCTCACTCAAATGCCAGTTCTCTAATAACCGCTGTTCGCTTGCCAGAAGTTTTGTGTCCTCTGGCATTATCGACTTTGCGGTCATACTCGCCAAATAGTCACTGAGACAATTATCCTTACCTAACCCACTAAAAGGCTTCCACGTAGTGAGTATGTGTACAAAGCGGAAAACGTAGAACAGTGCATCTAATGTATATTCATGTCATCTCTCAGTCTCGCGAGACTGCGGATCTGAGCCCCTAGTTTTAAAGTGAATCTTCCTGGTGCAGTTAGTACGTAGGGCGCCGGTTCCGGTGTATATAAAAGAGAGCAATCAGACTCTGGTGACAGTGGATATGAATCCAGTCATTGATCAAGTCTGGACAATGCTTTATTGAAGAAAATAGGCATTTTTCCCTTCTTTAGCCTCCTGGCGATGCGATGAGTAATGTGCGGCATAATTTGTCTTTAGTTACATCATAGGAGTCACCAGAATGAGGATAGACTTTCACGGCTTTCTTAAAGGACTCTAGCTCCTTTTTTTTTAAATTAATTGCTTTCATTCTTCAAGGTTGAGTACATTCAAGATGAGGAGCGTAAGTCGGTGGCACGGTGTTATATGAATGACACCCACCAGTATAGTGAAACTGTGAATATGAACTTGGTTCATGGCTGTGGACAGAGTAGGGTTTTGTAAAAGCTAGGAGTTTGTCGATGAAGCAGGCATATCATTTTTAGGATGCTGATGCAACAAATATCTTGGTATTATACAAATTTGCATTAGGTTCATCGTCGGAGTTACCTTGTGAGGCTTCGGGCAAATTTGGCGTGTTAAACGACACCGTATCCTTGTTGTTATTTAAGCGTTTTCCTTCTGGTTAGTTAGATGGGTTTGATAACATATCAACCCTTGTAGGATATTCAATACCAAATCATCTATATATATGTATACATAAATATATATATATATATATATATATATATATATATATATATATGTGTGTGTGTGTGTGTGTGTGTCTGTGTCTGTGTGTGTTTGTGGGTGGGTGTATGTGATTTGTAAATGAATAGTTTGTTGGTAAAATTTAAAACAAGTAAGAAGTTATTTATTTGCACACAGTTGGCCCAGCGGTTAGAGTGTTCGCCAATGGCCCGGGAGACCTGGGTTCAATCCCAGGTCGAGTCATACCAAAGACTTTAAAAATGGAACTTGATACCACCTTGCTTAACACTCAGCATTATAAGGTACGGTTCAAGGGTAAAGTGGAGCAATCCTGGGAATGGAGTAGCGCCCTCCCCTACACCTTGGTGTAGTAGCTATCGAAAAGGGAGCCTTCGGGTCACCCTCGACTAGGGTCACTAACTTTACTTTATAATAGGTCCAAGTATTGCTCTCTAACTCTAATAGGTTTGATTGCACTGAGATTCAAACATTGCTATAACATAGTCAATTCAACTTTTGACCTGTCAGTTGTTTGCAGTTAAATAGTCAAACAGTTCTTTTGGGCCAATAGATGGAACTCTAGCAGTTACGGTCACTTCGGGTCCGAGTGTGATTAGGAGTAATAGCAAGGAAAGAGTACTCTGTATTCAACAAAATTCCAGTCGTACGTCGGTGGGATTGTCGCATAAACACCTTCTAACTTCACCATCAGTTTTCCTTCTCCTCGGTAAGTTCCCTTCAGAGGCTAATGTGTCGAGCTATGTCCCACCATTTCGTACATGAATGGATTAGCAATGATTAGGCAGATGAATATTTTTAAGTATGCAAGAAAATTTTAAAACCATCTTAAAATACCATTGGCATAAACTCATCTCAGAATTTTTATAAAATCTTGAAAGGCATAAGAGTTCAAATGCCAAGACAGAGTGCTTGTATCACTAAAGTAAGAAAATAAAAATGATATCATCCATTATTCTCGGGAAACTAATTACGTCTGATTAAGGTTGCATGGAAGAAGAAGACCACGCTAATATTTTACGCATTGCTTGAAGAACAAGATATGGATTTATCCCTTTTCCAAGTGTGTAATGGGGTGAATAAATGCAAAGAGCTACGATCGGATTTTTTATTCGGCGTCATCGATTTAATTTTCTGCCCTGATAACTGTTACACCACATTCACTCTCTAGAAGGCACTTGACAATGTGTAAAACTTAATGAAGTACATACAAATACTTAAAATTCATATTGATCTAATTTGTGTAGCTTTTCACACTTTACCGAGAAAATATGGGAAATCCCAAACCAAAGAGATTATATTTTCATAACGATTTACTCCGCAATCAAATTGTTTGCTTAAATTTGAAATTATTACTAGAAACCAATTGATAAAATTCGAGTTATATGCAATTTATATTTTTTATGATATATCGGTTAGATTTATTGATCATATGTGGAACAATGTGGGTAATGTATGTTTTAAAAGATATCTAAAATAGCAGATATAGAGAATGACTAGAAGTGTAAATGGCCTTGTGCCGTAATAGGTTGATTTTAATTGAGGTAGAAGGAATGAAAATAAACCAAACTGTAAAAGGGCTTGGAAATGATTTCATTGACCTATTGTTTCCTAAAAATATGAGAAAAACAGCAAATAAGATGAGACTGTAACCTGCTGTTAGTGACTTGTATGAAATTGGGACTACTGTAAATTAACAGTCAAAGACCTGAAAAAATTGATAGATAAATAAACAAATACATGAAAGGTGATTCGGTTACGTAAAACATTCGAAGAACTGAAACGTCATTATTATTGACCTGATGAGGTTGTTCCATTAGGAAGCGTCCTCGAGAATTTTTCTCACCATTGTCAACTGGCGATGTTTCAGTGGAGTCTGAGTAGCTACAAGTTTCCACAAGTGTTCAGGACTCTTCTCAGTATTCTTACCGACATCCACAAATGATGTAGTCTGGAGGGACTTGATTCCTCCTCTGATATCTAATTCCCCCAGTCCTTTCGTTAAAGATTTCGGAACTGTCCCAAGTTCATCATCTACCATTGGTATCACCGTCAACCTCACGTTCCACAGCTTTTTTTTTTTTTTAGTTCTCTTGCAATGTCCACATACTTGATTATCTTTTCGCTTTTTTTTACCTCAGTCGTCCGCCAGTATGGTAAAATCCACGAGACTGGAAATTATTTTTCTCGATGATTAATAATATATCTGGTCTTCTAGCTGGAGCTAAATGATTCGTTTGAATCTAAAAATCCCAGAGAACTTTATTCATCTCATTCTCCTGAGAGATTTTACCTTGTACATATACTATTTTTTCGAATCGTTCAATTCCCAATCGATCAACTTTCTCGCCTAGTCGTCCCCAGTCTTGTATTCTTTTTGTATTAGTTTCCTGCAGACACTTATATAAATAAACGTTTCATCTCTTTTCCCACACAACTTACCCTTAGTATTCGGTGGAATATCACCAGTTTTCACGTCATTGTGAGTTTTTCCCCACTGATTATAACGTGGATTTTCGCTGTAGTCTCTTTAGGGCTTGAGAACTCTTCTATGTTTTGTAACTGATCTTAACTAGTCTAGATGGTCCTGATTTTTCTTCTGATATCTAGTTCACCCGGTATCTTTTCCAGATTCTGAACTTCAAGAACGATGGGTAGCAACTTTCATTTTATGATCCATGGCTTTTTTGGCTCTCGGATAAGATCCGGGTACTTTTGTTTTTTTAAACTTCTTTCATTTTAACAATAAGGTCTACTCTGACAGTAAAATCATTTTGTTGACACGTTCTTTTCTTATTTTCCATACGAACTTGGTTAGGTCTTCAGGCCGGGAACGGGGGATTCATTTGAGTCTCAAAGTTCCTGATAATTTTAAGTTTGTTTCTATTATTATCATAATTTGAATTTCTGCTTTACCTTCGGTTTCTAAAAATCTTTAGGCATGTCTCTTTCTCAAGCTCCACGGTAACGGAATGAAGCGATTAAAAGTTTTCGATGTACTTATGTTTTTCGCTGCCTCTTTTCAGTGATATTTTTCAGTCACATCGATAATACATCTCTAAGATAAACAGTTCAGCAATTATTATTATTATCATTATTATTATTAATATCATTATTATTATTTACTCATCAGAGTTTTTCACATCAGCGTACTCTGATGGTCTTTCATTGGAGATTGAGTGATAGCAAATCTCCTCAAGTCTCCAGGAATCTTCTCAGTATTCTGGCCGTTTTCAACAATGTTGTTGTTTGGATGGTCTCCACTCGGCCGCCAACTTCCAAATCTTCCAGTCTCTTTAATAAACCTTTAGTTACCGTGCCAAAAGCACCAAGTGTAATTGGTATTGTTGTCACTTTCATGTTCCACAGTTTTTTCAATTCTCTACCAAGGTCGGGACTGCAAAGTCTACAATTTTGCAGATTTTCTTTTTTTTTTTTTGTTGAATATTATAAGGTCTGGTCTTCTGGACGAGATTAGGTGATCCGTTTGTGTATTAAAGTCCCATAGGAGTTTGTGTGTGTCATTTTCAAGGAAAGGTGCTGGGTTGTGTATATATTTTTGTTGGCATGGTCAAATTTAAATTTTTTGCACATTTCCCAGTGGATCCCCTTGCCGACCCAGTCGTGCCTAGCCTTGTACTAATTCTGTGCCAGTTTGCTGCATTCGCTTATGTGATTTATTATTATTATTATTATTATTATTATTATTATTATTATTATTATTATTATTTTACTCCTCAGGGAATTTTTTTTCACAGCAGCATTAGCTGATGGTTTTTTTCTCTGAAGTTTGAGGAAGATCGAGTCTCCTCAAGTTTTCAGGACTCTTCTCAGTATTCTGGCCGATCTAAATAATGCCGTAGTTTGGAGGGTTTCCACTTGCCCTCTTATTTTCAAGTCTCCCTGTCCCTTTATCAATAATTTGGTGATTGTTCTAAGTGCACGAATTACAATTGCTATCACCTTCACTTTCATGTTCCATTTATTCTATTAGAGTTCTTTGTGCGGTTTTTACACCTGTGTTAGCTGGTGGTTTTTCACTGGAGACTGAGTTATGGCAAGTTCCCACGGGTCGCCAAAAATTTTCTGAGAATTTAAAAAATTGTCAACAAATAAATTGAACCTCTTCTCCAAGGAGTTTGTGACCGTTACAAGTGCACCAACTACGATGGGTATTGCCTTCACCCTCATGTTTCATATGTTTTTAGTTCATGGGCAAAATCCAAATATTTTTTCGACCTTTTCGCTTTCTTTGATTTCCACTCTGTGATTCGACGGAACAACAAAATCTGCCAGACAGTTCGTTCTGTTTTCTTTTTTAAATTCAAGACTAATCCTGGTTGTCTTATAAGGATTAAGCGATCTGTTTGTATCTTAAAATTCTTTAGAATTTTACGAGTCTCATAGTCAAGCTTGCCTAGTCGGCTGCAGCGGTAGAATTCACCGACTGCTTCTCTGCAAACAGGAGTAATACCCCCTCATCAATGAGTGTCCTTGATATGATACAAACAATCTGATGGTGAGGCTCCAGTAATGCTGGAGTTTTGGAGAATGCAGAGTACTCCCTAATTGCCATCGCTCTCAGATCCGCTCTGCAACTCTGGCCCGGCTTGGTAGTACCTGATAGATTCCTACCTATGTGTAAAAAAAAAGACTAAATCATGAACTTATGCTAAACTAAATTGCTTGAAATAGAACTATTTTGACATGTAAACTGTGGGCTAATGCTAAACTGAGTTGTTTGAAATGGAACTGTTTTTCTATTCTAAACTGAATAGTTTTAATTATAACTGTTTGACTGAACTCCATAGCTTGAGATGGAAATGTTTTTGGCAATAAAACTTTGTACTTATGCTAAATTAAATTGTTTGAAATAGAACTGCTTATTTGTATAAAAATGGATTTGATATTAAATAACCTACAAAGATTTATATGCCATAAAACCCAAACAAACAAACAAACAAGCAAACTTATAAACATACTATAGGACTGATTCTGGTTTGTGCATATACCTTTTCTTAGCAGGGACAAAATTTAATCTCTAGCACAATTCCCAGTGTAACCCCGCACTTAACCAGTCGTATTTTGTAATATACTTTTATTTATGTTAGTTTGTTTTGTTCACCTATCTTACGATTAACCATAATATTTATGTTTTTTATAAACAAAACTTGGAGAATACAAATTTTATACTTGAACATTTTTGCTCCCATAAAAATTAGCTTATTAAGTTCGGTGATGTCTGTTATAATACATTTTAATAATTCATTTACATTTCTGTTTTTACCATTACTCTTCTCCATTCTTGATTCCTTATGTGTAGTAATGCAGTGTTTGTTAGTTTTTCAGTCATGATCTTCTTAAATATTAACTCTACATTAATTCTGCCTTCAAGGGTTAATATTGATGTTGTTGTGCTGGATTCTATGTTTTTTTGGCTTTCAATATTTTGTGTTAGAGAACGTGTGCAGGGTTCTTAAGAATATTCTCTCCGACTTACAAGCTCATATTTTTCTCTTAACTTCAACTTAGAAAACCAGTCTTTCATTAAAATAAGCTTAGCATGGACGACAATTTTTCCAGAAGCTGACCAGACGTTGAACATCTTTCTCCTATGGTCTCTTTGTATAAAATAGCTTTTAGAATTACTGTAGATTGCATTTTGTATTCCCTAGTTTATCTTTTCATGTTTAGAGACAGTGTTGCTTTTGTCTTTGCATGTGTATCTGGAACTGGAATTTGAACAACTGGCATTGGCAGGATTCCAGTCTGATTCTTGATGTTGGCTATTGAAGGAGCATCTCTCATTTATAACACTGAGATCTATCTCCTGAGTCCAATAGTTATTGACATTTTCATGTTTCAGTTTCCATGGGTACTATATAGTGGTAATACCAGGCTCAGGATTTAATTATATCTGTGTTCTTGTTAAAAGTGAGATTTAGTACCCTTCAAAGAAAGAAGATACTGCAGCTATTCACAAAAAACAAGACAAAAATGGAGATACGCCTTAAAAAATTATAATTTTCAACTTACTCCTGCACATTTTTCTCATCGAATAAAAGTTGACTTTGATGATTGAACATGGGTAGTAATGACTCATTGAGACACCTGTTAAATTTTAGATATACACATACCGACGGAGGAACCCAATTCGTCTCCTTTTATCTAATGTCTAAACTTCCCATTATTGTAATTTCTGGAATTCAATTGAATATACTTGAATAATAACTATTTGATGCTTACAGCGAACACCAATCTTTAAAAAGTGAATAATTTACACGATTCTTTTCGCTTACCAGAACATATTTAACATTACATTCGGTATAGTACAAAGCTGCATATTTTTCATATAATCGAACATATAGAAAGAAAGGGATAGAAAAGACATCTTGATGACGTCTCAAAATTAATATTATCAGTTAAAGTACTAATACTAATAGGAGATATAATAGTATTTTTAATTGGTGTTACCAATAAATATATTTGTGTCATACTTTACGACAATGATTTTAGCAAGTATACCTGAATATATATATAGTCATCCACATATGATTCGTTCAATCAGAACACTTCAGTGTGGCTAGACAGGCTAAATTCCCGAAGCTGGGACCGAAACTAGGTTGACTCAAACGGCAATCCAAGATTCTACCACTCAGCCACGAGGAAACCAACGCAAGCGGAGGAAATTTAAACGGTAATGTATCACAATTGTTTTCGTTTACATATATACGCTTAACGGCTGCCGAGAACTAGAGCCTTGCGTTACGCTAATGGCAACACATTTTCTTCCCTCGTTAGAGAGCTCAACCCAAGAGGGGTAGAGGAGCGTATATATATATATATATATATATATATATATATATATATATATATATATATATACCCACAAAAATATCCTAATATATATATATATATATATATATATTAGCATGTTTTTGAGGGTATATTCGTACATGTTCATCCATTCATAATCTTTACGAGTGTATGTCTAAATTTGATTGAATTGCGCATTTCTAATTCAAAGAACCAACAGTTAAATAAAAATAAACATTGAGGTAAGTACAAAACATAATGTAAACTTTCAATTATGTACTATGGAATTAAAAAAAAAAACTTCAACCGGTAAGGAAAACCGTCTTATTTTTACAAAATTCTTCGCAAACAATAAAGAATATAGATGAAAAAGATAAAGTTGTGATATCAATAACAAGAAGATCTACGAGGACGCCTCATTTTAATATATATATTTTTAGACAATAACAATAATTTTAGGTTTTCATTCGATTTTTATACTAAGGACTGAAAGCAAATATTCTAAGTATTATTTTCTTTTCTTTATTATTGTTGTTTTTTATCGTAACAAACCCAGATTTTCAATTACAATAAGGAAGAAAAAAATAGGTGAATCAAAGGAACTTTAAAATGTAATTGAGTAATAAAAATGTCATCGGAAAAGATCAGTCTAATTAAATATGTAATTTATTTGCTTTGTATAATAACTCTTTGCAAATAACAAGTCCTTTTTATCTCAGTATAGAATCTGATGGATTTGCCGAGGTTTTTCTGAAGCGAAGAAAACGGCAGTTTGAAACTTACGATGGTCTAACCCTTACTTCTGATTGATGTTATTAACTGAAGTTTAAAAGCGATCATGTCAAAAAAAAGAGCAACTATGTTTAAAGAGATTCCTTGTCAAAATGAAAGGTCTACGTGTGGTGTTCTAATTTATCGCCGCACATGAAAACTAGTTCCTTTTGTAATCACTTAAGAGTGCATTCGAACCACTGAAGTGTGTTTTAAGTTGATCTAATTCTCTACATATGGCAACTTTAAATCATCTTGTGACTCTTAAACTAAATTTAAAGTATTATAATTGACAACGTATAGTCTCCCACTTCTGGTCTTTAATTCCACGGAAAGGAAACCACAACGGAAAGACTTCAACCAGTTTTAGTCTGTACGGTCAGATATTGATTCAACTTCTGCCTGAAACTTTCAAAGAACACACTGAAATAATACATCACATTTCTCTGTCTCATTAATTGTATGTGCCTTCATTATATCGTCTGATGATAGTTACTGCTGCATACGACTAAGAATAATGCATACATATATGAGTGTAAGAGTGTGTTTGTAAGTGGGTTCCTGTGTGCGTTATATATATATATATATGTGTGTGTGTGTGTGTGTGTGTGTGTGTGTGTGTGTGTGTGCGTGTCCGTGTGTTTGAGTGTATATACAAAAACGCGCTCAATTATAGAAATAAAAACACAGACACACACAAACATTTATACATCATTATTAATGGATTTATACAGTTACGATAATCATATAATATAATTAAGATATATATATATATATATATATATATATATATATATATATATATATATATATATATGTGTGTGTGTGTGTGTGTGTGTAAACACACAAATGCGTAGTTTTTGCTTATATAACTAGATAGATAGATTGAGAGAGAGAGAGAGAGAGAGAGAGAGAGAGAGAGAGAGAGAGACCATATATAACTTTAGACTAAAGAACAGGTGGTTAATCACTAGTGAATGATTGATAAAAACTGCTGTTTATCAAATAACTGTAAGAACTGAAGATGGACATGATATTCTTCATATAGAACTCGCAGTCAGGCCATAGAAACGCAGATTGTATAATTACGAAACTTAATTTGAAAAAAGTTGATAGCTAAAAGTAAGACAATATTTAATATAGATGAGAGCAAAAATAACAAGACACCCATAATCCAACGGAAGTTAATTAATATAAAGTGGGCTATGTTGGATAGGATGGAAATATCTGAAGTAAATACATATATATATATATATATATAGAATTGAAAATGAAATTATGGTTTGTTCAGAAAAGATAAGTTGATGCAGACATATATGAAAAATGAAATATTTTTTATTTATTAGCAGTGAATCGAAAAACAACTTTTTATTTTTCAGGAAACTATATTCAATATGAGATTGAAACGAATGTAATGTCCAATTTTCTAGATGAATTGTTTAGACAACATTCATAGAAATATCAGTAATTGTTTTTGTTAAAGAATGACAAAATGAGCGCTTTTTATCCTTTTCTTTCAGATTATATGAGTATTGCTGCTAATCTTCTTCAGCATTCACATTTATGTTCAGTCCAACTAAAGAACACATTAAACATGTTTTCTTCTACGATTTTCATAAAGGTGCCAATGCAATTACGGAAGATAATTCCATTCGAAGCCTTCATGGGGAGATCATACATTGAATGAAAAAGTGGCTGGAGTTGGTTTTCCGGTTTTGGACGTAGGGATTTTAGTCAAAACGACGAAGTAAACGAGGATAGTCCAAAAAACGCTGGATTGTCACAGCAGATCCTACCAGTACAGCTATGGGAATCGCTGAGAAATTTATGGCAACATATGTGAGTGTCGTAAGCCAAATCAAAAATACTAGAAAGGATTCAGATGTTCAAAAATGAGTCTCGCACGACCTTTCTCTAAAGAGTCTACCATAGCGTGTTGTTTGTTGGGAATCAGTTGACTGTTAGAGGAGCTCGGTTGGGAAAAATTACTTTATCCTTTATATTCTCCTGACCTTGATTTTTCTGATTAGCATTTGTTTAGGGGATTACAGAATCGTCTGAGTGGTCTTCGGTTGAAATCTATCGAAGAGGTTGAACACGGGTTGCATACGTTAATATTTTGCATCAAATCCGAAAATATCTTACAAGCGTAGCATCTATAATCTCAGAGAAATATGTTATAAGAAATAATAGAGGTTATGGTAATGATTGAATATTTCTATTGGCGTAACTTTTTTCTTTCCTTTATAATACATACGCTAAAACTGGACATTGCTTTCGTTCAATCCTACTGTTTATGCATTAATAATTTTATCTGAATTTTAAGAACGCTGTCAACAGTTCTGGGCGACTTACATTTTATTGGAAGAGCAGTGGTAATTCTGGTCCTGGCACGATGTAAAGAAAATGTAAATTCAACTGTGCAAACTGATAATGAAGAGACGCTACTGAAACTCTCAATAAAGAGTGAACAGTTTTCTGTAAGAAAACTTTGGTTGGGTTAGGTTTTATGGCATATCAACATTTGTAGGTTATTTGACGCCTAATTCATTTTTATGTAAATAATCAGTTCTATCTTAAACAAATCGGTTTAGCATGAGAACACAGTTTAATCGTCAAAAACATTTCTATTTCAAACTATTCAGTTTATTCAAACAGTTATATATAATCATTCAGTTTATTGTAAGTACACTTTCAATGTCAAAAACAGTTCAATTTCAAACAATACAGTTTAGCATAAGCATGCAGTTTAAATGTAAGTACAGTTTAATTGTGAAAAAAACATTTCTATTTCAAGCTATTCAGTTTGATCAAACAATTCAGTTTAGCATAAGTCTGCCGTTAGTTCTATTTAACTTATAGATAAGGCCCTATCAGGTGCTACTACGCCGGGCCAGAGTGAAACTGGGAGCAATGGCTGTAAAGGGGTTCTCCTCATTCCCCCAAGCTCCAGCATTACTGGAACCTCACCATCAGACTGTTTAGCATCATATCTAGGACACTCGTTGTGGAGGGGGGTTACCACTCTACAGACGTGCAGTCGGTGTATTCTATAGCCCCAGCCGGCTGTGCAACGTGTAAGAAAACGAATGATCCGGATCTTAAGGTTTTACTATGTACGAGTGATGCTGTCTTTTTATACAGGGGGAGAGCAAGAGAAAGCGACTAATGAATTGTTTTGATAATGACAATTTTCAATAAAACTTGAAAAAGGAAACTATAACATCAAAAATTTCCTGATTTGCAGGTATCTTTTTCGAGAAGTCTAAGAGAATGTAGAGTGAAATAAAGACTGAAGTTTTCCGCTTGTCACTGGGCTGCAGCTATGTAGAACTAGAGATCGGTATAAACGTCTTCTAAGCTTATGTCATAATAATCCCAAAACAGGCCTTAGCATCTAACGCATCTTTATATTTTTAACAAGTTGAATTATCTATAAATCAGTATGTTTTACTTATAATTTTGGGAGTAAATGTGACAAACATCTATCAAGAAGTGGCAGTCCTTCCACATACAGACATTTATACATATGTATAGATACAAATATCTATCTATCTATCTATCCACACACACAGACACACACACATTCAGATGGATAGACAGAGAGAGAGACAGAGAGACAGAGAGAGCATATATTCTTTAGCTGTTAAATATAGATTTATAGGAGTAAAAAAAATTATTTTGATAAATAGTAATATCTTTGTGAAACAATTGCAAATCGTCTTATCTCAAATATTACTTATTTACTAGCGCATATAATTTGTTTTTCTTAGATTTTTCCGTCGACAAACTAAGCAACTCCAACAGAAATGAGGTGTGAAAAATATAGTACTTGTCATGGTTTGTGATTTCAGAGTAGAACTGAAAGCACTAATTCAGCTCAAGCGGTTATAGCAGCCAGAGCACTTGGCGAAACTCTTGTCCTGCTTATACCATCAAGATAACCTGACAAAGAAAAGAGGGAACATTAAAGATGAGACGCGTTCAAGTGTTTGTTATTTGTAGTAGAATGAGTATAAAATGGCAGCGAGTAAAAAAAAAGAAAGATAACCAATGGAAGTGGGTTTGAACGACAGATTGGTTTACATCTGAAGAGACTGCTGTTGAGAAAGCTTTGTTTTGTAAATGTGTTTTTATTTAGAAAGAAAGAAAGAAAGAAAGTACGTCTACAGAAGAAATAAAGAAAATTATATTAATATTTCAGAAAGAGAGTAAGGATTAAATAAAGAAAACAAAGAAAATATAAGCAGAAGAAGATAATGAAAAATTAAGAAATTTAAGGAAATACAGGATAAGAATAAGATCATGAAATCTGCTACAAAAAAGGCAGTTAGAAAATCATAATTCCCGTTAAATCAAAGAAGTTAAGTAGAGATACGACAGTTCAGAAATCAGATGAGTAACCATTAAGTGACAAAAATACCGTAAGATAACTGACGAATGAGGGTCAGCCAAAAGAAAACTTTCTAAATAAATATCATTATGAAAATGGTTAAAGAAAAATGAAAATAAAATATACTAAAATAATCCAAATAAAAAGCGGGAAGCGAAGCAAAGAAACGGTTTGAGCAGAGAAAAGAAGAAGACATGCGAGAAATTAAATAAGGACAATGAAAAAGAATAAAAAGGAAACCAAAAGACAAAGAATGAAGGAAAAAGAACGGTAAAGAAAAAATGAAAAAGCAGAAAATATTCAGAAATGTGAAGGAGGACATTAAAATGGGGATTTGCAGGAAAAATAACGAAAGAAGTTGGAATGCGTTAATGAAGAATAATGTGCAGAAAATTATATAAAAATTCCAAATTTTTAATAAGGAGAAGAGGAATAATTATGAGAAAATTAGAATAATTTTCAAATTATTTTACAGAAGGAAAAAAAGAAAAGAGATTAGGATAAGATAAACAAGAAATGAGAAAAGCAAAGTGCGAAGGAAATTTGAAAGAATGAAAGAAAATCAAAAGAGAAGAAATTCAGAAAGCCATGATAGAAAATGTGAAAGAAAAGAAAACATGAGAAAATAGATAAAAAGAGAAAGAATAGAATGAAAAAAAAGGTAAAAATCAAGAAAAAAAAAAAAAGGAAAGAAAGCAGAAAAAGTTAAGGTAATGTGGAAGCATATCTTAGAAGTGGGAAAAGAATGCGGTAGCAACAAAATAAGAATGCTGGGATCCTACAAATAGAAGAAGAAGAAGAAGAAGAAGAAGAAGAAGAAGAAGAAGAAGAAGAAAACATTAAGAGAAAGTTATAAAAAGAGAGATTGAAAAGAGTATGTGAAGATGAGCTGGGGAGAAAATGAAAGAATAACATAAGGAGGAAAAAAAGGAATACTTATTGAAAATCAGGGAATATCGGTTTTAAAATACGCAGCAAAATATGAAGAATTCTGAAAGAAGAAAAAAAATACAGAAGAAGAAGAAGAAGAAAAAAAAGAACAAAAGAAATGTAGTCGAACGAGAATCGAAAGAATAGGACTTGAATTCATGGAAGGAAAAAAAATGAAAGAATGCTTGCATATGTTTGCTGGGGGAACTAAGGAGAATCTATAGAGCAAACGGTGCAGGTGATGTTATTTAATACGATCTGAGACTGCATGTGTTTCTATACGCTTCTGTTATGAGATAGCTAAAGGGCAGAACCAACCAAAACGCGAACAAGTAAACTTAAATAATCTTATCACGTCAACTTCTTTCTTGTTTTTTTCAGTTATTGCTCGACATTATTGTACTTTTAGTTCCAATTTAAAATTCTAGTATCCTCCATATGACAAGTGTTGTAAAAGTTACTATATCTTTTTTAGTTCACTGCTTATAGTCTTGGGTACTCCCAATTTTAGGAATATCTCTTATTAATCACGGTTGTAAAAAATGTACAGTGTGCGCTTCGTATATGAGATTACCCATTTCGTAGAAAACAACATAACATGACGACCTGTAGAATGCACCAAATTTTGAAATTCACATTTGTCTTTTAGATCTAATCAAGAACGAGAAATGTGTAGAGCATCATCGACTCTATCATCTTTTACCAACTAAAACTTAACATACATACATACATATACAAATTTCATATCTATTATGTGATATTAAGTTTGTCACGGTACTGAATGTAACGATAGCAATACCATGGTACCATCTCGATCATCAATAGATGTTAATTTTTCATATGCAAAGCGACACAGCTATTTCAGATATGAAAGTGTTTATTGTTCAGACTACATACAATTTTCTAGAAGTCATCGAAGCATAAGAGAGAGAGAGAGAGAGGGAGAGAGAGAGAGAGAGAGAGAGAGAGAGAGAGAGAGAGACCTTGGAAGGGTCTAGGAATAGAGACACACAAGCCACTACACAATCACCCAGCCCCTGTCTCTACTCTGCCTCAACTCAAACTCAACTCAACTGACAACGTTTCAACTTATCAACTGACAACTTTTTACAATTCTCTAAATTTTATATATTCTGAAATAAATATCATGAGAGTGATGTCGTCTCATTCAGTTATTACGTAATATCATCCTGATAATCCCACACGTCACCAACTCTGATTATGTTTTTATTTGATATCCATCAAACTTACCCGACATGAATTCATTTTATTTACATTTGACCTTCCTATCTCCCCCAACGTTATTTTAACGTCAGAGTCCTTCCTCGGAACCCTCTGTGTGCATTCGTTTGACCTTTCCAACTTGACTTGTATACCCACTCAAAGATTTTAGCTAACGAAAAGACCGGTGGATAATCATAACCCAAACAAACTAAATAATAAAATAATTGATACAATCAACTATCACAATACTTATTTTATAATAATGGTGTATTCAGCATATTTTCTTGAACAAAGATTTTCATTGAAGTGATGTCAAATATATTAATACTTTTAAGATTTAAAAATTGTAAATTTGGCGACGGTAGTCGTGGGTGACCCAAAAGTTCCCTTTTCAATAACTACTACACCGAGATGTATGGTTTGGTTTGGTTTGTTGGTTTTATGGCATATCAACCTTTTAGGTTATTTAACGCCAAATCCATTTTTAAGTAAATAATCTGTTCTAGTGAAAACAGTTAAGTTTAACATAAGTACACAATTTAATTGTCAAAAACATTTCCATTTCAAACTATTCAAGCAGTTATATGTAATAATTCAGTTAAGTGTAAGTACAGTTTTAATGTGGAAAAACAGTTCTATTTGAAATAATTCAGTTAAGCATAAGCACGCAGTTTAAGTATAAGTACGGTTTAATTGTCAAAAACATTTCTATTTCAAGCTATTCAGTTTACTCAATTCAGTTTAGCGTAAGTATGCTGTTAGTTCTACTTAACCCATAGATAGGGCCCTATCAGGTGCTACCACTCCGGGCCAGAGTGGACCTGCGAGCGATGGCAATGAAGGGTTACTCCGCATTCCCCAAAGCTCCAGCACTGCTAGAACCTCACTATCACATAATTTAGAATCATATCCAGGGCACTCGTTATGGGGGGTCTTACCCCTCTACAGAGGTGCAGTCAGTGTATTCTACAGCGCCAGCTGACTGGGCAAACCGAGGTGTAGTGAAAGGTGCTACTCTTTTCCTAGGATTGCTTGATGCTTACCTTATAATTCTGAGTGTTAAGCAAGGAGGAATGAAGAACCATTTTTGCGTCTTTGGTATGGCTCGATCTGGGCTTGAACCACGGTCTCCCGGGCCATTGGAAAACACTCTACTCAGTTTCACGAATCACCCGGGAGATCGGGGTTCAAGCCCAGGTCGAGTCATACCAAAGACGCAAAAAATGGTTCTGGATGCCGCCTTACTTAACACTCAGCATTATAAGGTATGCATCAAGGGTAAAGTGGAGCAATCGATGGAAGGAGTAGCACCCTCCCCTATACGTCGGTGTAGTAATTATTGAAAAGAGAGCCTTCTGGTCACCCCCGACTAAGTTCACCAACTTTACTCTAAGATATTTTCGAAGTCAAAACACATGAAATGGTCTTGTGAGTTAAGTGTGCTTAAGAATGTATAAATTTATCCATGAGCACATATAAAGCAATCGTCTAGAAACATTGGGAGTTCATAAGATGATTTTTCTAAATGACATTCAGTGTTGTCGTTGAATATCAGATTAAACAAGTTCACGTTTGATTGAAGAATGCCACATTCAATGTATTAAATCTTTCTTTCTGTCTCTAATAAACGATAAAAGAATGAGAATTCGGACCTACTTATTTGTTAAATAGTATCACTATCATTCTTCTATAATAATTTTTGACTGTTTAGCTGTTTTGTTTTATGGCGTATCAACCCTTTTCGGGTCATTTAATGCCGAATTGGATCATTTTGTAAAAGTTTCAAACAATTCAGTTTAGCATAAGTATAGTTTTTGTTTACACATAGATAAATGTAAAAACAGTTCTATTTCAAACAATTCAGTTTAGCATAAGTATAGTTTTTGTTTACACATAGATAAATGTAAAAACAGTTCTATTTCAAACAATTCAGTT
The DNA here is from genome assembly GCA_963585895.1 of Sepioteuthis lessoniana. Lineage (NCBI taxonomy): Eukaryota > Metazoa > Mollusca > Cephalopoda > Myopsida > Loliginidae > Sepioteuthis > Sepioteuthis lessoniana. Next base: position 107,490,625 of record OY757904.1, read on the forward strand.
TAGCATAAGTATAGTTTTTGTTTACACATAGATAAATGTAAAAACAGTTCTATTTCAAACAATTCAGTTTAGCATAAGTATAGTTTTTTTTACACATAGATAAATGTAAAAACAGTTCTATTTCAAACAATTCAGTTTAGCATGAATACTCAGTTCAATCATGCAGTTAAATGTAAAACAGTTAATCTCAAACACATCAATCTAGCATGATAACACAGTTTCGTTCTATCTATAGATAAGACTCTATCAGGTTTTACCACTCCGGATCCGAGTCGACCTGAGAGTGATGGCAATGAAGGAGTACTAGCATTCCCCAAATCTACAGCATTACTGAAGCTTCACCCTTAGATTGTTTCGTGTCATATCCAGGACACTAGTTAAAGGAGTCTTACCCCTCTGTAGACATACAGTCAGTGCATTCTGCAGTCCCAGCTGACTAGGTCACTAAGAGAATGGATTCAACATTTAGATAATACGCAAACGTTGATATACAATTTAAAAAAGAAACTACACTAATAATATCGGATTATAAATTGATTTGTTTCGGTCTTTTTTTAATGGTATATCAACCTTCGAAGGTTATTTAATGCCATGTCCATACTTTAGATTGCCCAGTCGGCTGGGGCTGTAGAATACACCGACTGCTTCTCTGCAGCGGGGTACCCACCCCCCTAACGAGTGTCCTGGGTATGACACTAAACAATCTGATGGTGAGGTTCCAGCAGTGCTGGAGCTTTGGGGAATGCGGAGTACCCCTTCATTTCCATCACTCCCAGGTCCACTCTGGCCCAGATTGGTAACACCTGACTGGGCCCTATTAAGGGGTTATATAGAACTAACAGCATACTTATGCTAAACTGAATTGTTTGAGTAAACTGAATAGCTTGAAATAGAAATGATTTTGACTATTAAACAGTACATACATTTAAACTGCGTGCTTATGCTTAACTGAATTATTTGAAATAGAGCTGTTTTTTCGACATTAAAACTGTATTTTCATTTAACTGAATTGTAACATATAACTGCTTGAATTGTTTGAAATAGACATATTTTTGACAATTAAACTGTTAACTTATGCTAAACTGAATTGTTTGAAATAGAATTGACTGTTTACATAAAAATGGATTTGGCGTTAAATAACCTACAAAGTTGATATGCCATAAAACCCAACAAACCAAACCAAACCAAACCATACTTTAGAAATACACTAGAGGTACAATTTAACAAATACCTGCGTGGACTATAAATTGGACTAATATTTCGGCAATTTTACCCCTTGACGATAAAATTCTCATGATGTCAAACATAGATTCTCTTATGACACTATATAATATCCTATTTGATAACTTTGGTACCTGACGTTCTATCACCGATCATATCTTTCTTGATATCACTGTCAATCAATATGTTGATTGAAATGTTTGAGCATTTCGATCTGCCTTGTATCAATCAGTTGCTTTCTAGTTGTCTATATTTTTATTTAAGAATCTATATCCGCAAAAAGCTAAGTAAAAGAAAATAGATTTTCTTTTTATTTGAAAGGTTTTAAATGCCAGTCAAAGGTTTTTCAGATAAAACGAACTCATCAGGACAACATATTCTTTCTTCATCGAAGAGATTTTTAAAATGGTTGGAGACGCAGTCAAGAGCGTCCAAAACACTAAATTGCTTCAATGATTTCAACATATATTCAAATCTGAATTACTTCACCTATTCGGAAATAAGAAAAATAATATTTTAAAAAAATCCTTTATCTATTGTCTTTTACAGACCAAGAATTGAGTAAATATTCTTGACCATTTACTGTCTTCATGTTGATTATAAGTATCTCCTTCCGCAGCCTCTTGAAATAGTGTTGTTTAGAATATTATTAATGTAAACCATATTTACATTAAAATATAAAAAATAACGAATATGAATTTGATAGACTTCCTAGAGAAATCTTCGTTTGTTTGATTCGTTGGTTGGTTTTGCTACACGGCAACATTTTGAAGCTTTAATTATTGTGATGTCAATTGAAAAAATACGGTGTCAAATAAAAAATATTAAAAACTTGTTAATGAGGAAGTGATTTCATACAGCATTACTCTTCACTAGGTAATATTTTTTGTTCTGGCATATATATATATATATATATGTGTGTTTGTGTGTGTGTGTGTGTGTGTGTGTGTGTGTTTGCGCGCTAGCCTATCGATAGTTGCCCCCCCATATATATATATATATATATATATATATGTGTGTGTGTGTGTGTATATATATATATATATATATATATATATATATATAAAGTCAATTCTTTGGTGTCATAATAGATTTATTTCATGTCAATGATAACCCTCTTCAGAGTGTGAACAAAAACTGTTTATTATTTGAATATTATTTGGGTATGTTTATATTGCTTTCAACAAGAACAGGATTAATTAAAAAATAATAACATTTTCCCATTCTTTGATTAGTTTTTTTAACAGAAGAAATATTATATATCATTATCAGATGTAATGTCTTTATATTTTTCTTTTTTAAAGAAAGTTAGAAAACCTGATACCCCAATATTAAATATTACTGAAATTTAGCAAAATGAAATGAAATAAAATAAACCTTAAAAAAGTAATCGTGGCTTGCGACCCAATTAGAAATATAAATGAAATATGAATTCATAATTTCGCTGAAATTATTTTGTATTATAGATATTAAATAATATGATTCATGTTACCATAAAATAACAAATCAATGTAATATTAATTTACTGAAATTCTGTTTCTGATTTTATCGTAGAAAATTCCTTGTTATTTATATTAGGAAGAATTAGCATATTGATTTTTAATTTAACCATAACAAGTAAAGGATAAATATGTAATAGATATTTTATTAATGTAACTAATAAAGGCTAACTGTTAATATAATTATTCAATTAAATTATAGCTTCTTATATATACATAAACATATACAGAAACCGTATACTAAAACGGTGTATACATGGAATAGTTCCTTACAGTTTTTAGGTTATGTTAAATTTAACTTTTTATCGGATATATATTGTTTTGTTTTTTTTTAATTTTATGATCCTTTTATAAAAAAGGAAATATATCTATAGCTTATCTTTTAAATTTACTTTATTTTTCATTGGGAAAATATGTCTATTTGAATGTTTTTTATCATTTGATAAAATTTTACATTATGGATCAATATTTAGAATATCTAGAATATTTAGAATTAAAATATAGATCACCTAATTAATGGACCAGCTCATTGGTCTAGTGGGTAGAGTGTTTACCAATGGTTCGGGAGACCTGGGTTCAATCCCAGGTCACGCCATACCAAAGACTGAAAAAATGGTACTTGATACCTCCTTGCTTTACACTCAGCAATATAAGATACGTATCGAGGGTAAAGTGGAGCACTCCAGGGAAAGGGGTTGCACTCTTCCCAACACCTCGGTGTTGTAGCTATCGAAAAGGGAGTCTTCTGTTCACTCTCGACTACAGTTGCCAACTTACAACTTAAATATATTTAATAAAATTAATGTACAAGATATAATTAAACTTAGAATTTATTTTATGTCTACATGTAATTATCATTTCCTTTCTAGTATTTAGTAAATTTCTGTTTTTATATTTCAGTATCATATTTTCTCTTCTATGCATAAATTACACCTACCATGTAAACTATCAGTCGAGGGAGATCTTTTAGTTATTTTCCAATTCATAATAGGTTTTAGTCTTACTTCCTCCAGACACCAGCAATACATAAATAGGGCAGTTTGATTTTTTAATGTTAGCTTTTTGAATGATCGGAGGTGGTTGTAATATCTAAATTTGCAGGTAAACTTGTAATACCGATGTGTGCTTTTTCATTAATATCGTTTTCTTTTAGTTTAAATGTTAGCTTGATTTATAATTTTATTAATGTCATATTTGTTTCGTAAGGTGCATTTATTTCTTTATTTTATTAGTACAAGACTGTTTTGAGTAATCATTGTTAATACAGTCTAGCTTGTTTATTAATTTCTTGTGATTGTCAATTATTTAAGATATATTCTTAGAAAAATAATAATGAAATTTTACATTATTTTTGCGAAATATTTTTCTAAGGGAGTTATCATCATTAAAATATTTGTTTATTCAACTTAAAAATATTCCCTTATATTGATATTAGAATTAGAAATATATAAATCACGTAATTAATGGTAGTTAAATATATTTAATATTATTAATATATCAAGTTAAATTATTCTAAGAATTTATTTTTATGGATACATGTAGAAATCATTTCTGTTCTGGATTTAGTAAATTTCCAATCAAATATGTCAATATACATATATTCTTTTTTTTTTTTGCTATTTAGCGTTTTTAATGCTCTAGGTCCTATAAGTAATCCTACCCCTCCTACTGCGGAGTTGACAGAGTTTTTCCATGCGGATACAGTGACGAGCGACCACCCATTGCCAGTTTCGTAATATTTCATATCTTCGGTGTGCGTGTATCTGTGTTCTTGTATGCATATTATGTCAATCTTATGTTCTACGGCCGATGCGATTAGCTCTGGTGGTTGTCCTATTCTATTTAAGGTTCTTACGTTAAATGTGGCTATTTGTAGTGTTTGCTTGCATTTTAGTAGTTTTGATCGTTTGAGCTCTGTAGCTGATTTTTCGAACACTGAGGCCAGGGCTTCAACCTCAGCAGGACGCACCCCTTTTTTACCCGCGCGAAGAGCGATGCGGTTTGTGCATGTGGTTTGAGTGTGGGTCATGGTTATCTTTCGATGGCTGTTTTATTCTCTTCTATAGAAGCCACTCTTATTGAGGAGCAGCAGTAGTTCCCCGATCGAACTATCGATCCTGAGCGTAAAGTCGTCAAACTCACGTCCTGGACCTGTTTAGATATTGAGTTTGGTCGTCCATGGGTTTATTCAAATACCTGTACGTACATCATGCTGCTTCCCATGTGTACGTAAAAAAAAGTGGGGGGGGTAATTTGTTTTAACTTAGTTAAAGTCCAAGATTAAGGTACTTTCGTCAGACTTTCACTGGTACTGAATTTTTTTTTTTTTTTGCGGTATTGGGACATTTTCCTAGGCTTTTTAGTTTTTCTTCTATACTATCGTCGGGAACCGAGGAGGCTTCAGGAATTATAGAGCTTGGCAGCTACTTTTAACGGCAACCCCAGAGCAACAATCATCTCCTGCTACAGCCCTACCAATGTTAGTGAAGAAACTGAACTAGTCACCTTCTACGATGAGTTATCCTCATTAGTGCGTAGCATCCCGAAACTCAACATGTTAGTCATTGGCGGAGATATGAATGCCCAAATCGGGAAAAACGGAAACAAATACAGCCTCCGCAACACGTCAAATAGGAATGGGCAACATCTAACAGATTTCATGATAGAAAATAGATTAACATGCCTCAATACAAACTACCAAAATAGGGAGGGCAAACTATGGACATACTCGTACGCAAACAATACTAAAGCTCAGATAGACTACGTCCTTATAAACAAGAAATGGAAAAATAGTGCAATGAATTGCGAGGCATACTCCTCTTTCGAGGGTGTGTCCACCGATCACCGAATAGTCACGGCGAAAATACGTTTAAGCCTACGAATAAACGCCAAACGAACAGCGACCACCAAACACTATGACTGGACCCAATTGAACAACAGAGATATAAGAGATAAATACGTATTAGAATTAGGAAACAGATTCGAAATACTACAAGAAAAGACGGAAAAAGGACACCAAACGACGAATATGAAAATTTCGTCAATGCGCACCTCGAGGCAGCAGCGAAATGCATTCCAACAAAACTCAAAACTAAATATAGAGTCCCATGGGAAACTTTAGCGGTGAGAGAAAAACGTGCACTAGTGAAAACAGCCTCCAAAAACTATCGAAAAAACCCAACAAACACAAATGCCTTAAAACTAAAAACGGCACAATATCAATTAGCAGGCATATATATAAAGGAACAGACCGAATACATTCAAAATCAGATAGATAAGATTAGAGACTCGGTTGAAGATAGACAATCTAGGATAGCCTGGCAAACAATAAACGAAGTGAGCAGAAGAAAGAACACAGCCAAAGCAAAACTGAAAGCAGCAAACCAACAAGAAAGAATAAAACTGTGGAAACAGCACTTCGAAAACCTACTAGGAAACCCACCGAAAATAACACATGAACCAATCACCAGAATAATTAGTAAAAAATTAGACAATAAACTAAGACTCGGTTCTCAGAAAAATTAAAAGTAGGAAAGCTGCAGGGCTGGACGAAATTCCCCCAGAAGTATGGAAAACCAGACAATTCGATTACATACTGCTCCGACACTGCAACGAAGTATAAAATCAAAATCCAATAGATAGATGGATGAAGGGATGCATACTCCCCTTCCCTAAAAAGGGGGACCTCGGATTAGCCAAAAACTACCGAAGCATAACACTTACATCCATAGCAGCCAAAATCTACAATGCCCTACTACGAAACCGCATAGAACCCAAAATCGACAACATACTTAGGAAAAGCCAAAATGGCTTCCGAAGAAATAGATCCACGACCTCACAAATATTAACCATCCGTAAAATCCTTGAAGGTGTACGGGCAAAAACCTACAAGCGACATTAATATTTGTTGACTTTACCAAGGCTTTTGACTCCATTCACAGAGGAAAGATGGAACAAATACTACTAGCGTACGGCATACCTAAAGAAACCGTAGAGGCAATAACGATTCTCTATAGAAACACCAAAGTAAAAGTACGATCACCAGATGGAGACACAGAATACTTTGACATTGTAGCAGGAGTACTACAAGGGGACACGCTGGCTCCGTACCTCTTTATCATTTGTCTAGACTACGTACTTAGAACATCGATTGACAAAATCAGAGAGAATGGCTTCGAACTGACGAAGAAAAGAAGCAGAATGTACCCCGTAAAAACAATTACCGACGCCGACTTTCCCGATGACGTAGCGATACTGGCAAATACACCCGACCAAGCCGAAACACTACTGCATAGTTTGGAACGAGCAGCCGCAAGCATAGGCCCCTATGTTAATGCACACAAAACGGAATATATGTGCTATAATCAAACGGAGGACATCTCCACTCTAGAAGGAACCCCTCTTAAACTAGTAGACAAATTCACTTACCTAGGAAGCAGCATCGAATCAACCGAAAAGGACATCGAAACAAGGTTAACGAAAGTATGGGCAGCGATCAATTGGCTATTGATTATATGGAAATCAGACCTAACCGATATAATGAAACGCAGTTTCTTCCAGGCAGAGGTCACATCGATACTGCTATATGGCTGCACTACATGGACGCTAACAAAACGGCTAGACGGCAATTACACAAGAATGCTACGTGCAATCTTGAACAAGTCCTGGCGGCAACACCCTACAAGACACCAACTGTACGGCCACCTGCCCCTATCACGAAAACTATTCAAGTTAGACGAACCAGACACGCAGGACACTGCTGGAGAAGCAGGGACGAACTCATAAGAGATGTACTCTTATGGACCCCAACACATGGCCGTGCAAATGCAGGATGACCAGCACGAACATACATTCAGCAGCTATGAGAGGATACGGGATGTTGTCTTTAAGACCTACCTAGGGCGATGAACGATAGGGAGGAGTGGCGAGAGAGGGTCAGGTATATCTGCGCTACCAGCGCGATATGCTGATGATGACATATTTTCTCTTCTAAGCATAAATTACACTTACCATGTAAACTGTTTTACCAGGAGGATCTTTTAATTATTTTCCAATTTATAATAGGTGTTAGTCCTAGTTCTATTAGATCCTAGTAATTCCAAGAGAGGGGAGTTTGATTCTTTAAATGATGGATTTTTAAAAGTTTTAGCTGATTGTAATATCTAAGTTTCCAGTTTAAGTTTGTCATACCTATGTATGCTATATCATTATCGTTTTCTTTAGTTGAAATGTTAGCTTGATATATAACATTATCAAAGTTACATTTATTTCATAAAGGGCATCCATTTTTTCTTTTACAATTACCTGAATGTTTTAAGTTTTCATTGTTATTTCAGTCCAGCTTATTTATTAATTTCTTGTTGTGATTGTCAATTATTTTAGATATACTGTTAATACAAGAATACCTAATTTTACATTATTCTTATTAATTTTTTTTCTAAGGGGGTTATTATCTTCAGAAATTTTCCCTATATTGATATTAGACAGTTTGCAAAAAGAAGATTATACTTTTACGTCTATTTTTATTAATATTTTTGTTTATTATATAATTCGTATTTATGTTATTATTAGTTCTATGATTTCCTATACTAATGTCCCGATTGCTTTGATGTCTTTTGGTTTCGAAGTACTTAAATTCATTTTTATAGCCACTGTTATGTATGGCTTCATTATAAAATTTGATAATTCAATATGATTTTGAAGATGATGGGCATGAAAGAAACCAACCAAGGAATGACATGACATAAAGTCAACTAACCACTCTATCAACCAACTAACCAAGAAATTAAAGACAGCTAACTCGTAATGATTCAACAAGTTACTCGAGTTGTTGTGTGGGTATATATACGTATGAAGGTTCCATATCTTCCTCTAACTGATTTCTTTTTGTTTGATGTGGATACTGTACTCTACAAAGCACTACGATGGGAGTTGCTTTATCTTGTTGGAACAAACTAACATATCGTAAAACATAGTGAGAATTAAGAGATCAAAATTGTCTGAAACAAGATCTCTGATCACCAAAACTAAAAAAAAAACCCAAAAGAAAAAAATACTTATATCTTGAGTAAGGAAAACACAGAAGTAAAGCAGGATGAGTGAATGTAATTTACACCAGTTGTAATCTTAACTGCATCAATATAAAAAAGACTACAAAGGTGTGAGTTTATTTATCGACATGCATTTGCATACGCCGTTAAATGTCTCGGAATTTGTGAACTCGTAAAAATTATCTTGTGCATACAAATAAAATAAGACTTTTTTTTTTGAGTAAATACCTAAATTTTGAGTTTCTTCGTTTCGTTGGCCATTTCATATTTACGGAATGAAAACCTTTATTGGTTTATTTTATGCTGACGTCAATTTAAAAATGATGGTCTCCACTTACATGAATCACAGAAATATATCTTCACAAAAATTCAAAATAGTTAAATACATCATTATCTCTGAAATATCTATTTATTCCGTATATGAGACCTCGATAGATAATTCCACTCTGAGTCAGAATGCATCTTGGAGTTATGTCAATGAATAGCTGACCATCATCATCATCATCATGAGGTGCCCGTGGTTTAATGGTTATCGTCACTGGATATGGACACGGCGATATGAGTTCAATTCCTGGACAAGACTGATTGCATTTCACATAGCACTAATATCCTTGGGAAAGGTATGAATCCAATTATTTTCCCTCTACCTATGGGTAAATAGTAGGGCAGACTAGGTTCTTCCGCCTTGGTGAGGCAACTAGTCTAGGAGAAGGAAAAACTCTGGATTAAAACCTGCTAAACTCCGCTTAAAAAATTGACCTTGTGTCATATCCTGCCCGAGCGGAGGGGTTGGGTAAATAGGATCATCATCATCATCATCATCTAGCAGGGATATACATTGACCCTCTCTCGCCACTTTTCCTAATCGCTTCAGGCAGGTCTTCAGCACTACGTACCGTATCCTCACATAGTTGCTGTATGTATGTTCTAGCTGGCCGTCCTGCTTTTGCTCGGCAATATGTGGGGCTCCATAGGAGTACATCACTTATGAGCTCGTCTCTGCTTCTTCAGCAGTGTCCTGCTTGTCTGGTTCGTCTAACTTGGATAGTTTTCGTGATGGGAGGAAGGTGGCTGTTTAGTTGCTTCCTTGTGGGGTGTTGCCGCCAGGACTTATTCAATATTGCTCTCAACAGTCTTGCGTAATTGCCGTCTAGCTTCTTCTCCAGCCGTTCAGTTAGCGTCCAAGTCGTGTATTCATACAGCAGTATCGACACGACTGCTGCCTGGAAGAAACTGAGTTTCTTTTTATCGGTCAGGTTTGATTTCCATATGATCGATAGCTTATCGATAGCCGTCCATACCTTCGTTAGTCGCGTGTCGATGTCTTTTTTGGTTGATGAGACACTGCTTCCGATGTAGGTGAATTCGTCTACCAGTTTCAGAGAGGCTCCCTCTAGTGTGGAAATGTCACCTGTTTGATTAAAGCACATATATTCAGTTTTGTGTGCATTGACATGGAGGCCATAGCCTGCGGCGGCTCGTTCCAAACTATGCAGTAGTGTTTCGGCTTGGTTAGGCGTATTTGCCAGTATCGCTATGTCATCGGCATAGTCTGCGTCGGTAAATCAGAATTCATGTTGCAAACCCGGATGTCTCTCATTGATTGATTCATATTTTGGTTTCTAATGCAATTTAACTCCTCTAATGTTATTCAGGGAGAAGATGTTAGGGAGTCGCGTTGATTATAGTTAATATTTACATTTTTGTGTTCATGTTTTAAATAGCTTTTTGTGTATGGTCTTATCGAAAATGAATATTTTTTAAACAGATTTATTTGATCTATGGATCAAGTAGATCCAGATTTGAACAAGAAGTAATATAAATACAGGCGTATTGCATTCTCGCCAAATCTCCAGAGCCAGTTTTAGTTGAGTGACATACTTCGAACAGATTTTCTTTTTTGAGGACGATCTTACCTCGTTAAATGCATTGTAATACAATATCAATATCATGTGCTTTTTTTGGGTGGGTGGGGGGAAACTTTGTCCTCAGCCGTTTTGCGTATTATAGACCCCTACCAACTTATACGTCAATAAAATTATAAGCAATAGTGTACAGTAAACAACTTCCGTCACAAATCATAGATAAGTAGATTGTGGGTCGCATTTGACTCACGGTCAATATCATATCATATTAGAGAGGTTAACCGTAGATACGTTGGAACAAATTAGGTCTCGTCTTGACCGTAAAATTTATGTACAGCAGCAGGCATGTGTTCAAATGGCCGTGCGGTCAGAGGACAGTTTGATTTACTAGCTCTTTGGACTGCTATGTTGGGTGAGGGTTTTTCAGAGATTGGCTTGTAACCTGACTTATCAGGAAAGATTAGTTGAATTTTCGTTCGTTCTTTGGTTTCCCGAGAAGCAAGCTGGTTCCCAAGTTGTTTATGAATGCAAGATATTTCTCTCATAAAATTAAGACTCACTGACACCAACGACGGTATTTCAGTCAAACTGTTATAATTCTTCCGTCGATAATTAATCAAATTACAATTACTTTATGGAACGGTTTCGTTTGGTTTGGTTTCTTTGTTTAATGGCATATCAACCTTTGTAGGTTATTTGATGCCAAACCCATTCTCCTAGAAGAACTGTAGTGGTACTATTTAACCCATAGCTGGGAGGATAAGGGGTTCATACCTTTCCCAAGGGTATTTGCCCGAAAGTGAACATAATAGCGCGACTGGAGGAAGAACTCGCTTACTACGATTCCACAGTCCATCGCATAAACCATTACACCACGAGGACCCGCCCCCTTTTTGGAACGAGAATGCGAAAAGAAGATATTAGCTGACAACTAGATATTTCTCGTGGCTCGCTTCTGACAAACTCTTCGATTTGGGAGATCAAAATATTTTGTCTGCCTGGCTTGATGGACGGATGATCTCTTTTCGCTCAAACACGAGCTATGTTCGTCGTTTATGCTCTCTCAGAGTAGAATCCATTTAAATTGTCGAATACTCACTGACCTGCTCTTCGAGAGCTATCAGTTTACAGCTTTAAAAACCTTTGTGTAAATTTTCAGATCATCTTGCAGAAATATTCACGGATGAGCATTACGTTGTCCAGAATGTGTTATTTATTTTTTCTGAGTGTGTTGGGGAACGGGTATTTTCTTTATAAAAAAATAATCAGTATCGTTCAACCCAGTCACAGGCTCCAGTTTTACTAGGTATTGGCAACTCCAACAGATTATACCGAACATTGTTCCTGAAACCGTCAAATGTAAGTGAAAATCCTGCTGAGAGGTTGGACCCATAGCAACAGGGGTTATCGTCCATATACAAAGTAGATCGTCTGCAGCCAAAAGCACGAAACGTGACTTGTCTGAAATTCTCGAATGGTGGCTTTCTTCTAACGTTGAGTGGCGATGTTCTCTGACGCTAACGATATCCTGGTATCAATAACAATAGGCTTTTTTTTCGACGACATTGAAAATGCAGAAGATGCTAGTCAGTGTATTGTATGAAGGATTGAACTGAACTAGAATAAAACTGGGAAGTGATTTGATGCAATTTTTACTGTTGCTGGATGATTATTGTTCTTATCAGTCACCGGCATCCACGTTCTCTTCTCAATCATATTCTTAGGATCATATTCTTGATATACTTCCGTTCACGGCGCAAAAACTTGGATACTTTAAATGTCGTCTGCAATGTCCGTCATTTTTCTGGACCCAATATAGTTGCTACGTCGATATTTCTTCTTCACCACCCTATATATATATATATATATATATATATATATATATATATATATATATATATATATATACATATATATATATATATATATATATATATATATATATATATACACGTGGTGCATTCAATAGGTTTCCAGACTTTTTTGTACTGCCATTTAAAATTGTCGTAGACACTTGAAAATTCAGTATGTTATTGCTATACATCTTATGAGATGACTGACCACTTCTTTTGATTTCAGGTTCAAATGAACAGCTACAGCAGGAATTGGAATACACCCTACTAAAGCCTGATTGTCATAGCTGGTGAATTTCACAAATACAATCTTGACGTGAGGAAGGACGATATGCAATAAAATTCTATTTTAAACTTGGGAAAATGCCACAGAAACGTATGGAATGCTTCAGATTGGTTTTTGACCATCTTGCATGAATTGAGCATCAGTTTTTGAGTGGCATAAGAGATTCAAGGAAGGTAGGGAGTCAGTGTGGGATTATGAGAGGTGTGGGAGGAGTAAGGAATCAATACACGAGAGTTGATTGACCAAAGGGTTAGTGTTAGTGTTACTCTGTGGAGGTTTTAGGGGAGTTCAGGAAGAGATTCTGTCGGAAGAGGCTAGTCCTCTTCGAATCGGCTCAATCTTTGTCACGGACTATTTGACCAAGATGGGCATCAAGACAGTTCCTCAGCCTCCCTATAGTCCAGAACTTGCTCACTGTGACTTTTGGTTATTCTCTAAGCTCAGAGGCTGTCGTTATGAGACATTTGAGGAGCTGAAGGAGGCTGTGACGAAGGTCATTGATACGCTCACACAAGAGGACTTCCACGGGGCCTTCCAAAAGTTGTTGAAACAGTCGAACAGCGCATTGCAGCCGGAGGAGATTACTTCGAAGGGAACTAGAGTTTCATGTGTGTAATATCAATAAAAGTGTTCATTCGAAAGAAGCCTGGAAACTTATTTAATGATCGTCGTATTTATCCCTGTCAAGTGAGCTGAATTTCTCCGAGTGCATCTCTTACAGAGATGTAATAGACAACACCCATGAACAAAAAAGTGGTAGCCAGAGAACAAACTTAACTAAACCCGATGATTCTTGTTGCCCAGTCGGCTGGGGTTGTTGAGTACACAGACTGCACCACTGCAGAGTATCCTGCATAAACAATCTGATAGAGAGGTTCCAGTGATGCCGGGTCTTTGGAAAATCCAGAACATCCCTTCATTGCCGTTGTTCCAGGATCCATTCTGGACCAGAATGATAGCATCTGATAGGGCCCTATCGATGGGTTAAATAGAACTAAACTACATATTTATGCTAAACTGAATTGTTTGAATTAGAACTGTTTGACAAAACTGAATAGCTGGAAATAGAAATGCTTTTGAAAATTAAACTGTGTACTTTCATTTAAACTGTGTACTTATGTTAAACTGAATTTTTTGAAATCCGACTGTTTTGACATTGAAACTGTATTTACACTAAACTGGATCGTTTAATATAGAACTGTTTTGACATTTAACTGTTTGTAAACTAAATCTATACTTATACTAAACTGCATTGGCTTACTTAGAACTGTTTGAATAAACTGAATAGCTAGAAGTAGAAATGTTTTTTGACAATTAAACTGTGTACTCATGCTAAATTGACTTGTTTGAAATAGAACTGATTATTTGTATAAATGGATTTAAATATAACAAAAGCATGTACTTATGCTGAACTGATTTGTTTGAATTAGAATTGTTTTACTAAACTAAATAGCTTGAAATAGAAATATTTTGACAATTAAACTGGGAACTTATGCTAAACTGAACTGCTTGAAATAGAACTGTTTTCACATCGAAACTGCATACTTAAGCTGAACCGAATTGTGTGAAATATGAGTGTTTGACTAAACTAAATAGCTTTAAATAGAACTGTTTTTTGACAATTACACTGTATACTCATGTTAAGCAGAACTGTTGAAAATAGAACTGATTATTTGCATAAAAGTGGATTTGGTGTTAAATAACCTACAAACGTTTATATGTCATAAAACCCAACGAACCAACCAACTGAATCGTCTTGAGCTCTGGGGTTGTACAGTCATCTCTTCCAAGTCATTATTCCGAAAGCCACTCTGAACTAGGGAAAAAAGTACCTGTTAACGTCCAGTTTATAGCTCAAATTAATCCAGTTAAAATAACATTTTTAGATGAAATATTGAAACTACATAACTGAGTATTTCTTTCAAAGCATATCTACTTGAACAAATAAATCTCTATAATTATGCATATTTACCAAACCCCTCCGCTCGGGCAGGATATGACGCATTGACAATTTTTTAAGCGGAGTTTAACAGGTTTTAATTCAGAGTTTTCCTTCTCCAAGACTAGTTGCCTCACCAAGGCTGAAGAACCTAGTCTGCTCTACTATTTACCCATAGCTGGAGGGAGAATAATTGGATTCATACCTTTCCCAAGGATATTAAGGCTATGTGAAATGCAATCAGTCTCGTCCAGGATTTGAACTCGTATCGCCGTGTCCATTTCCTACGAGAATAACCATTACACCACGGGCACCTCCATAATCTCTATAAATCTCTATAATTATGATTATTTTTTGTAACTTGAAGCCATATAATTGCTTGAAATATGAGTAACTTTATTTGTATTAACATAATTAACTGAAAATATAATTCTTACGAATGATTTACCTTTTTTTCTGGTGTGGGGTCTCTTAGGTTGAACTACTAACGTATTGGACTACGGTATCTGACTTACCGAGTGCGAATACCAGTAGTACTAATATGTTTACTTACGGACTAGTAGAGTGTTCGCCAATGGTCCGGGAGACCTTGGTTCAATCCCAGGTCGCGTCAATCCAAAGACTTTAAAAATCGTACGTGATAACTCCTTGCTTAACACTTAGCAGTAAAAGATATGTATCAGGGTAAAGTGGAGCAATCCATGGAAAATAGTAGAACCCTCCCCTTCACCTTGGTGTAATAGCGATTGAAAAAGGACCCTTCTGGTCGCCCTCGACTACAGTCACTAACTTTACTACTTACTCAGTATTGGCTACGTTATTAACCCCCAACACTTCTAGATATGGATCAAATAGTACCACTTCTGCTATTCAATAAGAATGAACGGGAAGTAAATAAACCACGAATGTTGATATGTCTTTAAACAAACAAACAAACAAACGAAAACTCGGTTTGTCAAATATTTGTTTGCATGAAAAAGAAAGACTGACTTCCGAGTGAAGCAGCCTAACAAGTGTAGGCATACCGTAAAAGTAATCACCTAAACAACAATGCAATATATATATATATATTGAGTTGGGGTACTGTAGTCGTGGGTAACCCGACCACTCCCTTTTGAATAGCTTCGACTCCTAGGTGATGGCAAGAGTTTTATACCATTTCCTCAATTGTTCCACACTCTCTTGATCCGTACTTTTTTATGCTGAGTGATAAGCAAGGATATAACAAGCAACTCCTACGTATTAAATCCCCGATTTTCTAGACCACTAACCAACACTAAATATTATGCCAACTGGCCGGTCAGTAGACAAATTCACGTACCTAGGAAGCAGCGTCGAATCAACCGAAAAGGACATCGAAACGAGGTTAACGAAAGCATGGACAGCTATCAATAGGCTATCGATTATATGGAAATCAGACCTAACCGATAAAAGGAAACGCAGTTTCTTCCAGGCAGCGGTCACATCGATACTGCTATATGGATGCACTACATGGACGCTAACAAAACGACTGGAGAAGAAGCTAGATGGCAATTACACAAGAATGCTGCGTGCAATCCTGAACAAGTCCTGGCAGCAACACCCCACAAGACACCAACTGTACGGCCACCTGCCCCCTATCACGAAAACTATTCAAGTTAGACGAACCAGACATGCAGGACACTGCTGGAGAAGCAGAGATGAACTCATAAGAGATGTACTCTTATGGATTCCCACACATGGCCGCGCAAAAGCAGGACGACCAGCTCGAACGTACATTCAGCAGCTATGTGAGGATACAGGATGTTGTCCTGAAGACCTACCTAGAGCGATGAACGATAGGGAGGAGTGGCGAGAGAGGGTCAGGGATATCCGTGCTACCAGCGCGATATGATGATATATATATATATATATATATATATATATATATATATATATATATATATATATATATATATATATATATATATATAAGTTTAAGAAAAATAAAACCCGGTAACTTTTGGATTATTAATTTTTTTGTCCTGACGGACTTATTTCTGACTCCGGTTAAACTGGACTGAATAATATATATATGTGTATGTGTGTGTGTGTGTGTGTGTGTGTATGAAAAATCCAAATACAGTGCTCTGTGCATGGCTAATTAATATAAAACACACATGCAGAGCCAAATAAAAATTAAAACATTACTTTTATTGTTTTTAAATATATATATATATATATATATATATATAAGTGTGTGTATGTAAAACCAATTGCTTATTTGTATAGACATATATATATATATATATGCTTATGGACAATTGGTTTTACACACACACACACACACACACACACACACACACACACATATATATATATATATATACGGTTGCTCAATAAATCAGCTGCCAGGCAAGTAGTTATTAGTTGTATTTACATCTGAGAAATTAATTGTATACTCTTTGACCTACCTCATAAATATTCACTAGTATCTCAACTGTATCGACCTGAGATCCCTAGCTGATCTTCATCCTTTATTGAACTTCTAAGAACAACATGGATACTTGGCAGAGCCTCTCGCCTAAGCAAGTAATATGGAATATGTTGTAGTTGATTATGTTGTAGCAATAGCAATGAACACTACATGTCCTTGCCTGTTATCTTAATTGCAAACTATTCAGCCAGCAACAGGTCAATTCATATAATGCTTTAACAGTCTCCACAGCGTTTCTATTTTCGCATAATTTAGGGTGAGGGTGCCATTATAGTTTCCAATGGAAATAGTTTCATAATAGTTACACATTACAATTAATTGAATAAATCACATTGGGTGGATTTGTTGTTGAAAAACACGTTACACAGTCTGTTCTTGTAAGAAAATTCAATATTAGTCAGAGAGTAAATGTTTTAAGTCGGAAATTGTAGATTCATGCATGTATTGTATATCATGGCGGCAAAATGAAGAGGTATGACATTTTTCTATATATAAAAATATACCTCTCTCTTTATTACTTCATGAAAGGGACCGAAATCGGCTATAAGAGATACATAGAAAAGGAGACGACGGACTCGGTCTGCTATATCATCCTATATCTTATTAACCACGTTGATTCTATATCCAAGGCCCCACTTAGAACCTCTGCTTCCCTGGCAGGAACCCGATGCCCCAAGCAGCAGGGAGTGGTACCCAAGGCGGCTTCTGTCCTGACTTGTTTGTGACTCAAACAGGCAGACCCTGACTCACAGTGATTGGCTATAACAGACACGGGTACCCATGTATATGTAAGTTCATAACGCCTACCCTTTTTTCCGGTCAATGATTCACGTGATCTGCTTTCGCTTGTCAAACCACGTGAGAGTCCTCTTGTTTACTCAGAAGAATTCTGTATAGGAATCCGTAATTGACGGCTCTGTCAAAGGTCAATAATGAACACATGAAATGCAGCAAATTTTGTTAACCCAATCAAAAAGGAGATATTTTTTTATGTATAAAAGTTCTGTGCGTCACTAAAGTTGGAAAAAAGTATATTTATGCATTACCATCTATAGGTTTGCATCGAAAAATTTCCCATGGCAAGCGACGAGATTTATAGTAAACATATTTTCGTAAACAATGGTATTTTTTCAATTTGAGATAATTAACTGATGTTGAAATTAAATTCATTCGTAAAGGAAAAGACTGCAGATTTTCACTCGAAACAAATATACCAAAGGTGGTGAGTACGAACTGAATAAGTCCATACTTACTGGAGGAAATTTATTTCTTTGTTATTGTTATTTGTAAAATTAGAAGAAAAAGTTGCTGATTTATTAATGATTCTAATTGGTTAAAAAATACATACTTATCAATGTTAGAGGGAAAAGATTTCTTACAACATTATGGGTTTTGATCTTTTGAAATATTGTCTTTTACAAAATCTCAAAGAATTTTTATAACTAGCGCGTAAACGCTGATAGGTCAGTAAAAGCAAAAATACAAATACAAAATTACAGCTTAAAAGAATTTTTTGCACTAAAATTAAAACGTTTTTATGTAGGGAAAATCAGTTGATTTTCTGTACATATGCCGATCCCTAGAATTAGATACCGCCGCACGAAGAAGCAGAAATAAAAATATTGCCAGTTGTAAAAAAGGATATTGACAATTTTTGTTTATTTTAGGACAAATCCTCTTTATACCTATATATTAAATATATACTATTTGTAAACTCATTTTTTTGATAATTAAATTGTTGATCCTACATTTTTTCAATAGCATTCAGTGAAATGATTCCAAATTGTATTATGTATCTAACAATTCAATGAAATATCAATTTGTTTACACAGTTATATAAACAACTAGTTCTGTTTCTAACAATTCAATTAAACATAAGTTATTCGTTTGCACACAGATTAAATGTCAAATAGTTCTATTTGAAATATAGAAATGACCTTATCAGGTACTACCCCTCCAGAACCTGGGTGCAATGGCTATGAAGAGGTACTCTGCGTTTCCCAAAGCTCCGGCATTAGTAGAGACTTTCCTAAGATTGTTTAGTGTTATATCCAAGATACTCGTTGGGGATTCTTATCCCTATGCAGAGATGCAGTCAGTGCATTCTACAGCCCCAGGTAACTAGGCCCCTAGAAATATCACTTGCGCTTAATATATGCAGTAGGGCTAAAATCCATACCGTTACTAGAGAGTGGTCAACCAATAAACCATTACTCTTAAGCATCGATATACACCACTTACCGTAACCCCAGGAAACTGCCACAAACCTTTTTAATTCAAATCTCGTTTGGTGGAAAATATCTAACTTATTAGCCCAGAGATTAATTCAACAAAATAAAACTCTAATAGAATTAATTATAATATTAATGCAATATTACATGTTTTCCCAAAAGCTAATGCACAGACTGTAAAAACTACCAGGACGTCACAGCATTTAGGCAGCCAGTCAGATCACTTTGGTAGGTCGTTTATCTGCATAGTATCGAAATAGATTGTGAATTCAAGTGAATATAAAATCTAACATGTAAAATTTACATGTTTCATATATGGCTGATGTACTTCCGATTTCAGCGAAAAATTGCCTACACAATACACTTTAATGATATATAAGTGCAGGTTATTGTATATACATCATCATCATCATCATCATCATCAGTATGTCGTGCCTCTAGAGAAGAAACTTTTGCTTTGGTGTTTTTATAGAGGATCATTATGGCTGTGGCAATTTTGTGAGAGACAAGGAGCTAGAAGTACCAGCTCTTTTGCACGAATTCCTATTAAAATTTGATGGATTGTTAGAATCTGTGGTTTTGATGATCGCTTTCTCCAAAAAACATTTTGATTCTTCTTAATAATTATCTCAATTTTTGGTTTGATGCAAATGGCTAGCAGAGCATTATAAGTCATAGCTGCTATGGAAGTTAGAGTTATACATCAGAAGTTTTTGAAAATCCCAAGGTCATCTTTCTTCAGGAAGGGGAGGACACAGCCTTTTTTCCATCTTTCTATCGTGTTCTGGTTATATATCACGTTGCAATATTAGAGGATTTGGTCGTTGAATTTCCTTGCCTTACATACTTCTAGAGGTATTGTCTCAAGACCGGCAGCTTTCTTTTTTTTTATTAGTACTACGGACAGTTCTTCTTGAGTAGACTGTTATTGTTTGATGTCTAGTTGGTTATTAATAATTTCTGTGATAAGTTTAGGGGATTTTCCAAGCAGACTCTTGGAATGTTCTTTCCACGCGTGTGTTCGTTCTTCTTGGCTATCAGCCTTTAGTATAGCTCTCGAGGTGCTCTTCCTTTTACTTATTACATTTATTGTCCACTCTGCTATTTGTGATTGTCAACTTTATTCAAATCCTAATTTTATTCATTCCAGTCAGGAAACTACAGTTGCTCAGCTACAAGGATGGAGTCTATTGATGAGATAGAAATACAACTATGGAAAGATTTCTATGACATGAATATGCACATATTAGTATTATTTCTGATTATTATATGGTACAAAATTTTAAATAAATATTATATGAAGGTTATTTAATTGACGATCAAAACTTTGAAAATTTTAGGCCAAACAGAAGCCTACTGTATGTTTGGAGTCGACCTATGTAACATATTTTTGTGTTAAAATGTTGAAGTCAACTTATATGCCATATCGACCAATACCCCGCACTTTACGGTAATATAAATGTTATTTAAGACAAATACACAGAACTAGAATATTTATGAAAACATAATATATTATTAAACCCCAAACCTGCTATACCATCGGAGATTTTATTGAATTTTTCTTATTATTTTTAAGGTGTTACTTTCTCCTTAGTGTACTTTTTATCGTAACATTTAAAGTTAGATACCCTACGTCCATTAATATGAGTAGTATATTGAGTTGTGACCAAAAAATATTGAGGCCAAATTTTCGGATTTTTTTAATTGTAAAATTCAAATAGGAAACTTATAATTTAAAGTTAGGTCTAGAATGGTTTCAGTATCATTTTTATGAAATGAATTATGAACCCAGTTTCCATTGATCTTACATGAAATGTTACTGTGTTATTTTGTTTCTGATTTTTTTTTCACTCAACGTCTCTAGGGATATATTATATCTAGTATTTATTGAATCACGTTCATTGAATATTTGCATAGAGTCCTATCAATCACAGTTAATTTTTAAACAGATTTATTTGAACCTTAGATGAGATACTAAGAAATACTCCAACTCCGAGTCAGAGTAGATCTTGGAGTAATGGAAATGAAAGGTTATTTACCGCTCTGTAAACATCCATTCCTGAAAACTAGCTATCAGATGCAGTTTAGTGTCATATCCAGGACAAGTTTTCCTTTCTTTTTTGGTGGGGTATTATCCATCCCAGATGTATTTTATTGGCATATCATGAGTATGCATTTTCGACAAAATAACCGATTTGTTAGTGGAGGTCTAGAATACATTGACTTTATTACCTGCAGAGGAGTAAGACCCCACACTAATGGATCAAATGCAGCCTACCACCTACTTAACCATGGTATCGCGTTACCGATCATGATTAAGTAAATTGTAAGGCTGCATTTGACCCATATCTGTGTCATACCAATGAAAGAAGACTCCCATTTTAATAATTGTTATTAGCAAATCCGAAAAATCTAACAGACACCGTTGCTAAGACGTGGAAAAGTTTGAATATATCCTACTGAGAGGCTGGAACTATCTACTTCATACTTCCGTGATCCCCAGAAATGGATCCATAGTATTATTAGATATAAATATTCCTTCAATATAATTTGGCAATATAAAACAAAATTACAAAATTTAAATAAATAAATAAAATAAATATAACTTTTCACAAGTATTAATTTTTAAGAAAATTTAAAGGAAGTCTTTGTGCAAATATTAATTTTATAACTATAAATAAGCAGACGTTGTTTAAAAGACACGTATGACAAATAACGACACCGTCAAAAAGAACTTTTTGACATGGTATGACGTCGCTTCAAATAACCAACGTTACACACCTGAAAAGTAAATGAATCTTCGAAGACAACTATTCTTTGAAAGAAAAGCAAATAAAGAACCTAAGCTAAGTACTAATTTATTTTTGCTTTTATTTGGGTCTATATATGTATATATGTGTATAAGTGCTTGAATATGTGTAATATGAATTTGGCTTAGCTATGTGTTCACTTTTCTCATAAAACGTCACAAAAAAATTAAGTATTACGTTGGTTAATAATTAATATAAATATTTTAATTTGGATTAAATAAATTTTCCAATAGTATCAGATGTAGTTTAGTATGTGTTGCGTTCTGGTTAGTGAAAGCTTGTAATATTAGATAAAGGACAAACCACGATACGAGAGGAAATAGAGATATATTCTCAGGAAAAAAGTATATGCAATAGAGAGACTATTAGTAGACAAGAACATAGGATTAGTGAATACAGAATAAAGATATAGTCCAACGATAGTATTGGCTTCCGTTATTACGTTAGCAAGCAAGTTGATCTAGTGCGATCTCCAGTCTCCAACGCTCTGATACTATTCCTATAAGAAGCTGCTCTTCACCTTGTAGTCTTCCTTGGTATTAGTAGCTACTGCTATATATGGCAGCTGGACTAGTTCATTGAGTGGAAAAAGGTGGGTGATACCCAACAGTATTCTACCCAAGATACTTCGATTTTTTGTTGGGGATGCACCCTTCCGCGGGTATACAGTTGGTGTATTCTAATTCAAAATATTTTTGGGGTAACATAGTATTGTCCAGGTTCATAGACATTAAGATGATTGGATATTGAAAGAGATATTGCTGCGTGCTAAAATAAATTTCTGGATAAAACAAATAGCTTTTTTAATCACTAGACAACTTATTTAATAATGTATATGAGTTATTTTATAGCTTTAAAAAATCAGTTTATGTTTTTTTTTTTTCACCAATCTTTCTACGAAATGATTATATATTCCTTAACATTGTATCAGGATTTCTGGAATTAGAAGTATGAGAATAGCGAAAGATTTGCAGAAGGTAATCTTTCAATAGATAAAAATCATAGTGAGTAACGACTTCATTAATATGGCTCAATCTCTTCTCCTACTCATTTATGTAAAAATTAAACTTAGCTTTCGATTCTATTTTGTTAAAAAGTATTGGAAAACGAGGAGATTTTGAATCCTTTCAAGTCACGACAGTCTTAAAAAGACTCGAGCGTGGGCACAAGTTTATCGATTGACAAAAAAGAAAAGGAAAACAAGGGGAAAATAACCACAGTTATTCTCGATTTCGTTGCTTAGAAAAATTCCTGGCTCTTGGCAAGAAAATAATATCTGATTAGGAATTTGTTCTAAAATTCTTATCAGCTGAGTCCAAGAAATAATACAAATTGTACTTTGATATGATTTGAGCTGAGAAGGCGGAGTCTTTCTTTCTGTCTACACTCGGCTGATGGGCAAGCGGATTCCAATCTTCAGTGATTAAAGCGACAGGATAGAACCGAATGGAAGCAGACAGCTTCAGGTAGTTGAAAATCCCAGCGCCACATAATCACGCCACGTGATGTATAAAGAGAAAAAAAAAAGAAGACTGCAAATGAATTTTCGCTTGCCAGCAGAGTTCAGAGGAAGAGACCAAATGCACAAAATTTTACATGCTTGCTCGGAGACTATCATTACAAGACAAATCAAGTAATGAAAAAAGAACAAAAGACTGAACATGAACAAGAGATTAGCTGTCAAACTTTAGGGCCAATTTCATAAGCTTATCTTCGTCAATTAGCATTAAACTCCGCAGCCTACAGTGTTATAAAGAGGGACAATTTTAACAGAGAGAGAGACACACACAGACATATATATATATATATATATATAGGCTTGGGAGTTTCATATATATGTAGGCTGGGGCCATTTCATAAGCTTATCTTCGTCAATTTCCATTAAACTCCTCTGCCTACAATTTTTTAAAGAGGGACGATTTTAACCACACACATATATATATATATATATATATATATATATATATATGTTTGTGTGTGTGTGTGTGTAGGCTGGAGAGTTTAATGCTAATCAAATACAGATTAGAACAGTTCAAAAATATTAAAAAAAACATTTAAATATTCTCTAGTTTTAGTTTTGTTTCCTCACTAATACTTTGTCAATTTAAAGGAGTAAAAATCGTCAAATAAAAGTTTTCTTTAAATGATCTAGTAATCATTTGATGGATTAAAATCTATTCAAATAAAAGTGTCAAACCACATGTAGATAGAAAATAATCTTAATATCACTTTCTCACTTTGACTGAAAACATGAAAATAATGAAATTATTTTTAAAGAAACAAAACAAAGATGATATTTATATATATATATATATATATATATATATATATATATAAGATATTGTGGTAGGTATAGAATTTGAATATTTTTAAATCATGTACAAAATGAGATATTTTAGAATCATATAAAAGTGTCCCTTTGTTTCAGCCACTTCTCTTTAGAGATTTATATCAATGACAATCAAGTTTATAGCCGAGAAAGTAAACATGGGATAGCAAATATCGAAAAATCCTGGAGATAGGAAGAAAACAGATCGAAAAAATAAATTGCCGAAAAGCAGAAAAGTTGGCGCCGGATATTTGTGTTTACTTCACGTGGACCAAAAGGGTTGTTGTTAAAAAGAAGTGGTGTGTAAAATTTTTTGGGATGCATAATTTTTGCTTCATTATAATTAAGGCTTCGAGTATTGATGACTAAAGTTCATTACTTAATGTCTCAGTATGGTAAACACGGAGGGCCTATATGGTATTGCTCAGTCGGATTACTCAATAGGTGACCAGCAACAGCGGGAGATGGATTTTGATTGTTCAGTTTTGCTATATTGTCGGAAGTATTTGTGCTGATATTCGAGGGGGTATGCTGGTTCAATTCTTATCTAAATTCTCTGTGGTTCGACCAATGTAGCAAACTTGGCGTTTGTATGAAAATTTGTAAATAAAAGTACTTAAAACAAAACAGTCACTCTGTCTTTGAGATTAAGGGGAACCAGTTCATTGGATTTTAGAACGACGCGTAACTTAACATATCTAAAGCATTCATTGCTCTTTTAATTTGCCCTAGCAGTGGTATAGATACCTTGCTGGTCCACGGTAATCTTAGAAAGGTAGAGAAATGATCGAAACAAAAAGTCCACTTTTTAGGATTTAAAAATAATCAATTAATTTAGGATTTTAAAATAGTTTACTCGTTTTAAAAACATTTCATTGTGCACACATCTACTGCTTAATACCTTACAATTCCCGAGCTGACGTGGTTCGCTCGTTGGCTGAGCAGTATTGTTGGCCGGGTTTCAATCCCTGCTTCAAGCATCCTACGTGTCTAGCCACACTGAAGAGATGTGATACAACTAAACATTCCGTATGTGGATGGTTATATATATATATATATATATATATATATATATATATATCAAATATGTTGAAACTGTCTATATACAGTCCTTGTAAGGATTTAGGTTGTGTCCTGTTGTTTGAGGATAGGCACTTTAAACCCATACTTACTTTCTACACAGCGTCATACATGAACTGGATTCGAAATATTCATTAAAAACACTTGTCATTGCGTGCTGTATTCACAAGGAGCACCACACTTCTGACCTTATACCGAATTTATGTAAATTCAGAAAAGGTAGAAGGTAGAAAAGGATTTCCGGTTTGATTCTCACAAGAATATGAGCCTTTTTTCTCTCAGATTAATTTAACAACGAGATTTTTTTCGGACTTTTAAAAAGAAAGAAAAACACGATTTCAATTGCAGTACAATAAAAATTTCACCAGTAGACCATAAAAGTTAAATTTTCATTTCGTAACTGATATTCCATATTTCAAATATAATATATCGTTTAATAAATGTAGATTTTAAAAAAGTTTTGACGTGCAAAATGTTTTTTAAATACCCGTGATAATCAATAATGAGAAATAAGCGTTCATGTTTGGTTTGCTTTGGTTTGATTTTATGGAATATTAAACATTGTTGATTATTTAATGCCAAATACTTTTTATAATATATATCAAATATATGATTTCTAAACACACTTTTTAGATACGGACTACTAAAGGATCAAACTATTCTATTTCGAACAATGAATTTAGCATAAGTCAACAAAGTTAAATGGCTCCAACTACTGCTATCTATCTCGAGCAATTCAAGTAAACAACAATCATTTGTTTAAACTGTTAATGCTCAAGCAGTTCTTTAACAAACAATTCTATTTTGCATGGGACATTTGTTTGCACTCAGTATAAATGTCAAACAGTTATATTTGGCCCATGGATAGGACCCATCCGGAGCTATCACTCAAGGATAGAGTTGCCCCTTGATTGATGGGAATTAAGAGGTACTCCGCATTCCCCAAAGCAATTTGTTTAATGCTATAATAAGGACACTTGTTGGGGGAAGTGTTACCCCTCTGCCGATATGCAGTTGATATATTCTGCTGCCCCAGCCAACTGGGCTGCGTTCATGTTAGTCCTGATGTCAAAATAAAGATCGAGCAGAAAGTACAAGGGAACCAATTAATCATAAAATCTATGCAGCCATTCAAAAGGATCTATGCAAAAATGCGTAGACAAAGGAGGTCTACATTATTTCCTCATATATAAATATATATACACGTGTGTTGGGTTTGTGTTTCTAAGCAGGGACGAACTCATAAGAGATGTACTCTTATGGACCCCTACACATGGCCGTGCAAAAGCAAGACGACCAGCACGAACATTCAGCAGCTATGTGAGGATACGGGATGTTGTCCTGAAGACCTACCGAGGGCGATGAACGATAGGGAGGAGTGGCGAGAGAGGGTCAGGGATATCCGTGCTACCAGCGCGAGATGATGATGATGATGATGATGATATTATTCTATGTGTCATTCTGTCTGTCAGTTTTGAGAGAGGGAGATAAGAGATAGATGGAGAGAGAGAAAGAGAGAGAGTGAGTGAGTGAAAGAGAGTGGGGGAAGAAGCTTACTGATTCTGTAGTTATGCCAATCTAAAAAATTAAATCACATGAAAACATTTTATTTCTTATATAACACACTTACAAGAACACTAGAATATTTATAATAAAGACCTTTAAACTTAGATGATACGCATATGAAAACTTACTAAAGTAACTACGTTTTCACATAAATATATACAGGAATAAACAAAGATGTATACTAACATTACGTAATTTTAAAGAGTTTTGTTTATTTGGACGCAGCCACGTGAACACATGTTTGGTTAAGTGAAGCATACTGCAGTCTGCTCACTTGCCCAGTTGAACAAACAAATGGGTGAAAGCGACGTGTTAAACAGAATGTCCGTTACATGCTTAAAGCAGTGGAAAATGTAGTCAAATTAAAAGATGGTGTGAGAGAGCAAGAGAGAGAGAGAGAGAGAGAGAGAGAGAGAGAGAGAGAGAGAGAGAGAAACAGGGGAAAGAGAGAGAGAAATAGGAGAAAGAGAGAGAGAAATAGGGGAGAGAGAGAAATAGAGGAAAGCAAGAGAAAGAGAGAGAAATAGGGGAAAAAGAGAGAGAAATAGGGGAAAGAGAGAGAGATAGAGAGAGAGAAATATGGGAAAGAGAGAGAGAGAGAGATAGGGGAGAAAGTGAGAGAAAGAGAGAGAGAAATTGATAAATCACTCATTTCGAATTGTTTTCTTGATTATGGGTATCCTCTCATTTATCATCCATCATGCAAATAAACTTATACAAATTCAATTTATTACGACAAGTTTAATCTAACCCTGATTTGGACACGGACGGGACGACTTTTGAAAAGAAACCGGCGTTCGGGGCGGTGGAGAGAAAGGGAATACATTTGCATGATTTGAAGACACAACAAAGGATGAAGATATCTTGTAAAAAAAAATGAAATAGGAATCACATAAAGGCAATCGAAACTCTGGCGTCAAAAAATATTCCTTTTAAAAAGAAAACCCAACACGGTTAACATTTTTAAAATTGTTCTTTCTAATGACTATGTTTGCTGTTTGATAGCTGAGTAAAGCTTATGGTCCGGTGTATTTGTGTTTGCATTTATCAAGTTGGCCTGGCGTCACAATTGGCAAATACACAAAAGCAGACACATATATTCTCATATATGAACACACACACGCAGGTAATTTAATAAGCCTTCGTAGTATTATGATGGAAAAGTATTTGATATACTTATGCATAGTAGAGTTTACTGTGTGACGCCACTTCTAACAAATGTACTGAATTGAGTAATTCTTCAATAAAAAAAAATTAAAATCTAAGATCAAAATTCAGCTCATAAGTCTGTTATATATGTTCTCACTCATTCTACTGTCTTTCTGTATTTACCTTTCACACACGCATACAAAGTTTGTCTGTTTCGGACACACACACACACACATATATATATATATATATATATATGCATATATATATATATACGTTTATTTGCGTATATAAATATATGAATATTCATACAAATATATATATGATTTATATATATTTGTATGTAACCTGCTCATTGGTCTTATCGGTAAAGTGTTTGCTAATGGTCCGGAAGATCTAGCTTCAATCCCATGTTGCGTCGTTACAAAGACTTTAAAAATGGTACTAGATTCCTCCTTGACTAACACTCAGCAGTAAAAGGTATGTATCAAGGGTAAAGTTGAGAAATCCTGGGAATGGAGTAGCGCCCTTCCCTACACCTCAGTGTATTAGCTATTGAAAAGAAAGCTTTCTTGTCGCCCTTGACTATGGTCGTCAAATGTACTATATATATATATATATATATACGCTTTTGTGTGTGTGCGTTTGGGCATGTAACTTCAAGAATTCTAGCGAGAATCGATTTAAGATCTTGAACGAACCTCGTATACATACACACAGTCGTAAGTGTATATATGTGTATGTATGAATGTGTGTGTGTGTGTTTGTATTTGCGTCTACAGTAAAAGTCAAATATGAAAACTCATGGAGTTTCCTCTTATTCGTGTTTTTTTAATGTCAATCAGCCACATAAAATGTTATATTGTTTGTCCTGAGAGGAAAACTTTTGCAATTTTTTATGTTAAAACGTTTACCAAATGTCGACAAGTATTTCAACACAATTTTATAAGATATTTCATTTTATTGTTATCGTTGTTATTTTACTAATTTACCAATTTGTAATTGGTGTTTTTTATGGATGTCCAAGTGATATCAAGCCTCTTTAATACACATTCCAATGAGTGATGTGGCGTGGGTAGTTTCAGGTCTTCCTGGGTTTTCATTTCTGCTCCTGTCTGTTTTCCATGATTTCAAGGATTGTTCCAAGAACTGCAGCTATGATTGTTTTAACAATCAAATCATGTTCCACACTTTTTAGACATCTGTTAAAGTATTTTTAAAGTTTATTTTACACTGACTCTATTATCAGTTTTAAAGGCGAAATCTTCAATTTAGAAAGTTCTGTTTTTTATATTAACTTAAAGAAAATCTCATGATCTTGTCTGGGTTTGGGGATCTGTTAGTCTTTAAAATTTCGAAAGAATTTTGTGCGTAGGTGCTTGTATGCGGCATTTCTTTGTGTGTGTGTGTTTGTGTGAGTGTGTGTGTGTGTGTGTGTGTGTGTTTAATAGTCTTGTAATATTACTAATTTACAAATAACGTATACCTCACTATATATATATATATATATATAGATTGATAGATACGTATATATACACTTGTAGTTAAAAGTATTTGGCCACACTTAATTGTTTTTTTTTATTTTTCATTCTTAAAGTGTTATTTTCAATGAAACAAGTTAAACACTTTTATGGTTTTATTTATTACACTAAAGTATTTCTGGACGACATAAGATAGAAATTAAACTAAAAAATCACTCACCAAAAAAAAAAAAAAAATTTCTACATCTTTTGATTCATTAAAATGACGCTCTTTGGCCGCTATCACTACTTTACAGATTCTCGGCATTCTTTCCACCAAAGACTGGAGGTAGACTGAAGATGGCCCTTCCCAGTTTTCCTGGAACAGTTGCCTGCGGTGGGGATTGGGTCTGCCAAGAAATCAGTTAATGGGCGTGCTGTCCCTCTTTACTATTTATATACATCTGGTATAGGTTACCAGTTTGATTTGGGCCCCTATCTTGTACGATTACATATCCTTGAGCCACAAGACGCGTTCCAGATTGGTTCAAGTGATGCTGCAGTATTCTTTGAGAGCCGGTCTGATTCAATTAATACTACACCGAGTGTTAATGCCCGATTTTGTCAGTGGCAAAAGCTCCCCACCACACACACCATAACGAAGACTTCACTATACTTTGAAGTTAGTGAGAAATAGGGGGTTGCAGCTCAATTGCAGACCCTTCACCGCACATACACCTTCCTCTTTGACCGAAAGATTTCTAACTTGAATTTGTCTGTCCAAACGATTTTATTTCACTGCTCTATTGTACAGTTTTTTTGTTCACTATTGGAGCACTTTGAAGTTGTTTTGCTTCCTCAGCATTTTTTTCTTGATACCAATTCTCTCATATAGGGCAGCTTCACAGTTTCTCCTCACAGTGGATGTTGGCACATTTTTTGCTATTGGTTCAATTGTGCAGAGATTTTTCGAGCGGTCATCTTTCTATTATGCAAGATGGTGACTCT
The DNA here is from genome assembly GCA_963585895.1 of Sepioteuthis lessoniana. Lineage (NCBI taxonomy): Eukaryota > Metazoa > Mollusca > Cephalopoda > Myopsida > Loliginidae > Sepioteuthis > Sepioteuthis lessoniana. The sequence goes on from OY757904.1 coordinate 107,521,426, forward strand.
GATGTCCTTTGCTCTTGTTGTTTCTTTTAGTCTACCAACTGGACTTTTGGTTTTGTTTCATCCCGTTTTCCGATGTCTCCGAACTATACAATCCTCTGTAAATCTGGGAATCTTCATATTTAATACTAAAGAAGAAAAACGCATTCAAATCATTTTAAAAATATATCTGTTTATACTGTGGTTGATTTTTTTGAAGAAAAATTTTATTATGTATAATGAAAAAAACAACATTCTGTTACATAACATACTTAATTAAAAACAAATCTTTTCGGATGAGAAATAAAAAGTTTAAAGGGTAGCCAAATACGTAGGACATCATCATGTCGTGTACGGATATCCCTGACCCTCTCTCGCCACCTCTCCCTATCATTCGTCGTCTCTGGCAGGTCTTCAGGGTTACATCCCGTATCCTCACACAGCTGCTGTATGTATGTTCAACTGGTCGTCCTGGTTTTACTTGGCCATATGCGGGGGTCCATAGGAGTACATCATTTATGAGCTCGTCCCTGCTTCTCCAGCAGTGTCCTGCGTGTCTGGTTCGTCTAACTTGTATAGTTTTCGTGATGGGAGGCAGGTGGCCGTATAGTTGGTGCCTTGTGGGGTGTTGTAGCCAGGACCTGTTCAATATTGCTCGCAACATTCTTGTGTAATTGCCATCTAGCTTCTTCTCCAGCCGTTTAGTTAGCGTCCATGTAGTGCATCCATATAGCAGTATCGATACGACTGCTGCCTGGAAGAAACTGCGTTTCTTTTTATCGGTCAGGTCTAATTTCTATATGATCGAAAGCCTATTCTCCTTATTGCTGTATAGCCACATACATATACAAGCATAAGCGGAAACATAATCAAACATAATTTACGAACTTTGATGAACGAACGAACACACTTCTTTTTAAAAACATGTATCTCTCACACTTTATTCTCGAAAGGGTTGATGTTTCTATGGTGTGTAAGAGATGAGTGGAGACAGGGACAGACTGCTATACTGACCCAACTTCTTCTCTTGACCATAGCACGCTAGGTTATCTTCAAGAACCCACTTAGCACTTTTTCCGGATCTTGGCTGGGTTTGCTCAATCCGGGGTCACTGAGAGCCACAGCCCTCAGTATGCAAGCTGGCTCTCACTCTGGGCTTTCTGTCACCAACTAACCCAAAGGCCCCCGGCATCTCCCTATATTCTTTCATAAAGTCCACTTGCTTCTACTTCTTCTTCCGCTTATTTACACAGGTGAATATCTGATTAACGGCTCGGTCAAGGGTCAATATATAATATTATGTAGGAGACACCTTTAGAAAAAAAACAACAGTTGAACAAAAAAAAAGTTTAAAATGCTGCCTTTAATAGTTACAGGATATCCCCACTAAGAAAAAGTATTTAACAGTTAAAATAATTGCCTTTTGCAATTAGTGAATTTGAATGGTTCGATTGGGATTTAAGGCATAAAAACCTTATCGGGTAATTAATGCCAAATATATATTTTAATAATTTAATGGTTTCAAGTAGTGCAATCCAACAATAAACATTGTGTTCAGTATTAATTATTTGTCTCACACATTTAAATGAATTCAATAATTGCCACTTAGCACTATTTGATTTAACGTCAGTCATTTGTTTACTCACAATTAAGTGGTTAACAATTCTATTTGACTCATGAATTTGACCCTAAAAGATACTGACACCTCAGATAGAATGCGTCTTTGAATACTTGCAGTGAACGGATTCTCCACATACCCCAAAACTTCAGGACTAGAGCCTCACTACCAGATGCCGTATTGTGTGATTTCCTCGACACTCATTGATGTTGGTGGTAGGATCTTAATCCTCGGAAGAGGTCAAGTCAGCCTATTCTACAGGCACAGTAGACTTGGCAATAGTCAATTTGAACATATATTTCATGTGCTATATATGTTGTTTTCCAAAGAAAAAGTCCGTCTTGAATATTTTGTAAAACATTACAATAGACTAATTTCACGTAAATTTTTCGCTGTCAACTTTTACCATCAAGTTATAAATATTTGTGTATGGTTGCAAAACTTCGTGAGACGGGCACTTTCCACGATCGAAAGGGCTCAGGTGCTACACGTCTAATAATTGCTGACGTTCTTCATTATGCGTTCGAGGGTTTAACACGTTCAGCAAAAAAATAAAAAATAAAAAAATATTACAAAGGCGTACTTTTCAGACCCAGCTGCCTCCAACTACAGATTTTTAAGGACCATGAAAAAGACATAATTTAAGGAAAATTTCATAAGACAGCTGCATGTTTCTGTAAATAATCCGTCTCTTTCCTTCGATATATATATATATATATATATATATATATCTGAGAAAGACGGAAAAATTCCAAGGTTATGTGAATCGAAAATATGAAAATGAAAATACTAAAATCCTGAATACTTTATCTAATCATTACCCACGTCTCGCTCTAGTCGACTGTTATCAGAGAGCGTGATCACGTGACGTCGTAGCCAACATGCTGGATTAAGACATCGTAGAAAGCGAGTACGAACTATAGTCACGTTGTTACGTACAATATCCGAGTATTACCATTGAGAAAGGCATGAAACCACTTATAATCTTAGGTAAGGATTAAATAGTGCCACCCCAAATGTTACTTCTTCAAGGATATATTTGGTGTTAAATAAACCATGATGTTTTGAAATGCCATTAAACAAAGAAAGCAATTCAAACCATCATCTGAGCAGTATAATTGATGATTAATGTTTAAAATAAAAATATTTTCAAATATAAAATAAAAATATTTTCACTAATAATCTCATACCATTTCAAAATAGACAGAAATCACTTTTGTGAATTTGAAAAAAATAAATAAAAAATATGTGTTACTTCTTTGGGTTGGTTTGGTTTGGTTTTATGACATATCAAACATTATTAGTTGTTAAAATTCAAATCCTGTTTATATATATATATATATATATATATATATATATATATATATATATATATATTGAATGTATGATTTGTAAACAAATTTTGTAGATCCAGACAGTTAAATGATCAAATAATCTATTTCTAACAATTGAATTTTAAGTCATTTGTTTGCACTCACTTTAAATGTGAAAGCGTTCCATTGAACCCGTTGATAGGACCCTATCAAATACTATCGCTCCGGACCGGAGTGGACCTGGAAGTGATGACAAAGAAGGTGTACTCCGCATTCCCCAAAGTTCCTGTATTACTCGAACCTCACCATCCGATTGCTTAATATATTCAGGACACTCATTAGGAGGTTACCTGCCTGCAGAGATGCAGTCGGTGTATACTACTTCTCCAGCCGGCTGGGCAAAAGGTTTTTGTTTAAATGAATGCAAATACAATTAATGTAAAAGTAAAACTCATTTAAGTGAGGGATATTGTAGCTGTTTAGACATAATTTAACTAATGAAGGAGTTAAGTTAAAGAATAAGGTAATTGTTTAATAGTATCATAATTAAAAATAAAGAAATATTTCTCCTTTGCTTTTTGTATTTGAACTAACATTTTGAAATACTTGAAATTAGAACTTTGTTTGCTTTTTAAATTATGTCTGATTTAAGCATTAAAAATTCCCTTTTTCAAAATCTCCACTGTGTTAATACATACGTTTTTTAAGGTTTAAGGTTTCTTTGTTTAATGGCATATCAACCTTTGTAGAATATTTAATGCCAAATCTATTCTCCTAGAAGAACAGTAGTGATACTATTTAACCCATAGCCGGGAGGATAAGGGGGTTCATACCTTTCCCAAGGGTATTTCCCAGAAAGTGAACGTAATAGCGCGACTGGAGACGTTTTTTTTTTAAATTATCCTGGAAGTTTTACCAATGTAAATTAAGTCGTACATTTTACAAGGAAAGAAACACAGGTACGTTTCTTATTATTGTTATTAATTATTTTCTAAGTTGTTTTAAAAGAGTTAATTACAGTTTGAATGCCGAAGTTTAGATTAGGTATGAGTTTCTTTACAGCGTAATTCATGATTGCGCAAGAGATAATCCGTTTGAAATAAAATGCTACTGCCAGCGTGAAGGTCTGAGCTACGTAGCGATTTTGGTTGAGCAAATAAGTCGAACTTCACAATCTGATGCTTTTGATTAAAAAAAAAAATGACAAATTATAGATAGTCGAGTCTGATGATCAAAAAGTCCCAGGATTTATCTCCGACTCGTCTTGATGAAGTCTTAATAGCAGTTTTTAATCATAGTTTAATTTTATAAAAAAAAAATAAAGCGGTTGTTCGTTTCAAATCCGAAACTTCTCTATTATTACCGTGTAAGCAATCGAGATAGTTGAAGAACTGATGGGTCAAGTAGTACCGAGGTGATACACTCACGGAGAGGGCTGTTGTGCCAAAAATTCATTTTTTAACTGCTGGTTCGTCTAGTATATTATACATGGAAGGTGAGGGAAAGTCTTACTTTCTTTCTCTTCCCTAGCGTGATGAAAACACAATCTTGATGTTCAATGGTAAGTCGGTTTTAATAGAGAGTAATGACAATTTTAAAAATGAACGGGTTTATTTATACTGAAAATATTAAAAGAAAACAATTTACGAGTGAACGTATCATACTGGATTATTTATAAATGTAGACACAAATGTGCCCCCAAAATGTTGCAAGTAAACTTCATATGGTGCTGAGTTTCGAATTCTGGAGGTCTGGGGAGTATGGAGAACCCCTTCATTGCCATTACTCCCAGGTTCACTTGACTGAGTTGTAGTGTCTTCTAGGCTTGTATCTCTGGGTCGAATTGAAAATTGAAAATCATTTCTTTTAGACATTTTTTATATCATATAAGTCTACGCTAACACTTAAGAAGCAAGACAGAAATATGAATATAAACGTACAGCCTACGCAGTTACCAAACATAAATGCATAAAGTACCTCTGGACAATTTGACATAACATTAAAATCAATCAATCAATCTAAATTGGTTCTAAGTTTTAAAAGTGTATCAACCATCTGGAATAATTCAATGTCAAAACAATCTTTGAACTACGACAGTGGTCGGAAATTTTGACCCATAGTTTGGTAGGAATATGGAAAATCATACTTTTCCCAAGGGTATTTGATTGAAAGTGAACGTTATTGCCCAATTGGAGAGCGAACTTGTTCACTGCGACGTCTACGTCTAGTGCGTTATCCACTTAACAACGGGGATTCCACCTCAATCTAAATGTTAATTCGGCTGATATTAAATTAATAATTTCACATCGAAGGGAAATGTAAAAGATGGATTTTAGTTTAATAATAATGATAATAATAATAATGACATATATATATATATATATATATAGAGAGAGAGAGAGAGAGAAATAGAGAGAGAGAGGTATTGGAAGTGCTTTGTTTTAAAAGACAAAATTTACGAATTTGTTTTCTTGTTTACTATGGGGAGTTCTGTTGCAACTAAATGGAATACCTTCATTATTTTACCCCCTGCAGCGCAAAATGGGATCGGTGTAATGTATCATCATCAATTTATGTTGGCTGCAGATTTTACGATTGAACGGAATGACCTCGAGTCCATGAAAACATATGGGCTACCTGAGTAAAGAAGAAAGAAATAAAAAATAATCATTCACTTACTGTTTCTCGAAAATTGTGGAATTGTCCAGAAGATCCTTAACAGTTCTACAGACTGTTGATGGATATAAAAAAAACTTTCCGGTCCCAAAAGGTTAGAGAGAGAGAGAGAGAGAGAGAGAGACTGTTCCGTTCTGCAGACTCGACCAATTTCTAGTCCAAGTGTCAGAATAGGGATTTTTACCCTCTTTTCGAAAAAAGACAATTGGTAGTGAGGATGAATATAGTTGACATATCAATGGCACTATGATGCCAAGAAGATTTGTTGGATATTTGGTTTAGTTTCGTTGCTTTTTGTCGTGGTTGGTCGTGGGATTTGGGTCAAAGTATCTGACTCCATTCTTTCTTTTTTCTTCTTACCCTATTTAACTTGTTGGCGTCTTCTTTGTCTGCAGAACCAGCAAAATATATCCAAAGGAAGAAAGAAAAGAAAGGAAGATACCATTTTACTCCAAACTTTATTATTTGGTTTAATTACCATTCCATGGGCGGGAAAATTCTTCCTGAAACCAATGGATATTATCGCGTCTCCCAGACCAGGTGTTAAGATATGTGAAGAGTCATTTTGGGTGGTTTTATGAAGTTAGAGTTTTTTAGTAATGTCCGTTAATCGTTTGTAAAAGGGGCTGCTGCTAGCAAAAGACACGAACTTCTACTAAGTCTTAAACTTGGGAGAACAAGTGCACTGCCTGACAGCTGTCAAGAGCAGTTCAGTGCAATGATAAAGCTGAAGTTTTAAAGAATTTCTCATTAGCCCCCGGAAGGCGCTTTCTGTTCGAGATCTTCTGGGAACTTTTAATTTATTTTATTTTATTTATTCATTTTCTTCATTCTTTTTAACCTCCATACGCGTCCCATACCCAGATAGCGGAGCTATTCTAGGGATATATGAGAAGTGAAAAAGAAAAAAAAAAAGGTCTCTTAGAAGGTATGTGTGTGTGTGTGTGTGTGTGTGTGTGTGTGTGTGTGTGTGTGAGTTGTTTGCTGAGTTGTTTGTATCCAAAGAAAATGAGAGAAACTCATTGTGGTACAATTTTGCAAATACATTGGTGTGTTGGTAACTGAATGTAAGAACTGCAAATCTGAGGAACTATATACCACTACGTCAGGTTTACAGTAAAAATGAGGGGAAGCATGTCACGGGTGAATCCATGTCTGTTGCGCTGTGCTTTAGAACAATTGCTCATGAATTAGCTGATCCTATTTACCAACCCCTCCGCTCGGGTAGGATGTGACACAAGGTCAATTTTTAAGTGGAGTTTAACAGGTTTGAATTCAGAGTTTTCCTTCTCCTAGACAAGTTGCCTCACCAAGGCTGAAGAACCCGGTCTGTCCTACTATTTACCCATATCTGGAGGGAGAATAATTGGATTCATACCTTTCCCAAGGGTATTAGTGCTATCTGAAATGCAATCAGCCTCGTCCAGGTTTTGAACTCGTGTCGCCGTGTCCATTTCCTACCACGGGCACATCATGAATTAGCTGATGGGTTTTCAGTTCTTATGGATTTATTTTATTTCATTAACTTCTTTGGTGTTTTATCCAATGGATCAGGTTTATTTTTCGTTTGAAAAATGAGTTGAAAGTAACTGTCCTTCTATAGGGGTATTATTTATGGAACTCTTTGATCTTCTTGGCAAACTTTATGTCGTTTTTGCTTGTTTTTTCTTCTTTTTTTAAAGTGGTTGGATACTGTGTTTTTTTTTTTCCTGTGAGGAGTTTTTATTGGTTCAATTTTTTTCGAGCAGTGTGTAAGAATCCTTCATACAGGAGTATTATTTATCTGACTCTTTCATTTCTTTACCTTTTTTTACTTTTTATGTCATATTTTTTCTTTTCCTGGGCATGAAGGATATTTAAATTTTTTGGTGCTGTCCTGATATTGAGGATATATTTTTCAACTCTTACATTTCCTTGTAATTTTTTTATTTTTTTTAGAATTTTCTGTGCATGAAAGATTTTTAAGACTTGTTTTATTTGACAATTCTGCTGTGGGTAGTGTTGTTTTTTTTAACTCATACGTTTCATTATTTTTTGTTTTTGTAATTGCTGTTTTTTGTGTTTTGTTTAGGTCATATATAAATTTTATTTTCAATATGGGTAAATAAAGCGAAAACAAACGAAAAAGTGATGTTCGTTACGTCTTTTCCTATTTTTCTTGATTTTTCTTTTGTTGAAGTCCCCTGCTTGTAATGTGTTTCTTTTTTGTTTTTAGTCGTAAGCTACTTTTTGACAGTGGTGAAAGAAATGGTAGTTTAATTTTGTGTGACAGAGTTGATACGTTCTACCATTTTTAGTGTCTGTAGCTGCATGCTCTTTCCGGTTATCTTTGAAGCATTTTACTTTTTTTCTTGTTTTTTTTTTTCTTTCTTTGTGGAGTCCACTCATTCTAACTTGAATATTTTTCTCTTTTTTTCCAACACATTTTGAACATGGTCATATTTGTGTTGGCATACCACAAAGAAATTGTCCGTTCCACATTGAGATGGTCACAATTATTGGGCTGTAAAGGTTGGGTGTTTAGTTGTTATATTCAAGTTGGCACATTTTGGGATCCCGTGGAGGTTTTATATTCGAATTCGTATATTTTCCTCCTACAAGTTTCCTTCTACACTCCGGAGTGTACGTCATGTCGTCGATATCTTTTGTATCATGGGTGTTCAACACACGTCGGGGTTTGTCATAATTGGGCACGGAACGATTTTGATGCTATTTGTTTTCGTTTCTTTGTTTTGTAGATTCGTGGTTGTTTTCCAGCACTCACTTCAATAGCTGCAAAGCCACAGTAGAAGGAAATCTATATTTAAGGAAGGTATCCGAGCTTTGAATTGTATTATTGTTCATTGACTAACTGGTTGATCCACGGGGCAGAAAATAGGGTATGAAATAAGCTATTTAATAAAATTGCAGTTAGATAATCCCTCATATCTTTATGTTGTTCAGTTGAAATGCATTTTCAGCCGTCATTTCTCTTTATACCACAAAGACGATCTATCATTTATTCTTTTATTGAAATGTAATGAACGATTTATTTTTCAAATCAAATCTCAGCATGTTGATGAATATCTATTAGACGAATTTGCAGCTACAGTTTTGAAAAAGACAAACATTGGAACCAATCAAATTGAACAATGAGATGAGAGAGAGAGACACACACAGAGACAGACAGACAGAGAGAGACACACACAGAGACAGACAGACAGGCAGAGAGACTTGCAGACTCTCAGGAGAGTATAGATTGTAAGTAAAGTAAGTAAGTTGGCGACCATAGTCGAGGATGACCCGAAGGCTCCCTTTTCGATAGCTACTACACAAAGATGTTGGGGAGGGCGCTTCTCCTTCAATGGATTGCTTCACTTTACCCTTGATCCGTACCTTATAATGCTGAGTGCTGAGCAAGGAGGCACAAGTACCATTTTTTGAGTCTTTGGGATGACTCAACCTGGGATTGAACCCAGGTCTCCCGTTGGCGAACACTCTAACCCATTGGCGAACAATCTAACCGCTAGGCCAATGCCCGGTACTCAAATATAGATTGTTGTAAATGTTAATGGATACTAAAATTGATTTATCTTTTCATCAATTTCAGTAAACATTTGGCACATGTTCATATTACGTAAGTTCATAAACTCTCTGCACCACCGACCACTCTGTCAGTGGAGCCTTAAGTATGATGACTCTATTACCACGAGAAAAAGGAATACTCTAATCACTTGTTGTGTGCTGGGTATGACACAAAATCACATATTTGTATTGATATGAGGAATCTTTCAAATCAAACAAGTTGATAAATTCTTCACTCAGACATTATGCAATGATATGTTACAATACGGACTGAGGATTATCGTTTTAATTTCAAAGACCTTTACTTTTGTAGACTGATTCGTTTCAGTTAAACCATATTATCTTTTTCCTTGATAAGACGCTTAACTGAATCTGGTTGTCATGTTACATTTCAGGGGATATAGGGAATGTAAAGTACTCTTCCATTTCCATTACTCTCTGGCTTAGTCTGACCCAAAAGCGTTTCGTATGTTTGGGTAGATAGACCAATTCGAAAATCATTTGCGTCAGGAATATTGCTACCATATACCTTCGTATGAATTATTTATATCAAGAATAGTTGTTTCAAGTTTTAATTGTTTAATATGGATTATTATTAAAATTATTATTCCCCTTCAGTCGAAAGTGTAGCAGCTGGAAACCGAAAATAAAACCTGACTGCCAAAATGAAATATTTCACTGTCAGAAATAGTTTGAAGAATCTACTTTGACACCATCCTGGAATCACTTATAAATCTCCTGAAAGACAATGGCCAACTAGTCATCAAAATAGATGTAGAACAAGGCATAATATCTCCCGATGTAAGGAAGATAAGAAATTGATGACATACTTCTTCGATTATGCGACACTCTCTATAAACAAAAGCAATAGAAAAATGCTATATTTCCAAACGTTTATAACACCCAGCTTCTCCATAGTATCTCGCTTGAAGTAGAGAATACACTTCCAAAAGGTCAAAACAGCTTTCAGAGAAATCTATCTGCTACATTTTAGATTTTGACTATCCGTCGAATCATCGAAAGGGGTACGTGCAACACAATTGTCTGTAGATTCCTCCAAGACATTTGATTCTATACAGAGAGAAAAGATGGAGCAATCATTACAAAAAATGGCGTTGCCAATGAAAATGGTACAGATTATAATGATGCTTTATAACATCACCAAAGAAATTATTCGCACACTCGATGGTCACACCGACTTCTTTGTCATTTTACTTGAGTCTTCTGAGAACATATATTAACACCATATATGTTTTTATCTAAACTAGGTTATGTAGTAAGACCGTCAATAGATTTTATAAAAACAAAATGGTTTCACATTTGAAATGACAAGAAACAGACGATATCTCGCAGAAAGTATGACAGACTACACATATGATCAAGTACTTTTCGCAAACGCCACATGCACAAAGCGAATTAATGTCGCATATTTTGGGGAAATCCACCGGAGGTTCATTGCAAATAAAATAGTTTCATGGGTTTTAAACAAAAAGAATCTTTCTTAACTTTGTGTGGTACGCTTCTAAAATTAGTAGACAAGTTCACATCACTCAGTAGGCATATCTCATCTATATCAAGAAATGCTGCAGTAAAATATCGACTGTTATTGAGAGACTGTTGACCGTATGGGAATTTGAATTCACAAATAAAATAAAAGGGATTTCTTCCAAGCTCTGGTCGTGTTGATACTGCACTATGGATGCATAACTTGAACTATAACGAAATGCACGGAGAAAAAACTTGAAGGAAGCTGCGCAAGATTGCTAAAGGCTGTTTTGAATAAATCTTGGTAGCAAAACCCGACAAAACAGCAGATGTTCGGCAACATAACTCGCATTTTCTAAATCGTCCAAGTAAGACGAACGAGTGAGCACTTACTTATAAGCAACGTTCTTTGATAGAATCCTTCACAAGAACTTGTATATATATAGAAGAGCTCGGTATGGATGCCGGGTGGAATCTAGAAGACATGTCAAAAGCAATGAACGTTAAGGAAAGATGGAGAGAGAGAGAGAGAGAGAGAGAGGGAGAGAGAGAGAGAATGACTCACAAAATCCCTATTTTATTTTCAAACACAACAAAATCGACTGGTAGTTCTTCATTGAAGTCTGAGTTACAACAAGACTTTTTTCGTCTCCCGGGCCCTTTTTGGCATCGTAGTAGATCTCAACAGTACTGCAGTCTGGATGGTCTCATTTCTTCCGCTTATTTCGAACTCATCCAGTCTTTTTTCAAGCTTTTGGGTAAACTTCAAGTTGTACCAATTAGTGTCCTTGTCACTCTTATATCCCACATCTTTTATTTCTCTGACAAGGTCATAGTAGTTGCCTATCTTTTCAGTTTCTTTTATTTTAACTTTCTGGTCCTCTGAAATGCCCAAATCCTATAAATGGTGAGTTTTATTTTCTGTTAATGAGCTAAAAGTCTATATTTTTTAGCGTTTGGTTCTTGAAGACAGATTCTGGTTTGAGTATAATCTATTCATAGTCCGTTGTCGAGGGTGACCCGAAGTCTCCCTTTTTGATAGCTATTACACAGAGGCGTAGGGGCAGGCGCTACTCCTTTCCGTGGTTTGCTCCAATTTACCCTTGAGCCATACCTTATAATGCCGTGTGTTAAGCAAGGTGGCATCAAGTACCCGTTGTGTAATGGTTATCGTCGTAGGAAATGGACACGGCAACAAGAGTTCAAATCCTGGATGAGATTAATTGCATTTCACATAGCACTAATACCCTTGGGAAAGGTATGAATCCAATTATTCTCCCTCCAGCTACGGATAAATAGTAGGGCAGACTGGGTTCTTCAGCCTTGGTGAGGCAACTAAATTAAAACCTGTTAAACTCCGCTTAAAAATTGACCTTGTGTCATATCCTGCCCGAGCGGAGGGGTTGGTAAATATGATCAAGTACCATTTTTTAAAGTCTTAGGTACTACTCGACCTGATTTTTAACTAAGGTCTCTCGGACCATTGCCGAACACTCTAACCATCAGGCTAATATCAAGTAAAAGAGTCAAATTTTAGTCTCATTCACAATTCACAGTAGATCACCTTTCTTATTTAGTTGTGCCTAGTCGTATACTCTTTTTGTGCTAGTTTGCACCACTTGCTTATGGAGTGATTAATACTTTTATCTCTTTCTCCACATCACATGCACTTGTTATTCAGTTGTATATTATCGATTTTTGCTAAATTCAATTGTTTCTTATGCTATTTTTTCTGCTGCTATTATGAGAGAATCGGTTTTCTCTGGATTTTTCCTTTTTTTAGCCACGTCCACGTCATCTTGTGTGCAATCTCGCTTTAAAACATCCTTGCAGTTCCTTTTCTTACCATTTCTATTTCATAGTTTTGATTTCTTTTTCTTTGTTCTTATTTTACAAATGCTGTTATTCACTGCTGTGTGTAGTCATGCTTTGCTATTTTTAATGTAGTACTTTTATTGATGCATTCACACAATTCTCTATACAGGCGAGTATTTTTCTTTCTACATTTTTTTCTTCCTGGATAAATGCAGTCAGTCTATGTCATCTGCCAGATGTAAGGTCTTGTACATAGTTATCAGTTTTCTTGCTTTTTGGTCTATTTGTCCGAGTTCCTGTTTTATTTATTTTTTGGTCCTGAATAACGTGTTAAGCGGACTGCCCAAGTACTTATCTATCTAATTAAATTTCTACTTCTGTGCTTGGTTTCGAGAAGCCTCCTCGTTCTTATAAGGTACTCTCTTGTATTTCTTTCTTTCATCTCTCTTTGTTTGATGGAGTCCACTTTCAATATACCTTAGTAGATAAAATTTCTCTCCTCTCCCAGCGTTCTGATAAATTTCTCATTAAGTAGTTTTTTTTCATTCCATGTTTTCCCTTTTCCCACTATTCATTATAAGCATGGCACATTTTACCATGAAAAAATCTCATACGTGTATCCTGCTTATTCTAATTGATTGTATCAAGGTTTCTAATCCTTGCTCTTTTTTGAAAATCTCTTGATATTATCCATTTCTATATGGTGATTAATATTTTGTGGTTTTCGAAATTTGTTACCACATTGCACTTTCTATGTATGTAATTGGGCGGCATCAATGCTACAACAAAAGGTCGTAGTTGTGGCGAGTTTCCCAGGAAGATAAATGTTTAGATTTTTAACTCTGCCGGAGTTTTTCCTCTTACTCTTAATTCCACTTTCGAGTTTTCCATGGCTTTCGCGATGAAGTTAATGAATTTTTTGTTATCTTGTACATTCACAGAAATTTTACTTTACTAGATGTTGGTATCATATTTGTTGTGAGTCTATACCATTGCTAGATTTTTCCGCTTTTTTAAGCTCATTGACGATGTGTTAATCTATCTATAGTTGATAATCACTTCATCTTGTTTTCTTTCAGCATCCCTTACCTTCTTAGGCAAATAGTTCGCAGCTTTCAAACGATTAATATATTTCTTTCAGCTTTTGTCCACAGCATAAGTAAACACATTATAGGTCTCTAATTGCTGAGGATGATTCCCTTTGGGGTTTTCTGCTTCAAGCTAGTTTTTCCACTAGTCATCCATGCGGGTATACTTGTTTCTATGAATGTTTTAATCCAGATGTTTTGAATGTCAACATAGTCTGATTTTTCAAATCGAAACTTTAATGAATGTTACTGTAAGTGATTTCAGATATACATGCATTTAGTGCGGTTTTCGGGTTCTTGTTATTCTTCTTCATGTTATTAATCCATACGGACTTTCTCTCATGTTCTTTGCATTCCCATAATATATTCCCGAATAGTTTTGTTCCTTTTTCATCCCGTTGTCACGTGATAGCCAACGGAGACGAAGAGGTAAGACTAATACTATCCTCCCGTGTTGAATTAGCAGTATCTAGCAGTCAAGAAAGTGACTGTTAAGAGAGAATGTGGGTCACAGAGGGGATAAACAGATGTTGGTACTTGATGACCTCACCCAGGTCGCCGGACACCAAGGGGGAGAAGAGAGAAGCCAAATGATTGGCTGGGACCTCAAAACGGAAGTGGGGACCCCTTCCCCTCAGCGGAAGAAAATAGTAAGAGGTTAGTTTTTTGAGCAGGGTTCGTAGCGGGCGGACGAACCATAGCCATTTTACTCCGGGTGGAAGACAAAAGAATTACTGAGACACGAAGGACCACAGGCTCTTCAAGCCAGTGTAAAAAAAATAGAACAAAGTCTATTAGCCAGTGAAAGAAGAAAAGATTCTCCACTGGAACACCGTCGAAAAAAATAAGATAAGTAACTTTGGGGACATTTTTCCTTTATACCCAAATTTCGTTTACCACTCTCTCTCTCTCTCTCTCAATTTGAAGAAAGATAAAAGTCAAGAAAAGACATTTATATTCGTGGACTGTCCAATTATTATATGTTTTGACACCTTGAAAGGTGTATATAACTGTAGTAAAGGAATTCATGTATTTTTATGTTACCATGTGGTCTATGTTGTTATTTCATGCTTCTTTTCAGCTTTTATTCGCCTTATGTTATCTTGCTTAAAATTGTCCTATTAATTCCTAAAATATCACACGGGAAACCGGAGTTGCCGACTACTACAATATTAATATTATTACGACTAAGACCTATGGGCCCGTATTCTTCTGTTATCTAAGGGAAAGAAGTTTAGCGGCCTGGTGGGTGTGTGATAGTGTGAAATTTGGAACCCCTTTGCCAGCGGCGGTCAGTCTGGCTCTAAGTTGATCCCTCACGTAATATGCCAGTTCTTATATGCCTGAGAGAAAAACTCTGAACGAGGACTTATTCAATAGGGGATAAAGTGCCAACCTGCCCCGTCTTCACACGTGCGAAAATAAAGTACCGTTTTGGGGATTTTAGTCAATTTGCCGTCACACCGTTGATAGTTTATCCTTGTGTATCATCCACTGACTTGGTAGAATTATCTAGAATTATATCGCTATTTTGGAATGTCCTCCTTTGGTTGTATTGTATGAACCTGTAAAGTTATCATTTGAGTTTACCTTCTTTCACCAAAATCTTATAAATTCCCTTAAGCTATATTGTCAGACTTGTCCGATCTTTTGTTTTTTATTTACATTACAATATATCATTTTATGTGTTTTTCTTTTTCCTACTTTACCTCTTTGGCGTAGTTTCTTTATTTACCATTCTAGTCTATATTTCTATCCAGGTTTTATGTTTCGTTCCAGGGTCCTTCGCTTAATATATATTTTATAACTGAATAATTTTGGTCTTGTACCTCAAAATGACGAATATGAGAATTTCGTTGAAGCACACCTCGAGCCGGCATCAAAGTGTATTCCAACAAAAACTAGAACTAAATATAGAGTCCCATGGGAAACGTTAGCGGTTAGAGAAAAATGTGCACTCGTGAAAACTGCCTCCAAAAGTTATCGGAAGAACCCAACAAACACAAATGCCCGAAAACTAGGAAAGGCACAATATCAATTAGCAGGCATATATCTAAAAGAACAGACAGAATACATTCAAAATCAGATAGATAATATTAGAGACTCGGTAGAAGATAGGCAGTCTAGGAGATCCTGGCAAACAATAAACGAAGAGAGTAGAAGGAAGAGCACAGCCAAAGCAACATTGAAAGCTGCAAACGAACAAGAAACAGCATTTCGAAAATCTACTTGGAAACCCACCGAAAGTAACGAATGAACCGATCACCAGAATTATCAGTAAGCAATTAAACGTTAAACTAAGTCCGTTTACCAAAGAAGAACTCGACTCAGTTCTTAGAAAAATTAAAAATAGGGCTTGACGAGTTCCCCCCAGAAGTATGGAAGACCAGACAATTCGACGACATACTTCTCCAACAATGCAACGCAGTCTATAATCAAAATCCGATAGACAGATGGATGAAGGGATGCATCCTTCCTTTCCCTAAAAAGGGCGACCTCGGATTAGCCAAGAACTACCGAGGTATAACATTTACATCCATAGTAGCCAAAATCTACAATGCCCAACTACGAAACCGCATAAAACCCAAAATCGACGACATCCTTAAGAAAAACCAAAATGTCTTCCGAAGAAATAGATCCACAACCTCACTAATATTGACCATCCATAGAATACTATTTGTGGACTTTACCAAGGCCTTCGATTCCATACACAGAGGAAAGATGGAACAGATCCTACGGCCTACCAAAAGAAACCGTTGCAGCAATAACAATTCTCCACAGAAACACCAAAGTCAAAGTACTTTCTCCAGATGGAGACACAGGCATTGTAGCAGGAGTACTACAAGGGGACACGCTAGCCCCATACCTCTTTATTATCTATCTAGACTACGTGCTTAGAACTCCGATTGACAAAATCAGAGAAAATAGCTTCGAGCTGACAAAGAAAAGAAGCAGAAGGTACCCCGCAAAAACAATTACCGACGTCGACTACGCCGATGACATAGTGTTACTGGCGAATACACCCAACCAAGCCGAAACACTACTGCATAGTTTGGAACGAACCGCCGCTGGCATTGGACTCCATGTCAATGCACACAAAACTGAATATATGTGTTATAACCAAACAGGCGACATTTCCACACAAAACAGAACCTCTCTGAAACTAGTAGACAAATTCACATACCAAGGAAGCAGCGTCTCATCAACCGAAAAGGACATCAACACACGGCTAACAAATGCATGGACAGCTATCAATAGGCTCTCGATCTTATGGAAATCAGACCTGAACGATAAAATGAAGCGCAGTTTCTCTCAGGCAGCGGTCGTATCGATACTGCTATATGGATGCACTACTTGGACGCTAACTAAACGGCTGGAGAAGAAGCTAGACGGCAATTACACAAGAATGCTGCGAGCAACATTAAACCAGTCCTGGAAGCAACACCCCACAAGGAACCAACTATACGGCCACCTACCTCCCGTCACGAAAAATATACAAGTTAGATGAACCAGACACGCAGGACACTACTGGAGAAGAAAGGACGAACACATAAGTGATGTACTCTTATGGATCCCCACACATGTCCGTGCAAAAGCAGGACGACTAGCTCGAACATACATACAGCAGCTATGTGAGGATATGGGATGTAGTCCTGAAGACCTGCCAGAGACGATGAATGATCTGGAGAAGTGGCGAGAGAGGGCCAGGGATATCCGTGCTAGCGGCACGACATGACGATGATGATGGTGATAAATCAACTCATTTTGTTCAGTGATGTTGTTCGTTGGGATACCTTAAATAATTTATTTAACATTTCGGTTTTTACCTTGTCTTTTTGCAGCCCTGATTTCAGAGGGATGAAAATGTGCTCTGGTTTTCAGTCAGGGTTTTCTTCATTAACTATATTTTTCTTACTTTGAAGGTGAAAATGGAAATGGCGCCGCCAAGTTCTGTGGTAATTTGTATTTTTTCTCTCAGTATTTTGCATTTCAATTAGTGTTGCGTGATTTTTCTGGGGCATATACCTGTCCTCGCATTTTTGTAACTCAAGTACGAAAGCCGACCTTTCATTTATTTCAATCTCGCTTGTTTAGCAAAAACTTTTTTTATCCAGTTGATTCCATCCAAATATGGATCATTCTTACTTTTGCCTCCTCTTTTTGCAGGATGTCTTTCGAAAAACCATTGGATTGCATTATTGTTGTCTTCTTAAGTCCATTTTTTCTGATAGTATCTTTTAGCTGAATTGTTTGTTTTTTCTTTGTATATGTGAAATCTGAGTTTATAACATTCACAGTGAGCCGATAGTACCCTATGCTGGATATCAAGGAAGCGGTTACCGCTCATGACACTCAACCTCTTATCTGAGTCTCACGATAATTTAATCCTTATAACAGTGGGCAAGTAAATGACTATTATAAAATTGAATTGATGTCCTGAAACCATATAATTTCGTATAGATTGTTATTATTAAATAGTTGTGCTTAAAGCCATAAAATCGTCTGCAAATTATTTCTATTTGCCAGGAACACTTCATATAATATGCCTATGTAGATAAATGATTAAAGAAAAATAAAAGAACTTATAAAATGTAACGGGGCATTGAAAATTGCTATGATTACAATTTTGTGAGTGGTAATCGTATTCTAAATATTTAAAGCAGATAACCGTTTGAGAGACAAATGAGGGTCACTTTAAGGAAACATTTTCTACGTTACTATCACTCTAAAAGAATCAGCACTGCCAGCTATTAAGGCATTCAGATATATATATATATATATTTCCTCTAACCTTTGGCTTTAAAATAAACGCTAACAGCCAAGACCAGTATTTAACCGTGGTAATCGAGATTATTTTCTGCATCTGTATTGATTATTTTTTTATTTTCTTTGTTTAAAAGCATAGTAACCTTTGTGGTTGATTTAATGTTAACGCAATTCTTCTCGGAGAACTATTGCGGGAATATTTTATCAGCAACTGGGAATATTATGGCATTCATACGAGGGTATTAGTCCGAAAAAGAATGTAATAGCCCGAGTAGAATTCGAACTCACTCACTACTGGTCACTCTGTCCATTTCTGATGATGGTAAGTATTACAACCCAGGCACCTCCCCCAATCAACTTTGTAAAAGTTGATAATTGCCTATCCTAAGACGTGGGGAAAAGCACACATCGTCTAAGATTTGAACACTGCTGGTCTATTCCATTTCCATCGGTAAATTCAATTTAAAATTGTTGAACAGTCTAGAATTTCTACCTTTAGGATACAAATAATCTTCGAAAAGTCAAATATTTGAATTCAGAACCTAAATGTTGCCTGGATAATCTGTGACACATTGATGCATTATTATTCTGTTATCAGCTCATTCATAAAGTGTGACTGGCTTTAAACAAACCTTCACCATGATAAAGAAATCATCAATAAAAACATCCTCGCTGTTCTTGTCTTTAAATGAGATGTTGAGTTCACACACACACACACACACACACACATATATATATATATATATATATATATATATATATATATATACCTTTAAGAAAAACAAAACCCGGTTACTTTAGGAATATAAATTTATTTCATCCTCTCCTGACTGAATCATTCCCAACTCTGGATTGACTGGACTGAAGAATATATATATATATATATATATATATATATATATATATATATATATATATATATATCATGGAGTGTAATCAAATAATATATTAGGAAAAATTGATAACAAGGTAATCCAAGTAGAAGGATAGATTTTTTAAGACACAACGTCGACACTATAGCATTTCGGTTTCAATGAACCATCGTCAGGCCTATGACGGATGATATTAGTCATGTTAAACCCACGATGGATGTTTAAAAGTGCAAAATACAAAGGTTTCCTGAGGATTTTGTATTTGGCACTTTTAAACATCTATCGTTGATTTAACACACTAATATCATCCATCATAATCCTGATGATGGGTCATTAGAACCGAAACGCTTTAGTGTCGACTTTGCTTCCCAATAAATCTCTCTTTCTACTTGCATTACCTTGTTATCAATTTTTCTTTATATATATATATATATATATATATATATATATATATATATATATATATATATGATATATTAGTAATTATAGACATTTATATATTTGTAGGTTTTTAAAACTCGAAGAAATAAGTAAAGGCGAAGAGGTAGTGACTTGATCTCCTGTATTGAAAACAATGTATTTCCATTTTTCTTCCTTTTTGTGGGCCTCCTAAAATCGTGAAGACCCAAAAAAAGCAACCCTTTTCCAACACTCGTCTAAAAACAAATATGAAAATTTATTTTGTCATCGCATCAAGGCTAGGTTTAAGCCAATCTAAGCGATCAAAACACCCATACCTGCACTCAGACTACCAGCACAGTTGTTGTAGCCTGTTAGATGGAGAGCAATGCATATTATTTTCTGTTGATGTATTTTGTTTATGAATAATACATTTTTAAATATATCATCATTATTTCAAATAGTACGTTATATCAGTTGAAAAAATTAAAAGTATTAATCTGATGAAACTCTTGGTAGTTATTTCTTGAATATGTATCTAAGAAAGAGCTATATATGATATTTATCATTATCATCAATTTTGGTTGATAATCCGTTTAATAGTTTAACTTTCTCTTTGTTTTTTTATCGAAATTAAGGATACTAAATTATAACAAAACTCATTGCTGTAGACTTAAAGCTGCCTACTGTTAAGTAAAAGAACAGTTAAGATATTTAAATATTCTTTCAGTGATGTGTCAATATCCATGATGAGACGACAGAAATAAGTAATAAAAATGATAAATGCGGATATAACTTGAGATAAAATGCCTACAACTAAAATGAACGAATGAATATTCATTGAATTAAGGTAAGTCAAGAAGATGAGGTTGTATTGAGCTTAATTGAATAATATCAACGGAGACGTTAATATGGCGGATTTAAAACTGCCCACGACTAAACGAAGTCGGCTTTTATGTATACATATACAAAAATGTAATCAAATTTTGGGTGTTCACAGTTTAGGAAGTGGAAAATACTGCTGGCAGAAGTGAAGTTGAGAGTGAAAAAATCGGGAAATAAATCACATAACTTTTTTGTTTGTTAAAGTCTATTCCATCTTATTTTAATGTCCTCAAGAAATCTTATCTATCTTTTCTTTATTTCTATCAAGCAATATATATATATATATATATATATATATATATATATATATATATATATGTAACTGCAGAAAGCATCAATTCAAGACACGATTTAAAAAAAAAACAGGTTAGAACAAAGTAACGAAGAAGTATAGAAATATTTTGCTCAACTTTTCCGGGTTATTTTTTTCGCTCGAAATTTTGGCCTCATGTCCAAGTTATTGGAACGAGCTTTATCTATTCATCTACTTTTCAAAAAACATTTATCAAACTCTTCAATTTATTTACTCTCTTGTCGTAGAAAGATCTAACTGACAAATGTTTCTTAATCTTTTCAAAATTTAATTACAATGTATATTATTTTGCTCGTTATTTTTGACAAATTGATAAGAAGTGTTTTGTTCATTATATAGTTGGTCTTCAAATTGATATACATTTTTACTAAAACCATATGAAACAATCGGCAGAGGTTCCAGGTTTCCAATTGGAAACGGTCAGGTAATAACTGAGACTCAATGTAAATGTGTACAGGAGTTCGCCGGATTGTTTCTGTTTAGCTAAGGATTTAAATTTATTAGATTTCAAAAGATTTTTATAAAAACGTATCTGCAGGTGATTGCTACTCTTCATTGACTTAATTTTAAGTCTAAAAGCTCAAGATCATTTTCAATTTCAGGGCAGAGGATGGGTGATTTGAATCACTATAACATTTCATTATACACCTTATCAAAATTCGATCATGAAATTAGAAAGATCAAAAATGCTAGATTTCAAATTAATAACAAAATATAGCTTTAAACATTTAATTCATAAATTACAGGGTAACATAAGACATATCTCTTAAGCTCAACTTTTAATCTGGCAAATATAGGAAAGCCAGATAAACATAATGGCAAGTAGTCTCAAAAGTGATTACACCCTGATGAAATTTTTTGTATTAAGTTTAGATAAGTATATATATATATATATATATATATTGTCACGTGGTCGACTACTGAGAGAAGAGAAATAAGGAATGTCTACTACCTTCCATGCTTGAATTAGCAGGCCGCCAAAGAATAACCGTTAAGAGAGGGTTAGTAATGTAGGCCAATCCTGAAGTAACAATCCAGTTCAGAATGAAAACCAACAGATGTTTGCATTCTGTGATCGGATGGGTAAAGAATGGGGTATAGGGACATATAATAGTCCAAACGAATCGCCTGACAGGGGGATAAGAAGATAGAAGCCAAATGATTGGCTAGAATCCCAAAGCGGAAATAGTCCCCTTCTTCCGTCAGCGGAAGTAGGGGTAAAGAATAACAGTTTTTGAAGATGAGGTCGCCGTGAGAGGACGCGGGATCGCGTGCCAAACTCTGGGCGAAGAACTAGAACCGGGATTTTCGGGACAGTAGTTGAAGTGATAAGATATTGAAACTACCACCGAAATCACCGGGGGGTGGGAGACGGAAAGAATCTTGGACAAGGAGTACCTATGCCTTAAAGCTAGAGCATTATGAATATATAAAATTCCGTCAGTCGGGAAAAGAGAAAATACTCTCCGAAGGAACCCGTCAAAAGATAAGTAAACATTAAGACTGTTTCTCCCTACACCCAATTATATACTCTCTCTCTCTCTCTCTCAATTTAAAGAAAGACGAAATAAAAGAAGAAAAGGAAGAAAGACATTTATAGTTATGTATTATCTGCTGATAATATAGCTGACACGTTGAAGATGTGTGTCTGCGTGTATATTTAAAAGATTGTTATATTTTAATGTCCCGACGTGTTGAAGTTTGCTCATTGTGTCGTCTACTGTCAAGATGCTATTTCATGTTTCTTTTTCAGCTTCTTTCGCCTCATGTTATTCTCGCCTAAATTGTCCTATTCTTTCCTTTAAAAATATTATACGGGAAACCGGATTTGTCGACTACTATAATTAATATTATTATATCAAACCTAGAGATCCATATCTTCCATTGTTCTAGGAGTAAGAAGAGGTAGTGGCCTGGTGGGTGTACGTGTAATGTGAAATTTGGAAACCCCTTGCCAGCGGCGGTCAGTCTAACTCTAAATAAACCCCCACATAATATGCCAGTTCCTATATGCCCGAGAAAGGACTCTGAATACGGACTTATTCTACGAGGGATCAAGTGCCAGATCACCCTGTCTTCACACGTGCGAAAAATAAATTCCCGTCTTGGAATATTAATAATTTTGCCGTCACAATATATATATATATATATATATATATATATATACACCGCGCACAAACATGAAAAATCCCTCACACACACACTTTCCCACTTTTACGTAGATTAACGAAAAATATGCCAAGGTTAGTATAAACACCACGCGATTTTTTATCGTTAATATTATGATTATTTAAAGAATAATATGAATTCACGGCAACCTGTCTGTTTGAATAAATAACCCATGTTTCTGTTAACTTAACCCAAGTATGAATGATAATTCTAGTTTACCTTAATACATTATCCTACTTTATCAGAAACAAGACTCCAATTATTCTAAATCTCGAGAAAAATACACCTACAAAGAGCCTGTTGCGGAGTCGATAAGCACGTCGACCCCGCAAATGTTTTTAAGTTAAAGCGTGCGTGTAATGACAGCCAAAGACAATGAAGGAAACAAAGGCGAGGTTACAGATATAAAAAAAGTGACAATTTATTGTCAAATTTACAAACGTGTGTGTCAAGTCTGTGACGGTTGTATTTGAGTCTTCAGCTAGATGGGTGATGTCGGTAGCTGGTATGGTCGAGTCGTAGATGTGCGCAGCTGGATGATCGTTGCAGGCAGCTGTCAGTCGAGTCGTAGAATGCAGCTGCACGATCGTTACGGGAATCTGAGGTCGGTCGAGTCGTAGAATGCAGCTGGACGATCGTTACAGGAAGCTGAGGTCGGTCGAGTCGTTGAATGCAGCAGGATGATCGTTGCGGGCAGCTGAGGTAGGTCGAGTCGTAGAATGCAGCTGGATGATCGTTGCAAGTAGCTGAGGTTGGTCGAGTCGTTGAATGCAGCTGGGCGGTCGTTGCGGGTAGCTGAGGTCGGTCGGGGTTGGTAAATCGATGTCCCGGTTTTGACTATACGTTGGGTTAACCGGCGGTGTGTCGATCTGGTTTCTAGCCCGTATAGCGAATCTAACATAGGCTAGTTGTTGCAATGCTACGGCAGTCCGTAACAGCGAGTCGTACGTGGACTGGATGCTGCATTGCTGGAGCGTCGTGGTCGAAGTCGGTGTTGGCAGCTTGGCCGTGTAGAGTCGAGCGAGTTGGTGACTAAGGCTGAGCCGTGTCTTAGTACTACGGACCAAGTGAACGGACGGGAAACCGTGGGTCAGGTTTGCCACGCCTTAGCACATACGATGTCGAGCGAGCGAATCAGAGAAGCTAGGGTTTTGTCGTGCCCCTGACTGTGCGGGAGTATCGTTGACGGTAGCTATAGCTTTGCTGTGCCAAAGCTGTGCGGGCGTATCGTTGACGGTAGCTATGGCTTTGTCGGGTCAAAGCTGTGCAGACGAGTCACGACGGTAGCAATGGCTTTGCCGCGTCAAAGCTGTGCGGACGATTCGGAGACGGTAGCTATAGCTTTTCCGCACCAAAGCCGTGTGTACAGTCAGGACGGTAGCTATGGCTGTGCCGATCCAAAGATGTGCAGACGATTTGGAGACAGGAGGTATGGCTTTGCCGTGCTAAAGCTGTGTGGACGGTTCTGGACGGTTCTGGACGGTAGCTAGGGCTTTGCTGTGCCAATTCGAGCGAACAGGCAAGAAGGCTGCGGCTAAGATTGGCGTTATCTTAGCGCTGCGCAGATAGGGAAGCGGTGGATAAAGGCTAACCCGTGTCTCAAGCACTGCGAAGCCAAACGGACGAGCGGAACTGATCGAATGGTTGAGACCGGATGGTCTTAGAGTCCTCTTTGTATTTGCCTCCGGGCCGTCTACTTCGACTGGTCGGTAAGGACCGTCATAGATGCTCTAACCCGTAGAAGGAGACCTCTAATAGTCCTTAAAAGGACCTATTGTGCATATCAATGTGATGGGAAAAGCGAATGCAACCACCAGATGTAGGGTTCAGCCTTTCGGAGCCCGCTTTGACAGCGGCCCCAGAGAGCGTCCTGAGACCTCCGAATTTCTCGCCGCCGAAGTCTTGTTTATGTGAAGAAAACGCGACACCACTTCTGACGAGCACGTAAATAGAAGGTTCTTCTGTAAAAAATGGGTGTAGAAATAAAGTACTTCTTTAGCCTGATATAGGCTAGCGAAGATAGTTAATTCCATTTATATAGAGTTATTTCTGGCAGAAGTGTTTTGTAAATCTTGTTAAATGTTAATTTATCCCTTTTTTGCTGTAACGGCAGGTTAGGGTTGAAAAGGGCTTCGTCAGTCCGGCCGTACCCGGATGTAATTTTTCTAGGGCGAACGAGTGATCCGATCTGTTTATGATTGTGAGCAGGTCACGGCAAGCCTAAGACTTAGTAACATCAATTATTCTGTAGGTTGTCCCACTCTGGACAGTATTACGTTAAAACTTGACAAGATTGAAAATAAGTATTTTGTGACTCGCTTGAGAGTCCTCTGATGATAAGGAAATCTGGTCATATCTGTGCCAGAGGCAGAAATAATAAACAACCTCTGAGTCTGGTATAGCCTTTATATACTACTCATGAAAAACATGAAAAATCAAAACGTAATTCAACATTGGACACGGACAACAGTCCTGGGTGTCATGAACGGCAGGTGTTCACCTGATAGCACTTATGTGTGACCCGGCGGCATCCCGGGAATGTTGGCTGTTCTTTTTCCAGGTTGAGAGATATCGACCTAAGCAACCTCTCACATCAGAGACTTCAACGCAAAAAATGGACTAGAGAAGACAATAAACTCGCACTTTATCCTATTTATCCTATTTACCAATCCCTCCGCTCGGGCAGGATATGACACAAGGTCAATTTTTAAGCGGAGTTTAACAAGTTTTAATTCAGAGTTTTCCTTCTCCTAGACTAGTTGCCTAACCAAGGCTGAAGAACCCAGTCTTTCCTACTATTTACCCATAGGTGGAGGGAGAATAATTGGATTCATACCTTTCCCAAGGGTATTAGTGCTATGTGAAATGCAATCAGCCTCGTCCAGGATTGGAACTCGTGTCGCCGTGTTCATTTCCTACAAACTTGGACTTTATTACAATTTTAGGAGCTCCGCTACGGTAAGTGGGTATAGAAAAAAAAATGATAGAAATAGTGGACAAATGAGAAATATTTAAGACAACAAGACAAATAATTGCTGACCAAGCTAGACTGATGATTAAAAGGGCTGTTTTTTTTTTATCTTGAACGATTAGAAATACACCAACATATATATCGAGAAATGTGCCAACAAGACCTAAATATCAGAACTAAACTGGTAACTACCGAAAAACAAGGACATCCAATTCAAACTGAACCGCATAAGGAAAATTCTAAAAAAAAGAGTATCTCAGGAAAACAAGGAAACTACTCGAAACCAAACTATATAGCAGAAATCTCATCAAAAGGTCAAACATCTACGCAGTCAACCCTGTCAGATACTGAAGTGAACAGAGAATGTGAAAACTAATAAAAAAGCATAAGGCCTTACATCTCATAGAGCACATAGACAGACTATATGTTTCAAGAAAAGAAGGGGGAGGAGGACTCGCCAACACTCAAAATAGCTTTGAACCATCGATACAAAAATTAAAAGAGTTCATGAAAAATGCAGAGGAATACTGATTACAGCCACCAGAAACAGAGGCAACAGAAACACCAATAGAACAAAATAGCCAGAAAACACACAAATACACACACACAAACAAATGAAAAAAAAACCCAACTCCATAGATATTTTAAGCAATTAACGATTGAATTCTTACACAAAGAAACTTGGACATAGCTGAGAAAGAGAATCCTTGAGAGAGAAACTGAGTCTCTTCTGAAAGCAGCAAAGAACAGTGCCACGAATTCTATGTCAAAGCAAACATAGGCAAAACACAACAAAATAGTAGAAGTAGGTTATATGGTGATAGAGAAAAATCGATTCATTGCATAAAAAGCGAATGCAGTAAGCTAACACACAAAGAGTATAAGAGTAGACACAGGTGGGTGTGCCAAAAGATCCACTTGGAATTGTGTAAGAAGCTAAAATTTGACCATACGAACAAATGGTATAAGCAAAACTAAGAATCCGTCAGGGAAAATGAGAAGCAACATTTTTTGAGATGCAAACGGATTCATGATAATGATACACAACAAAAGAGAGAAAACCTGCCAAATAGTGAACTTTGCCGCTCCGGGTGAAACCGAAAGAAAATGAAAAGAAAGATAAGTACCTGGACCTTACTAGAGAAATGAAAAAAATTGATCATGAAAGCGACAGCGATATCAAATGTAATTGGTGCTGTCACAGAAGAATTGATAAAGGGCCTGGAGGACTCGGAAATAAGAGGGCGAGCCGAGACCATCCAAACGATAGCATTATTGAGATCGGAGAGAATACTAAGAAAAATCCTAGAGACTTGAGGACACTTGCTGTCGCTTAGACTCCGGTGGTAAACCATCAGCTAACGCTGGTGTGAAGAAATCTCACCGTTACTATTTGTATTTGCGATGATGTCACTTAATCACATACAAAGAAATTACACATCCAGATACAAACTTAGTAAATCACAGGAAAAGATCAATCACCTAATGTACATGGATGACATCAAACCTTTTCCAAAAGAGGTAAAGAACTGGAAACTCTAATACATGTAGTGAGAATATATTATCAGGACATACGGATGAAATTTGGAATAAAAAAATGTGCCATGAAAAACAGCAAACGACACCTGATGGACGGAATGGAAGTACTAAATAAGGACAAAATTAGAACGCTCGGAGAAAAGGAGACCTACAAATACTTGGGAATATTGAAAGCTAACATCGTCAAACAACTGCATATAAAAGAAAAAAATTAAGAAAGATTATCTTAGGAGAATCAAAAAGCTACTCGCGACAAAACAATGTAGCGGAAAGATTATCAAAGGGATAAATACCTGGGCTGTAACCCTGGTACCATATTCGGGACCATTCTTGAAGTGATCCAGAGAAGAACTTAAGCAAATGGCCCAAAGAACAAGAAAACAAGTGGCCATGCAAAAGGCATTACATCCCAGAGATGACGTTGAGAGACTACATGTATCAAGAAAAGAAGGAGGAAGATAACTTGCCAGCTTTGAAGACAGCGTTGACACATCGATACAACGATCACAAGACTACATAGAAAAATACGGAAAAATACTTATCATAGTCACCATAAACAATGCTGATCACATGAAGATCAAGAGAACGACAATCAGTAGAAAAAATGGGCAAAAAAACAACTCTATGGACGTTTTAAACGGCTAATAAGCAATATCTCACACCAGAAAACCTACATGTGTCTAAGAAAAGGAAACCTTAAGAGGGAAACAGAATCTCTCGCACAAAACAACGCCATAAGAACCAATCATATCAAAGCGAGAACAAATAAGACGCCAGAAAATAGCAAATGTAGGTTATATAGTGATAGAGACGAAACGATCAGTCACATTATAAGCGAATGTAACAAATTAGCACAGAAGGAATATAAGACTAGACATAACTAGGTGGTCAAGGTAATCCACCGGGAGATGTGGAAGAAATTTCAATTTGACCATATGAACAAATGATATATGCACAACCCAACATCTGTCCTGGAGAATGAGACACAAACTCCTATGGGATTTTGACATACAAACGGAGCACCTAATTTTGGCCAGACGATCAGACCTTATGATAATCTGCAAGCATAGAGAACGAGCCAAATTGGGGACTTTACTCTCCCGGTTGACCACAGAATAAAATTGAAAGAAAATGAAAAGTAGGAAAAGTGCCGGGATCTTGCAAGGGAATTGAAAAAACTGTGGAACATAAAAGTGACAATTATACCAATTGTTATTGCTGCCTTTTGGAACACTCACTACAGATTATTAAAAGGACAAGAGGACTTCGAAAGTAGGGGACGAGTGGAGACCATCCAAACTACATTTTTGTGAACCGCCAGAATACTGAGAAGAGTCCTGGCGACTTGAGGAGACCTGCTGTCAGTCAAACTCCAGGGAGAGACCATCATATAAGTCTTCTGTGAAAAACTCTAAGAAGAAGAAGAAGAAGAAAAAGAAGAAGAAGAAGAGGAAGAAGAATTTTCAATCCACAATTGCGTTTGTTTCTCGTCGCTTCTTTTTGAAAATATCAAATTTTTGTAATAATATTTGAAAATCTCTCTAGAACAACTCTTCCTGATACAAACATTTTACTTTGCGATGATTTAAGTTCGAAACTATTTGAGAACAATAAATACGTAATAAATAACTATTCGTCTTATCATTTGTGTTCCACTTGGAGTGATATAAACACTTTCCTAGAAAAATAATCTCTGAAATTGATAAATACTGATAAATACTGGGATGGACAAGATCATTGACATCTTTTTTCGGTTGTGTTTGCTTAATTTATTTAACTGCATATCAACATTATTTTGGTGGGGGCGGTAATTAAATGGCGAAATTTGACTCTTTGTAAACTTTTAATTGTAATTATAACATTACTTTCTATTTTCAACTGATGTTTTGAATTCCACTTTTTCTTTGCCTCAAACCATTTGTTTGCACCTATAGAGGTTCGGTTTCGGTTTTTTTTTGTGTTTAATGACATAACAAACTGTGTTGGTTATATAATGCCAAAGCCACTGAGTAGAAGGCAATCCCGCACGATTGCTATTGCACCAATACGACTTCCCCGACAATTCGTATCAAAAACTTATAATTTGCACTCATTTGTAGGGTTTCAAATTTTCCCAACACTAATAATTTATACACAATTCTATGGGTTTAAAAGATTATTCCTATGAGATAATCTTTTGTTAGCACACACTAATGTAATTTCAAATATTCCTATCAGATAATTATAGTTTTCACACATCTCTATTTGACCACTAGATAGGATCCTAACAGATACTACCACTTGACGTTCGAGTGGAATTATTACTAATTGAAGGATTAATCTGCAGTTCCCAGAATTCTTGAAATAGGGTCTCACTGGATACATTTTATTTTCATATCCCTAAGGAATTACATGGTCTTTTTTACGCGGCCAGTTGTATGTTGGATGTGACTAGGTTTGAGAAAAATATTGCTTCATGCTTTCGACAGATTAAGAGGTACGTGTGGTGTAATGAATGTCGTAGTTGAAAATGAACACAGCGACACGAGTTCAAATTCTTCAGGAGGATGATTGCATTTCACCCTAATAGCCTTAGGAAAGGTATGAATCCAACTGTTTTATTTTTCTCCAGCAATTGATAAATAGTTGGACAGATTGGGTTCTTTAGCATTAGTTAGGCAATCAGTTATGAAAAAAACTCTGAATCCAAACCTATATAACTCTGCTTAAAAATTGAGTTTGTGTCACATCCTGCCTGAGTGGAAGGGTTGGTAAATAACAGAATATAATGTGCACAAAAATATTTTCGAGACGTTATGAGAAATCTTGTGATGTTGAAAATAATTTTTCTTCAATTTATTATTTTTTATAATCAGTACTTATAAACTTATATATTAGAATTATTTCATAAAAGCATATTGTCTGTTATCCTGTAACCTTCTTAATTATCATTAACAGTTCGTGGCACCAAATAGGCCTATTTTGCATTTTACTCATAATGTTTTTACTTCTTGTTTAAACTCATTATATTGCTGAATAGTGTTCATCGAAATCTTTCTTTTAAACATGAAAATAAAACTACTGTTTACACAACTCGTCAAACCTATATTTATCTCTCAATAATATCAAAGCATTGAATTAAAAAGAAGCCTCCATAGGGTTGTTGACTCTGAGTATGGCTTTTTTGTGTGGGTGTATGTGTTTTACCTCAACTTGGTCTATTTTTTTTGTCGATCTTTTTTTTAATTGGAATTCTAATTTAATTTTTTGCCATCAGTACATACATTACAGTTTTTATAGAAGTTTAAAATTTCAATAATTTGTAATGAAATGAACTCAAATCTTCATATTGAATTATAAAAACAAAATTTGAAAAATAAAAACGATTTTCAAAAGTTTTTCGCAACATTAAACATTTACAGACTTACACTGTGGTTACTGAATTGTCTATTGTCCATTATCTTCAATTTTATTTTTCGTTTCTTTCTTTTATAATTGTATTTGTCTTCAAATGAGAAAAAAAGAATAAAGTGAAATTAATATGTAAAGAAAAGGCTTTTGAATTCATTACGATAAGATAAGCAATTATCAATTTTACTGCTGCTTCAATGATTTTAATAAAACAATAGATCCGTTGACAAATTTGGGACGATACCTACAGAGAAACCATCTTTGTATTATTAGAGAAAACATGCCCACACGTTTATTCTAAAAGCTCTTTAAACAAAACTATTTGCAAATGTGAAAATATTAGCAATGATGTAATCATCATATGAATTTTTTTAATGATTATCATTTTACAAAAGTACAAACATCTTTTGGTATTCCTGCATGCTGATTTTTGATGATTTCCGATTTGGTTTATTTGTGTAATTGAAAATCCAACTTCGTGGTTTATTTAATGCCTAATCTATACTTGTGCCAGAAAAGTAGTAGTTTATACCTTTCTCGAGTGTATAAGTCCAAAAGTGAAAGTTATAGCGAGATTGGAATTCTGACTTACTACGATGTCACAGTCAAGCACATTAGACACTATGCTACGGAAAACTGCCGTTGATTTTAGGAAATTTTCAAATATTAGTTGTATTAAAGTATATGACATGCGATATAAGCGTCTTTTGTCTTTGTTATATGAAGTATGTTTTATTCGAAGAAAGGAAGTATCTTGGCAATGCTAAACATCCTGATCAATTCACAAAATAGAAGCAGTATGAATTGAATGTTAGAAATCACATAATGATAATTTCATGTTGGAAATATACTTTTAAAATTACGATTCCTATTCAACTAACAATATACACGAACTACCACTATAATTATACTATCAATTTTTATGAACATACATTATAATGGAAACTATACAAAATCCTCATATAGCTAATTCATGTTTATTAACTAAAACACAAGGTCATATATATATATATATATATATATATATATATATATATATATATATTGCAACAAGACGTCATCCCACATTTTAAACTATCTCTTGTATAAGGCTAATAAGTAAAAGTTGTTAACCGTAGTCAAGAGTGACCAGATGGCTTCCTTTTCAATAGCTAGGGGAATGCGCTAATCCTTTCCTTGGATTGCTCCACTTTACCCTTGATACGTACCTTATATTGCTGAGTGTTAAGCTAGGAGGCATCAAGGACAATTTTAAAAGTCCTCAGCATCACTCGACCTGGGATTGAATCCCGGTCTCCCGGACCATTGGGGAACATTCTACCCACTAGGCCAATGTCCATGACAATGGTAACTCCATTTACCAAAT
This sequence comes from Sepioteuthis lessoniana, assembly GCA_963585895.1. NCBI lineage: Eukaryota > Metazoa > Mollusca > Cephalopoda > Myopsida > Loliginidae > Sepioteuthis > Sepioteuthis lessoniana. The sequence continues at coordinate 107,553,632 of OY757904.1, forward strand.
GTATTACAATTTTTTTCCAAATATAGTCAGGTAGGATCTGATTTTTGGCAGTTTTATACCCTCTGTTCGCAGGTGAAACGTTTGAAAGGAATTGCGACACCGAAATCTTCTTGTACTAATTTCATGATGCGATGGAATGATGTTCTTCAGGATAGAAAATAGATACTTCAAAAGTTTGAAAATCCTACCCGGGACTAGTCTCTAAAAAAGAAGACATTTTAGTTGTTAACAGTCAATGTTCACCGGTCCTAATTAATGTTACGTATCTTCTATTTGAAAAAAAAGCAATAAAGGAAAAGACATTTGGCAGTTAGAGTTTCACACACACACACACACACACACACACACACACATATATATATATATATATATATATATATATTGAGAGAGTGAGTGTGTGTGTGTATAAGAGAGAGGGAGTGTGTGTGTGTGTGTAAGAGAGAGAGCGAGAGAGAGAGAAAGAAACACTCTGCGTGTGTGTGTGTGTGTAAGAGACAGACAGACAGACAGACAGACAGATAGAGGATTGAGTAAGGCTTCGTGTCATGATATTATAGATCTAATCATGGTCCGGCAGAATGATATCTCATGTTTGAAACAAAAAATGTATAGCTTTTTAAAAAAATGCATTTTGCTATAACAAGGTACAATAATTCTCATTTTTATTGCTATTTTCATCATTTGGTTAAAAAAAATTATGTAGTATAAATACTTTCTTCCACGAACTATACACTCTTTAAGCCTCAACCAGAAATTTTGCAGATATTGCCATATCATTGCCTCTCGTATAATTGCGGAAGTTCATCAGCCGTTAGCTGCGAACTTTTAAAGGCTTGGGCCTTCATATAATTCTAGGGAATCTATCTGACGAGATAGCCGGCTATGGGACATTACAAAGAAGTTAAAGAGGTACTTTTTAAAAAACATCCTCTGTGAACTTTCATAGATTTATTTGCTTTGCTTTGTAGTCTATGGTGGTAACTAAAAAGACATGGCTGCTAATGCTGAAAGACCTTTCTCTAAAACATTCTACTTTAACGGTCTGAGCGACAGCTATTTTAAATTCATCTCTGTGATCATCAAATCAAGAACGCTGTGACTACGCTATTCTAACACAGATACACACATGGTCACATATATTTCAAATTCATTTATAATATTTTCCATATATATATATATATAGATATATATATATAACCGATACTGAGCACGTTTTATTTATAAATTTACCTGCTACAATATATATATATATATATATATATATATATATATACGTGTATATATTCGTCCGATGATCACAGAGTCAAAAGCGACTTGTCACCTAAGGCCGTTGATTATCTATCTACATTATACTCTCTCTCTCTCTCTCTCTCTCACACACACACACACACAGATATATATATATATATATATATATATATGTTTTAGTGTGTATTATCTGGAAATTTTTTTAAATATATAAAGATCAGATGTTGGTGTTATTATCTTGTGTTCTGTTGTTTGAAATATTTTACAAGTTAATGAAAACATCTGAATGACTAACCCCTGATCTCAGAAGAAATCGATATTCACTTTCCTAAATAGAGGCGTTCGAAAAGTGGCATTATGTTTGCCGTTATTTTTGGTTGCTGAATGCACAAAGCTGTACAAAGCTTCAAGTCTAACATATATGTAAAAAACTAGCTATAAAATGTCATAAATCAGTTGGAAATATAAATCAATTGTACTAATATTGATAACAAATATTCAAGTGACATACTAGACAACCGTTATTAACAGTAAACTCCGAGAGATAAACGAGTTTTCCATATTAGGTATAGAGAAAATTAAAAGGAATATTGCTTTGTAATATACTAGTCAGACCAAACTATCAAAGAAAGGCTAGGTATTCTAAGTTCCCTGATGATTACACTTGGGGTCGTTCTTCAATGTCTGCTTATGTAAATACAATAATGAAGATGTTCAAAACACATAAAGATTAAAAGATTCAATTGCCGGGGTACTAATGACTTTTCACACAGATGTAGACAAAAAATAAGATGATATTTCATGAAGACATACCAGAGTTTATCCAAATGTGGAATTTTAAAAAATAGATTCGCAGAGAGAATCAAGTTCAGATTCTGAACTATTGCGTCAAGTCCAATTCTAGGAGAATTTTTAAACGAAGCACTAATACCCTTGAGAAAAGCACAAATCCATTTCTTCTCATTGCAGCTAAAGGTTGCTATTAGAGTAGACTTTCATGTGTATCTCTATAACATGCCTAGGGGAAGTAAACTCTTAATTTCAAACCCCTAACAGCGTTGGCATTTCACAAACCATGAGGGAGGGGTTAATCTCTGCGTAGAGTTCCCGAGGCAACCCTGACGTTGTGTTCAAACTGGATCAGTTATCTTTAAATCAGTGAAGTTAATTGTTCTACTCATGATTGCCTTTATTGAGGACGGGTGTTGTTACGCTTCTGTAAGGAATAAAATCGGCAAATTGTAGTCCTGGATGACAGAGGCTTTATTGTTTAACGATAATTGGTTATGCATATTCATATAATGAATCTTGGTTATGGCATGGCAACCCTTGAAGGTAATTTGATGACAAATCTTATTTACTCTCACTGAAAAGATCTTCTATCGAATTGAGCACTCTAGAATCCGATTGCGCAAAATGTAAACAAATGAAAAATAATAGAAATGCAATATAATTCCCGAAATGACGAATGTTGCCGAAATGGCTGAGCTGTTAGATACTTAACCTGTCGTAAAGTTAGATGAGTTGTGATCCCAGCTTAAAGGGACCTGTGTTTCTAGCCACATACAACGAAACCGTCTGTCTGTGGATTATATATATATATATATATATATATACATGAAGACAAAAGAAAAACAAAGTGTTTCAAAAATGTTGAATTTATTATGATGGTAAAGTCACCGTTCAAACGTTTTGGTTTTATTAAATCAGCATCAGGATTTTATGATGGAGAAAAAATGTTGCTTGAAATAACGGGAAAAGACAAAGCGTGTTTTTTTAAACTATTACGTGATAAACCGGGACATTGGCCCAGCGGTTAGAGTGTTCGCCAATGGTCCGGGAGACCTGGGTTCAATCCCAGGTCGAGTCATACCAAAGACTTTAAAAATGGAACTTAATACCACCTTGCTTAACACTCAGCATTATAAGGTACGGTTCAAGGGTAAAGTGGAGCAATCCAGGGAATGGAGTAGCGCCCTCCCCTACACCTTGGTGTAGTAGCTATCGAAAAGGGAGCCTTCGGGTCACCCTCGACTATGGTCGCTAACTTTACTTTTTTTTACGTGATTAGCACAAGCGACGATCTTTAGAAGTGTCGACTTTTTTGGAAATACAATTGATTGAAAGATGAAAAAGTCACTGTGAGAATTTTTGAGAAAAGTATAAGGAAAAAAGTGAGAAAAAAAGGAAACGAGAAAAGGAAAGGAAAAGAAAAAATAAAGTAGAAGAGAAAAGAAAAGGAAATAAAACAAACATACAGACCACACGTAATTAAATTACGTATACAATTTATTAATGATTTTTTTTAATGTAAGTATAATCAGAAATCTATTTTTGATTACCTAGTACGATAATATGTATATAAACTTGGTCATCATAAGGATATGTGTGAAATTAAAAGTGGAATAAATTCGATTAATGGGTTTAAAGGAAGTGTACATTTGATGGAAAGATACTTTATTTCTTCCTTTCTTTTTCTTTGGTTGATGGGAATAATGCAAGAATGTTACGTGCTGTTTGGAATAAATACTGTAAGCAACATCATACAAAGCAGCAGATGTACGCCGCCTTACCTCCCATTTGAAAAAGCATCTAAGTAAGACGAACAAATTTTGTAGGACATTGATGAAGAAGCAAAGACGAATTTATGTGACGTTCCTCTATGGACCGCCTACACATGGACGCGCTAGTATTGACTGACCAGCAAGAATTTATATCAGCTCTGTGTGGACACTGAGTGTAGTGTGGAGGGCGTGCCCGGAGCGATGGATTATTGGGTGGATTGAAAGAGGGAGAGAGAGAGAGAGAGAGAGTAGTAGTAGTAGTAGTAAATGCATGCTATCAGCACGAAATGATGATAATTATAAGGTGAAGTATTGCGTGTTAGTTTGTTCGTTTGTTATTTAATGGCATATCTACCTTTTCGGATTATTCAACGCTAAATCCATCAATTTTTCAGATTGACAGTAGTGGTATTATTTAATCCATAGATGGGAGGATAAAAGAGCTTCATAGTTTTCCCTTGGGTATTGACCGAAAGTGAACGTAATAACTCGACTGGATTTCGAACTCGCGTACAATGATTAAGGGGTCTATTATACCACCGGGACACCCCCAGAGGTAGAAGAGTAGTAATCTGTTTTTATTGTTCAGAGTGGATATCAGCGTAATAGCAACGATGCGGTAACTCCAACTCCACTGAACTTTATATAATAATGTTGGTTCATTTACAGATTGATTTAGACTGGATGTCAACCGGTTAAAGATTTTCCATGTCAAGAGTTTAGGGAATCACTTTCCCTGGGGATCATATTTACATTTTTTGTGTAGTTCTTTCAAAAGCATTTTTCTATTAAGTTTAGTTTATTTAGTTTTATGGCATATCAAATATTGTAGGTTATTTAATGCCAAATTACTTATTTATGCATATAAAGTGTTCTATTTCCAACACGTCAGTTTAGCCTAAGTACAGAGTTTAAATGTCAAAAACAGTTCTATTTTTTAAGTTAATTTAGCGCAAGTACAGTTTTCGTCTACTTACAGTTACACGTAAAAATGATTCTATTTCAAATATCTGAATTTAGCACAATTACACAGTTTGAATGTTAAAAATAGTTCTTTTTCACACTATTCAGTTTAGCCAGAGTATGCAGTTTAAACGTCTAAACAATTCTACTTAAAACAAATTAGTTTAACATAAGCACAAAGTTTAGTTCTATTTGATCCGTAGATAGCCTTCTATCAGGTGCTACCACTCTGGACCAGAGTAGACAAGAGAGCGATAGCAATAAAAGGGTAATCTTGCATTCCCTAAGGCTCCAACATAGTACCATAGCCAGATACGGCTATGTGTGAAATGGACATATAATGTTCATTTATATATACATAGAACATAGGAATCTCGAAACACGAAAAACACTTACGCCTTCTCAGTACAGGTACGAAACTTTTTATTACTTTTGAGTTTAAAGGTTTTTCGACATAAGGAGAGAGAGGCACAATCTTTCTATGCTGGC
>OY757904.1:107566395-107568895 GCA_963585895.1 Sepioteuthis lessoniana
TGCCAGACAGATGGCATATAAATTATCTAGTATCGAAAGACACCTATTATGGCGTTTAATTTTTTTACAGTATTTATCAGCAAAAGTATCGACTTTGTCTCAATCGGAAAAAAATGCTTAAATATTACATGAGCTTGGCTATGGACAAAATACATCGAGTGGAAAATACATATCAACACTTTTAAATACCCTTTATTTTCTAAATGAGGGTATTCATCATTCAAAGATGTGTTGAATACTAGCTTACCTGAAGATCGACAACGTTCAAATCATTGTCGTAAGGTTTTATCCTATTCTTCTTATTTTACCATTTTATACGTGAAAAACATTAAAGTATTGTTTAGCATTTTCGCCCATGGAGCAATGGAAAAAAATGTCACTGATATATATATATATATATATTTATATATATATATATACATACATATATATATATATATATATATATATATATATATATTTATTAAAGTGTATATAAATCGAAAGATAAATAGATATAGATACGTTTGAAATAAGTATAGGATCTAGAATATATTTGATATATATATATATATATCAGTGGCGACTCTAGCTTATTTTTGCTACTCGTGCCCCCCCCCGGCCCTCTGTCAACTTCAGTTCCCAACCCGTGGTCCGTGGACCCAAAGTAAGTCATCATAGTTGCTATTGCGTGATTCTCCATTGTATAGCACAGAGTGACAAACGTACCTTGCATGGTGTTATTTTTGTAAACAATCAAGATACTATATAATTTGTAGTCTTGTTAATACAGTAGATAAGATAATTTTTTTTCCTTTCAAAAGTATTGAAGAAAAGAGATGTTCATTACTATGACGAGAAAAATATGTTTATAGAATAAAGAAACTGATGACAATATACACAGACACAGCTAGTAGTTTCAATTTCGCTTAAAATAAAGATTATTTGTTGAAAATGTATTCAAATAAACAAATTTTAGTTACAGAATGTAATATATGCAACATTCATTAAAGAAATAGAGATCTGTTAGTGAAAAAACGAATTAAAACACGCCGTTTAACCGACATTTACCATAGCGATGATGATGACGACGGGGACGGCTATAATCTGCTATCCCCCCTCTCTCTCTCTCTCTTTCTCTCTCGGTCCCTCTCCTTATTCCCAAGACAGCTGTCAGCAGTCAGAGTGTGCTAAGATTTTTGAGCACGGTGTTTGGGTTGCTCTTGCTTTTGGCTACAGCCAAAAGCGGATTTCTTTAACATTACTGTTATTATAAGGGTCTAGTGCTCGGCACGGATTTGCGCGTGTTCAACATTATAGCCGATTTTATGGGATCTTCAATGAATCTGACGGTGGCCGGACAAAGACCATCCGTTCAAAACAGCATCGTTGTATTATTCCCAGATATATTTATGAACTTTTGGCTACTTAGTTATCGAAACTTGAATAGATACGTAATCTAATTGAGATCAGACTAAGTATGTTTGCTTGAAATTAATGGATGATTTTTAATCCATTTTGAATAACATTGACCGAGTTATTGGTCGTGCCGGGCACGAGTAGCACTAGTCCCGTCTCCGCCCCTAATATATATATATATATATATATATATATATATATATATATATATATAGGTATTATTCGGTCCAGTTAAACCAGAGTTGGGAGTAATTCCTTCAGGACAAGAAAATCATTCAGGAGCTTAACATTTAAATTTTCCTGGTGGAGAGCTCAATGTAATTTTTTTACTGAGCAATATTTCTTTAAGAAAAAAAAACACAGACCGGTTAATTTAGGATTATAAATTTATTTCCATCCTGTTTTTCAGTTTCTAATAATAATAATGATAATAATGCTATAAAAAAAGAATTTAATTGTAAATCGCGTGACAATTGTCCCTGTAATGGAATATGTAATTTAAACAATGTAATATATCAAGCTATAATTTACCCTGAAGAGAATATTACAGACAAGAAAACTTGTATCGGGTTAACGTCCACTAAATGGAAGGAGAGGTATTCGAACCATAAATTTACCTTCTCCCACGAACACCTAAAACACCATACGGCACAATCGGAACAATTCTGGTGTTTAAAAAGCAAAGGGTTAACCCCTGAGATAGAATGGTCTATTTTGAAAAAATCAAATACTCCAAATAGTTTGGACGGTAGATGAAATTTGTGCTTAGAAGAGAAAATACATAAATGGCCTGATAAGTTATTAAATAAGAGAAGTGAATTAATAGCTAGATGTAGACATAAGACTAAATTTAAACTATAGATTAAAAAAAATTAAAAACATAGAAATAAATAAGGAAAAAAAAAGTATCCAATATTCACACTAAGAAAAAATAGGTCGCTAAATAAATGATATCAAAATTAATACAAGCATTAATATTTCTCTTAAAAGTTAATTATCTAACTTAACATGAAAAGAAAATAAATTAAACAAATAAATAAAAGAGTTAAATCACCGTAATTATAACTGACGGAAGAAATCTGAAAATAAAATAAATAGGTAA
>OY757904.1:107571395-107583895 GCA_963585895.1 Sepioteuthis lessoniana
ATAGGTTCACACTGGCTCGGAATGGTAACACCTGATGGGATCATATTAATGGGTCAAATAGAACTGCTTCACATTTGCACTGAGTGCAAGCAAATGTCTTATATTAAATTGAATTGTTAGAAATAGAAGTGCTTGATCATTTCATTATGTGTAAACAAATGAATGATGATTAATTTGATCGTTAGTGATGCATAGTAATAATTGGAATCATTTAACGGTGTGCAAATGAAAGAATTATTTTGAAAAGAATAATTAGTTTTGAATAGAAATAGTTGTAACCTCTTAAAGCTGTGCAAACAATTTTTGGTACTTATGCATCTATGTTACCGCGATAAAGCGGCACTTACACGAGCGTTTCCGGGGCGATAGCGGAAAGAATCGGAATATACCGACGAAACGCCAAGCGAATCAAATCTAAGCAAGCAGACGATAAAATAATTTAATCAATTTGCTGACCATGTTGGGAGAACAGTATTATTCAAACAATTTTAAACAACATGAATTTATCGCAGCTAAGAGAAAAACTACCATCAGTTGAAAAGGGGATACAATTCTGCCGAGAAAAAAAAAACTTATTAGCAAAATAAAAAGTTGCCGGACAGACGAGCATCCTTGCCATTTAAAAACATGAGAAAAAACTATGCTGGGACATGTCGAAATACCACGTGCAGAACGTGGACTGCATTGTGCGAAGGGACGTTTTCTCCCGGTCCAAACTGGCCATTACTCAAATATTGAAATTGATATATCTGTGGTTGCACGAGATGGCTACATTTGAAAATATAAGACGACAGTGCGGCATCAACTCAGCGCATACCCTGATAGACTGGTTTTCATGCGTTTTATCGGCATATTCCAATTCTTTCCGTTATCGGCCCGGAAACAGTCGTGAAAGTACGGTTTTATCGTGGTAACATAGATGCATAAGTACCCAATTTTGACTGTTATTACATTGTTCCTATCGCAGAGCAATAATTGAAACCATTTAAATTCGTGCACATAAATAGAAATATTCATATAAGGTAAAATGAAACCATTAGACTGTGTACAACAGTTTGAGCTCAGGCTCGTTTAAGAATGTATTAAAAATGTTTAGATAAGTCATCGTCATACTGGTTATATATATATATATATATATGCCCTATGACGATGACTTATGCTGGGGAATTATTCCTTATCGTAAATCCTTGTGGAACTCCAGTCACATTCCTAAAATGAGCTGACTGTAGAAGTAAGTGTAACCAGTTTTCCAAGCATTCTCTGAAGAAAACTCCCCATCTTTTTAAATGATATTTTCCTTTTCCTAGTCCGGTTGTCCTGCCAAGTCTGCATTCTTATTTACCCATTGGTGGGAGGAGAAAAGATGGATTAATATATTTCCTAAGGGCATTGTTCCCAAATGAAACACAAACAGCCTCGTCCAGGACTTGTATCAGATAATCAAGTTAATTCTTTATGATGAAAAGAATTAATTCTCGTGTGCTTCCAATGATAATCAATGCCTAAAAATAACCCAATGATTTTATAGTATTAGAACTCGTGTCTCTTATGATAATCAATGCCTAGAAATAATCTAATTATTTTACGTATTAGATCTCGAGCTTCTTATAATAATCAATGTCTAAATATGACCTATTTGACTATTTTAGCACTGGTGTCTCCAATAATAATAATCAATGCCTAAAAATAATCTGATAAATTTAAAGTATTATTAATCGGTAAGCAAATGATGAAATCGCAAATATATGTAAAGAGTCTGTTTTTAGTCTACTGCAAGTTAATACTTTAATATTGAAGTGTTTAATTGGATTGCTTTGGTTCTATGGCATATCAACCATTGTAGGTTATCTAATGCCAAATCCAGTTTATACAATTAAACACTTCTATTTCAAACAATTCTGTTTAGCGTATGTAAACAGCTTAAATGTCAAAAACAGTTCTATTTCAAATAATTCAGATTAGTATAAGTACATAGTTTAATTCTATTTGACACATAGATAGGACCCTATCAGGTGCTACCATTTTAAGACTGAGTGAACCAAGGAGGGATGGTAATGAATGGTACTTCGCATCCCCCAAAGCCTAACGATCAGATTGTTTAGTGTAATAGCCAAGACATTCATTGGGGAGAGTCTTACCCCTCTATAGAGATGAACTCTGTATCATTAAACCCCAGCCGACTAAGTCGGTTGTAGTGTTTAGTAATAGTTTAAACTTAATAATAATGTCTACTATTATCCGTATTCCTAGGTTTTGAAGAAATAAACGTTATACGAATAGTTGTTGTGGTCCTACTTATTTATCCCTAATACTGTAAATAAATTTAAATAATGCATTTATATTTAGTGTTAATTCAATTAGGAACTAATGAATACAATATAAATATTAAGAGATAAACGTTCCTGGCGTCTAAAAATTGGAAGTAAAATGAAGTTATTTTCAATTTATGCTTGTGTCTCGCTGGTGATTAGCTGTGTAATAAAAACGAACAGCTTATCTTGCTGATTAGTTTCTAATAATATAAAAAAAACAACTATGTGTAACAGTCACATAATTGTTGTTGAGTTTCTGGTATAAACCTTCATTGTTAGGATCAGAATTCTTTTCAACCAATGCAGTTTAATAAGAAGATATTCATCTTTTTTATTTCTCTCGCTAAAACCTCGATCAACAGCAACCACTTCAGTTTCAGCTGAGTTCACGTCTTCTCGAGTTCACGTCTTCTCGTCAAATAAATGCTTCTTCCGCTTGAATATTCCGTTTTCGTCTAGACATGGCGACTGACTTTGTATTTCTGGACAATCACTTCCTGTTCTCACTCTGGACAAATTTGAAGCTAGGCTAAAAATAGAATTTTACCGTCTGCCACTGACAGATAAAAGGGTTTATGTGTGCGCGTATATATATATATATATATATATATATTTTATATATACCCTGCCTTTTTTCTTCTCAGTTTGCATGATCTCTAGATTTTATCCAAAATCCATATTAAAAAATGTTATTCCTGGCCGAATTGAGTTATTAAGAAGTTTCGTTTTAAGAACGCCACACACACACACACACACACACATATATATATATATATATATATATATATATAAAGAGAGTGAGAGAGAGACTGAGAGAGAGAAAGAGAAAGATGTCATGTGTTCGAATAACGTATGACTATTCTTTCGAGTAAATATTTCGGGCAATAACTCTCTATCACCGGATTAAGCCACACGCTATTTAAATGCAAGACTGCACACCTTTACCACCAGTCCATCTGAAGATCGTGAAAAACACATGAATCATTTGTTGCGGATTTATTGTTTACATAATTTTTAATATTTAGAGGTTTATTCCTCCTCTGCTATAAAAGAAGAAGACATTCTTTTCATGGAAAAAACTTTTCTTTTTTGGCTGTTCCTCTATCTTAGTATATATATATATATATATATATATATATATATATATATATATATATATATATATTAAGAGAGGGAGAGAGAAAGATAAAGGGATAGATAGATAGATAGATAGATAGATAGACAGAGAGAGTGAAAGAAAGAGAGATATATAAGGAAATTCAAGTGCAAGAAAGTGACAAAGAATAGAAGAATAGTGGAACGAATAAAAAAGATTACAATTTCAGATATTACTTCTCCGTAAAATATGTTCTTGAAAACACGGCCACAATGTTCTCTCAACCAAAATCCCTACGTATATAAAAATGAAAGCAAACTTCTAAAAGCTTAATATCAATTTTAGTACATCTAACGCCTTCTACACTAGATAAGTTATTACAGTAGTTGTTGAAAGAAATTTGCCGAAAGCTCTCGGATTGAGTAGTATTATAGATAATTACTTTGCACAAGATGTCCCGAAAAGATTTCGACAGGCTACTTCACAATCATCTTCTATGAAGCTGCATCAAATATTGATTACTTCATATATATATATATATATATATATATATATATGTGTGTGTGTGTGTGTGTGTGTGTGTGTGTGTGTGTGTAAATTGAAAGTCTGTAGTCGAGGGTGACGTGAAGGCTCTCTATTCAATAGCTATTACATCGAGTTGTAGGGGAGGGCGCTACTCCTTCTCCTGGATTGCTCCACTTTCAATTGGTCTGTATTTTATAATGCTGAGTGTTAAGCCAGGATGCATCAAGTACTATTTTTGAGTCTTTGGTATGACATGTCTTAGGATAGAACCCAGGTCTCGCGAACCATTTAATTTGTATTTTATACGCTTGTAGCTTGCAAATTATAGTTGTCCCCCTGATGTGAATTTATAGACGAGTAAATTTTCATGGCTGATGTTTTGTGGCATTTATTCCCTTTTATATGTTAACATGAACGATTCTCCCCTTAGTAATTTTTGACATGTGGTGATTATAGAGTAAGTATTATATGATTTTTAAGGAAGACCTCTGGATTTCATTGCGACCTTCTAAGTTCTTTTGGCAATTACATATTTGGAACGCGTCGAGAAAAGACATTAGGATCCACATCAGTAAATCCACCTCTGTGGCTTAGATACGTTGATGGCCTTATCTGGGAGATGTTCAAATACTACTGGATCAAGTGAATCCAATTCGACCATCTATACCGTTGACGATGGAGAGAAAACAAGACCACAAATTACCCTTTCTAGATGTACTGATAATACGTACAGAGCAATGCTTCAAGTCATCTGGGTAGGAAACCCAGCCTTCAACCGTCAATACCTAAACTGCAACTCTCTCCATTCATATAAATTAAAGGAAGGAATAGTTCGTTCTCTATAACATCGCCCAAAAACCGTTAGTAGTGACAGTGATGTATATCAAGAAGAAATGAAGAGTTGAAGAGAAAACCTCAATCGCAACAATTACCCAGAATGCATAACATTTGCTTCAGGAAATCTAGATCAATTACAGAGAACCATAACCGAAAACTCACCATTGTCTGTATCCCCTACGTCAAAGGCTGAGCCGAAAAGATTCAAAGGATAATCTTTAAGATATCCAAAAAATATTCAAGATTGGCACGACTTTTCGAAATCATCTCTGCCGAGTCAAGCCCCTCCACAGTATATATGACTAAGAACTGTGTGTTCTCCATCCTTTGCAATTGTGTAAAAGTATACAAAGACGAGACAATCTGCCTAGAAAAAGTAGGGCTACAGGAACATCTAAATCTATAGGTCGTGGAGAGTTTGAAAAGTCGGATATGGCTGACCATACATAGAAAATAAATGGAAACCATATGTCCTTAAGGGATAAAGTTAAAAAAACATAACAGGGAAGAACACAAGACAATAAAACGTGTTAAAGAATCAGCGCATATGTTGGGCTACTGTGACGTATTGAACAGACCGAGTATAGAGAGAAATATGATTTTGGAATCATTAAACAAAAAGGCACGATGAAAAAATGCAATATGGGCTAGGATAAAAAAAATGATTGTACAGAGTAGTATCTATTGGGTTAATGGAGACTTTAGATTTATAAGTCTCCAAAAAATTCACTCAGAATTGAACCTCATAGACATATGATTCAAAGTGCATGGTTAAAAAAAAGTGTTTTTAAGTGAAATGATCTATAGGTTGCAGGTTCAGTCCTAACGACAGATATGAATAATAAGGAATACTTATTTAGGTTAACATTTGTACTTGATCACCGTTAACAGAACAGGAACAGTTTACCAATATGGTTTAAATGAAAGGTTCAGTTCGAGGTTCTGTGTAGGCTTCCAGGTTTTACAAAAGAAAAAAAAAAGAACTGAAGAAGACCGAGGAACACGTCGTCCAAAAAAAAAAAAAATGTTAGAAAACAATGGTCGAATATTCTCGTTCTATTGGCCAAAAAGCTTTTATAAGCATTATTTAAATTTTGATGCATCTTCCATTGATGTCAATATATGTATATATATAGTCATCCACAGACAGATCTGTTTCGTTCTATCAGAACTCATCAGTGTGGCTAGACATACTAGCTTCCCGTAGCTGCGTTCGAAACCCGGTTGACTCAAACGCTAATTCAAGACGCTAACCCTCAGCCACAAGGAACCAGCAGCAGCGAAGTAAATTTTAAACGGTTATGAATCACATTTACTATTGTTTGTATACATCCGTTTAACGGCTACCGAGAGCTCAATTCATATAAGAAGAGCCTTGCAATAAACGCTAATTGCAATGCGATAACTTCATTCGCTAGAGAACTCAAACCTACGTGGGTAGGGGAGTATATATATATATACATTGTCATCCACACACACACACACATATATATGTATATATATATATACATGAATATATATATATATATATACAAAGCTAAAGAATTGCAAGTACGCTTATTTAACACTAATAAACCTATTCTATATTAATCATATATATATATATGTGTGTGTGTGTGTGTGTGTGTGTGTGTGTGTGTTTGTGTGTATGTGTGTGTGTGTGTGTGTGTGTGTTACTTGTAAGCAGATAGTTTACGGAATATTTTATCTTTAAACAAGTTTGTCATAATTTAAGTGGAACCAGTAAAATGGTTTCAAATATTGCTAACACCAATGATTCTATTTACAATTAATCGTTTGAATAATTTGTACATAGGATGATTTTTAAACGACGAAGAACTCATTTGTTCTGATACAGTTATATGATTTCAAGAATTGCCATCCAACATTGATAGTTCTATTTAATAAGAATCCTTTGTTTACACACAGTTAAATACTTCTATATGGTTTAAAACATTCCTATCTAATACTAATGATTTAATGCTTACACACAAATTAAATTATTTCAAGTATGTTTAGTCTAATAATTCTGTCTAGTGTAAATCATCAGTTTACTTAAAGTGAAATCGTTTTAAGCATTGATTTCTTGTATTATGTGGCACGATGGTAGGCATTCGTTTTGTGGGTGTGGGTGAGGGTGAGCGCCAGTCAGAGGATTCCTTTGTCTGTTATGGCCTGAAGAACGGAAATAAGACGAGAAAACGCAAGATCCCGAAACAATCAACACATAGGAGTTCGTGACAGTCAGGGAAAAGTGACGGTCAGTGAGAGATGACTGCTAAAGCGAGGTGGTGGGACTTGTGGACCCAAAAGCCAGGTCAACCAGCACGAGAGGATGAGTCAGCGTTCCTTGGTAGATGGGTGGGAATTTCATTCGGGTGCACGCTCGCGATAGCCAATGCCAGAAAAGTGCCTAAAATTCTCCCTGCTTACGCTTAGCCAAGTCCGTGCTTGTTTGTTCTTCTTTCTTCCACTTTCGGTTATATATGTTATATCTGTTGTATATTTGTTAAACATGTGAAATGCCCCTGGCCGGAGATGAAAGAAACCACTAGACTATCGAATGGCTATGAATCGATGTAAGAATTTGAGATAGTGGAGACCTGCCAGCCGGGTGTATTGACACAATTAGAAATTCTTTATGTCGAGTAGTATTAGTTGATTAAAAAAATTTGCACACAGTTGTATCGTTTCAAATATATAATAACAATAATCCTAAGAAAATGATTGAACGTTTATAGTTGATCCATAGTTGGGACCCAACAGGTACTATCTCCCTGGGTCAGAGTGGATGTAATAGTGATGGTCATGAAGATGTACTTTACATTCCTCAGACTCTTGTAGAAGAGTCTCACGATCAAATGTACTTCAATGTTATTACCAGGAAACTAAATGCTTTTAAGTATTCCTATATAACTCTAATAGTTCTATTCAATATTATATATTCGTTTGCTCATAGCTAAATTGCTTCAAGTATTGTTTTTCAAACTAATAATTCTATTTAATTAGTTTGAACACAGTTAAATGATTTAAAGTATCGCTAACTCAGCCCAATTGACCTTCACTGACTTCATTCTAACACCGTTAAGATTACATCGGGTTGGGTACTTGCTTGTCACAAGAAGAATTTAAAGAATATAGGATATAGAGAGATGATGAGCAATATAGGATATATAATATCAGAATATAGGATATAGAGATATAATCAGCATTAAAGGATATATAATATCAGAATATAGGACATAGAGATATAATCAGCATTATAGGTTATATAATATCATACTATAGGATATAGAGAGATGATCAACATTATAGGATATAAAATATCAGAATATAGAATATAGAGATATAATCAGCATTATAGGTTATATAATATCAGAATATAGGACATAGAGAGATGATCAACAATATAGGATATATAATATCAGATATTAGGATATAGAGAGATGATCAGCAATATAGGATATATCAGAATATAGGACATAGAGATATAATCAGCATTATAGGTTATATAATATCAGAATATAGCATATAGAGAGATGATCAACAATATAGGATATTTAATATCAGAAAATAGGATACAGAGATTAGATCAGCAAACTGAATGGACCGGACCTCTCTGATTGCCCGTCTACCACAGTACCGAGTTAAGTAGTCGGCTGCCATTCATTTGACCACTTGCTTGCAGAGTCAATGACAGTTTAGTCACAAGGATTTCGTCCTCAAGCATAACGGGTTGCAACTGAAGGCCGTCCAGATTCCTCTTTGCAATGTCTTACTCCTTTTCAGATGGAGAGTTGCCGTATTGTACAAGCTCAGAAGAAAGACGCAAACGCAATGAGAGATAATTGTGTATTTTATTCGGTAAATTTAGGACTAAAAAAAGAATGATGAAGAAATAGATAATAAGGTGAAGTAATAGACTCATAATGTCAGTTAAAGAAAGAAAGAAAGAAAGAAAGAAAGAAAGAAAGTGTTACACAGAGAAAAAAGTGGTTAGCCCATGCTATCAATCGATAGCGATCCTAGACATCAATCAATCGAATTCAAGCGTGCACATGCAGATTTAGGTCTAGTGAATGTAATCTAGAATCATCAATTTTAAAAGGAGAAAACCCATACGATATTCTAAGCCAATAGATTTTTATTTACTTTGTACGGATTTATCATTTGTAACGAAAGCTTCGAGAACATTTTTCTACCGACCAACAAACCAAAGCCTTCATTATTTTTTACTTTTTTATATTATCTTATCCTATGTTCCTTTTTGGCACTTGTTCTACGAACGTTTATCACGCACGTCATTTAATCGTGAGATTGTCTGCGATTTCCCGGAGCCTTTCGTTATCCGTGTAGAGAAATGGCCAGAGAATTGCTGCTTGACCTTCCTGTTTCCTCTCTTTAATAACCATTTCACAGGGATGTTTTTCTTTGTAATCAACCCTAATATAAAGCTTTAGGGAAACCCTTCTCTGATTTACAGAAAATATTATTGTAGATCGTTAGTTTAGAAGGTTTTTGCCTGCGTAACACAGCAAACAAAGAAAATCGTGAAAATATACAATAATAAATAAGTATATATATATATATATATATATATATATATATATATATATATATATATATATATGATTTGTTATAAGGGTATAGCAATCTTCGTTCGAGGATTAATGCTAAAGCCATTCTTGGTGAAGAACATCAGTGATTCTATTTAACCCATAGCAGCGGGGGCAGGATTAGCTAGTTTATATCTTTCCCAACGGCATTTGTCCGGAATTGAATGTAAATAGCGTGAGTGGATTTCGACATCCCTAACTTCAAGGCTGCTATCCAGCTCTTTAAACATTACACTACGGTGACCCCTTCAACGACGTTAGAATTAATTCTTTTAATTATCTAGTGGTAACATGGGTTTTTCTCTGAGGAATGACCTTTGTTGCCATACAGTTTTTGATCAGTTATGTCGAAATAAAATGTAGGCATCAAAGAAGGATGTTAATCAAAACTGAAACCAGGAACCAAAATGCTGAAAATACATTATCTTCTTTAGTTTTGAGGCTGAATATATCGCGGGGCATTTTTCTCTATTTTCATCATCATGATCATCATTAAAGTGTAGCAACAGCAGGACTCTGGTGACTCTCTCTTGCCATCCACGCCTAACACTCGCTCAATGTAGGTCACATAGACAGCCTTCAGTGTCTTCACTTGGTTAATGTAAATTTTTGCTGGTTTGCCCCCACTGGTGTGTCGATGTGTAGGAGTCCATTAGGGATCGTCGTTTATGTGTTTGTCTTTACTTCTCCAGCATATCTTATTCGTCTTGTATGATTGGGCGGCAAGTGGCCGAACAGCAGCCGTTCAATATTGTGTGCCTTCGATTACTTTTTCTGAACAATGCATAGCATCCATATATTGTTCCAATCAAGCTTTTTCTCCCTGAGTTACGTCAGAGTAAAAAAGTTCATTTAAACAGTAATAAGGACTCAGCAAGAGTTTGGAAAAAAAGCCTCTTTTATTTTACCAGATATCGGATTTCTTTAATTAGCACACCAGTACATATACCTCTGTAGCAATATCTCATCAACTAAAAGCGATGTCATTATATACATTGGTAAAACAAGGTCTGTTATTGAGTGGGCATCGACCATATGGCAATCTTGTCTGTTATAGAATTTTTTTTATCTAATCAAGTACCTTAATATTTGTCTTTCTTTTTAATTGGTTATGTTTATTCTTTTCAGATAAGAAATAAAATTACGTTGAGTACACATCGTTTGAAGTTTTTGTTTGGATTAATCTGTTTGATCAATTGTTCGTTGCGAAATAACCGACAAAATGCTGTACGGAGTTAAATAAAGAAAAGTGAATAAAAGAATTTAAGAGTAAACCCAAAGAAAACAAAAAGAACTCGAGTTCTATATCAGGAAGTCTGTAATTGAGACTTATGGCCAAAGGCTTTGGCTATGTACTTTAATAAGACACCTTTATATTGGAATCGATCTAATTGAACAAATGTTACCGAATACAAATAGAGAGTCTCGTTAAAATACGAAGTGTTTACGTTCCAGACCAAGAAGCTAAAATGAGATGTGATTTATGTCCAACTGTTTTTTTAATACATTTTTTCTCTTTCGTCTTCCTTCTTAGTTTATTGTCTTTCTTTTGCCTTTTCACCATTTTATGACTTTGTCAGTATTTTCTTTCTATTTGTTTGTTCGACTTATAATTTTGTTTTTTTGCTGCGTCGACGAGTAAGTGGGCCTACGAAAGCGAATAATTGAATGTTCAATTTACACTTGTCGTCAGTATATAGCAATGGAATCGAGCAAGAAGTTATGATACATTTAGACACACACACACACACACACACACACACACACACACACACACAAATATATATATATATATATATATATATATATATATATATATATATATGTGTGTGTGTGTGTGTGTGTGTGCATGTGTGTGTGTGTGTTATAGACGATTCCAGATAAGGAAACGACATGCATATTTGGTTTGAACTATCTTACTAAGAAAGCAGTGGTTTTCAGTTCGATATGAAATAAAACAAAAAATGCAAATTCGCACCAGGTGCCAGCCATGGTGCAATCATTGACAATATCAATATGGTTCCATAATTGGAAGTTTGTGTTATGGTAGTAGCGTTCGAATCTTCATGTTCATAAGGCAGGTTTCTTTTATTATTGAGACAAGCTGATTAGGCCCTTGCAAAATAACGTCTTAATTAAAAATATAAATTGTTTCTGTAAACTGATGGGTAATTTGTAAAATAAAAACAAGAAAAGTTTCACAAACTTTTTTTTTGTCGGAAAAGGAAATGTTAGTAAAAGCGTTAATATACTCTAATACAGTATTAACAAGAAGACAGTTATAAGCGGTTTGCATGGCTTGAAGACTGGATGATATATTTATCTGTGTAAAAGAAAACCTTTGTGTGTCTATGGGGTTACAGGAGACTTAAGTCGTTGTTGGTTATTGATATCTTTCTCCGATAGTTTCTTCTTACTCAATCTTATTTCACTGGCGTCTTCATGTCTATGAAGGCTACATAGGAATTACTGAAGAAAATAAGAAAATGGGAGAGGGAAGACATGTTTATATTTTCAACTTTATTTCAGTTTGGATTATAGCACAGCTACTCTGTAGCGAGGAATGTCTTTCTGGACTATTGTAATATATTATCTTTGCTGGCGACGGAGTGCCGGGATGAACTTCAATGCGGTCGCAAGATAACTTCAACTAAGTGGTTTCACAGAAAAATGTAATTTATTGCCTGTAGATAGAATGCCAGATGTTTCCATTTGCAGATAAGATAAACGAATTAAGGGGAGAAACAGGGAAGTATGTAAGTTCCGATAGCCAACCATGAACAGAAAATAGGTGGGACTTGAAAGACGATATAAAGTCTGTAATTTTGGACTGAAGGCAGACACGCACTGGTCACTCAAACAGACCTGTCAACTCCCCGTGTGTGTTCTCCGGCCGTCGCACTACTTCACAAAAACGGTTTCTGCTACAGAAGAAAGATATGTGCGAACTATCTTTGACTGTATTCCTACAACACACAATCGTTGCCGTCGGATAATAAGAATATCAATTATATTTCTATATATCTACGAGTTATTCGTTGTTTTCTCCAGCGGAGCAATATACTACACGATTTGAGAACGGTCGTTTATCCCTAGTCAGGGGTTGAAATACAT
>OY757904.1:107588895-107601395 GCA_963585895.1 Sepioteuthis lessoniana
GTTGCTGTTGATGGAGGTTTTAGTGAGAGAATTAAAAAGGGTGAAAAATCATCTTATTAAGCTGCGTTGGCTGAAGAGAATTCTGGTCCTAACAATGAAGGTTTATACTAGAAAGTAAACAAATCTTATGTGATTGGTATACTTAATTATTTTTATTTATATTATTAGTAACCAATCAGCGAGATAAGCAAGTCGTTATTATAACATCTCTAATAACTGTTGAGACAGACATAAATTGAAATTTCCTTTTTCTTTCAATTTCCGAACGCAAGCAACATTTATTTCATGATGATTTTTCAGCAAATATAACAGAATTAATTTTGATAGCAATATCACGCATAAAGAAGAACTCAACAGGTTATTCAGAAAAAGATAATTTCTCTTTAGCAATTTAAACATATATCTTTTATAATCATATTAGGTATTATTTATTACCAACCTCTAGAGCATAAAGCATCTGCCAGAGAAAATATATCAAAACATAAATATCCTCTCTATTAATTTTCGCGTTTTTAAATTTCAATATTGATTTCTTATATGGAAGAATTTGGTGGTAACCGAAGCTTAAAAATTACTCAAAAATTAGGTTATTTAAATCCTAAAAAAATACAAATCTTTTGTGGACTATATCATTTCAATATATATATATATATATATATATATATATATATATATATATATATGACTAGGTCCACAAAGAGATTTGTATTTTTTAGGAATTATTTATTTATTTGGTTCTTACATACGTGTATGTTTCCAGTTTGATATTTTCGTCAGAGAACATGTATGGCACAAGACTGTGTTAATGAGGTATTCAACGGGACTTGAACCCAATCGAGTTTGCAGATAACAACAAAATAAATAAATCCTAAAAATACAAATCTCTTCGTGGACCTACTCATTTTGAAATATGTATTTCCCTTTTCAGCCCTACAACCCAAAAATTATATATATATATATATATATAATGTTATAATTAAAGTTGACGATCACGTTCAAGGGAGACTCGAAGGCTATCTTTTTAATAGTTAGTACCCTTGGTACGTACCTAATAATTTTGAGAGTTAAGCAAGGAGGTGTTTTTTGAGTCTTTGGTATGACTCGACTAAGTATTAAAAAACGATCTCCCGGGCCATTGGTGAATACTCTATCCATTTGGTTAATAGGCCAATTATGGGAAATCATGAAATAAATACGACCTGATGAAAATATAAAAATATTTAAAAACATAAACTTTTAAGGGGGTTATTTTATTTAAAAATAATTTTTTATGAGGATTTTAAAATGTTTATTTAAGTGATGATTTGTTGAAATTCAAACTCTAAATTAAATCATCGATTTATTATCTTATGATTTTTCATATTTGTACATCTTTATATAATATATATATATATATATATATATATGTTAGTTTGCTTAAACACCACGGATCTTACCTTTTCTCGTACGTTTTATTCCTTCATCTTTGTTGCAATTTTATTTGTATACGGGTCCGATTGAGAGAGAATTTGCCCCTGGTTCTTCTGCCGAGCACTTTCATCATAACAATGGATAGTCTTCAAGGGTGTTTATCATGAGTATTGTTTGCGTTTCTTTAATTCATATGTGATATTTATTTTGTTGGATAGATTTATTATTGATGGTGGTTGATTTGGTTAGCAACTTTGTTGTAAGAGATATTTAGAATATAAGTGCCAAAGTTTAATGCTAATTTAGTCATGTTTAGTTGTTATTTTTTGATACAGTGGATTCGAACATTGTTGGGGGCATTTTCAATTTTGTAAGTATGGTTTTGGTTATGATTTTGTAAATTTGTCCGTGTTATTTCTTTGTGCTTTCGCTATATGTTGTTTGATGGCACTGGAACCAAAGAGGTGGTATGTAAGACGACCATAGAGAGTTGTGAATATATAGCCAATGTAGGAACTAGGGTTCATATGATATTCGGGAGATACTCCTGAAGTGGATATGGGAACTTGTAGACTATATTTTTAAAAATCTAGATTGGACTAAGCAGAACATGTATTATTTTTAACAATGAGATTCATTGTTTCAAATTTGGTTTTAAGATTAGGAGTTCAATTTGTTTTAGGTGTTCGGTGAGTTTATTGTGTATGTTGTATAAATTCCGCTTTATATAACTTGTAATTTTTATGCTTTTTTATAATATGAATTTTATAGTGTAATTATTGCTGCTGAACAAGGAAAAATCCTCACTGATAACTCAAAAATAAAGACAACAGCAATAAAAGCCTACAAATCCTTCAAAATGTCAGTATCAAAAATAAATTGTTATATGTTGACCTTTGACAGCTAGGAATTATTACAAAGGATTCACCAGTGTAAACAAAGTGATTACCAGAAAACAAGCCATGCGTGGGTGTTAGTTGATCATGTGAATCCCCTACCAGAAGTAGCACTTAGGCATTGTGAAATTTTATGTACACAGGTACCCATAGACAGAACTGTTAGTCACATTCAGTCACGGTCAGGCAGAAGAGACAACAGACAAGGGCCTGTGTGTGTCCAAAGGAAGCAGGAACCAAGTGACCCCACCTGATCCTGGTTGATAACCTCACCTCACAGAAGCAAGGACGGAATCCTCTGAATATAGAATCACGAAGTCGGTTAAGAAAAAGTCAGTATAGCAGATCTCCGTCAGCCTGTGTCCGGGTCCTTCGTATCTGACTCTCTCTCTCAAACTTACAGCCAGTTTCGGAATTTTCAAGAAATAAAGAGAGAGAGAGAGAGAGAGAGAGAGAGAGAGAATTTTTTTTTTATAATCAAAAGCGTCATTGTCTCTTTATTCATTCAGTATGATAAACAACATAAACAGACATAAAGAAATGAACTTTCAATACTGACACCAACTTATTAAACATCCTCAACAACTAATATTTTAACAAAAGCAATTCATCAATAATAAACCTTTCCAACGAAATAACACTCGCACTCAAATTATGTAAAAACAAGCAATATCAAAAGCAAAAGAGAAAAATCAACCAGACGACGAACAATCAATATGATCGAAAGGGGTTAGGAGCAGAAAATAATACAAAAAATGTTTAGAACAATCACAAAGCAAAGTAATATCGGTGTTAAAGGAAGAGGATTTTAGAGGGAACACCTCTTCATCAAGAGTAAATTAACTTCACGTTGTATAAAATATTTCTGAATATATATATATATATATATATATATCATCATCATCATCCCTCCAATGTGCACACAGAGTTGATATAGGGTTTCCTGGCTAGTCGACTAACATGTCTGTGGAAGAACGTGCTCCTAACCCACAAAGCAGCAGCTGTACGGCCACTTACCACCCATCACGAAAACTATCAAAGTTAGACCAGACACGTGACACACTGCTGGAGAAGTAGGGACGAATTCATAAGTGACATACTCCAATTGGACCTCTTTACATGAACGAGCAAAGGCAGGGCAAACAGAACCTACATACAACAGCTATGTGCCGATATAGGATGTAGCCTTGAAGACCTACCGGAAGCGATGGACGATAGTGAAGGGTGGCAGTAGGGGGTCAGGGAGATCCATGTTGGTGGCGCGACATGATGATGATGATGATGATGTTGATATGTATATGCATATCTAGGAAGATCCTTTGAGTCTATAGATATCCGAACAGTTTAATGTTGAGCGAACAAATTTGCTATGCTGATTTGTGAGACCCTAGCCAACGTTTTAACATAAAAAAAAATTTCGCCTCGTCGGTAACAATTGAACTAATGTAGACAAATAACAGGAAACAGTTACGATGAACGTATTATTAATCCAGACATAATCACATGCAATGGTTACCTTACCAAGACCACCAAGTTCTTTCAAATAGTTAGTTATAAATAGGATGAGAAGATATGGATTTATCCCTTTCAAAAGCGGATTAAGGTGAAGTGAAACACGGGTATTTTCGACTAGAATTTAAATTCAGGTCGCTTATTCCATTTACTAAAGCAATGACCGTTGTGAAAATGCGCCTTTAAGCGTCTTGATGTAGAGGAGCTAAATTGGCTATTGTTATCTATTAGACGATGGAAAGGGGTGGTAAAGTTATTACTAAAAAAGTTGCAAATTTTCTATTTGATTTATCACCAATTCCCCTAGCGTAGTGACTAATGTGCCAGATAGCAACATATTAATACGCATATTCGAATTCCATTCACTCTATTGCCTTCACTTTCGAACAAGTAGACTTGGGAAAAGTAAGAACCCTCCTATCCCCACATCAGTAGATTAAGGAGTAGTGCCACTGCTCTTCCACAAGGATATCATTGGCATTTGATAACCCTCGAAGGTTGAAATGACATAAAAAAGTAACTAAGCTTATTTAATTTATGAACTATTTTTTAAGTGTTCAATCTTAATATGACAACTCCTGCAAGAACACTCATATCAACTTGCTAAACATCTTACCCAATCTTTGGTCAACAGCAGTGTTGTGAAGAATGGTATCATGCAGAATAAAGACAATGTCTCTTATTCATACATGGTGTGTGTCATGATGTATAATCACACGTGACCAACTGATGCCAAGGAAGGCAAAATTGAAATATTCAACCGTTTTGTAAAATAGGCGTTTTCAATAAATGTTGTATTTCTTTGGTAATCAATTAGGGACCAGTTCTAAAGACCATTTAAATAAATCTGACAATGTTTAAAGCGTTTTCAACTCCAAAATTGTATTTAATTGATTTTTAAGTAAAGGATACATGAATAGGAAAATACATTACATTCATTCTTATTTTGAATGAGAAAAATACATTCTAAACATTTGCTGTATTTGTTTTGGCAAAGAAAAAAACTGATTCTTACTCGACGAAGGCGATCCAGAAAGAATTTTCCACAATAGATTTTTTTCAAATACAAATTCATTCTGCATCGTGCAACAACGTTCTCCATTTTGGATTCATGTAATGAATTTATTTTTCACCGAAAATGATTAGCAAGTCAAAAATTAACTGTTCTCCAGTTTCAATTAATAAAACAATTTAAAAAAGATAAAAACTAACAATGATGATTGCGCACAGGTCGCATGGTGGCACATCTTGCAAGTAAAATGTCAAAATAAATCCCAGATCACGTTTACGATTTTCAATACCGTTATCTTCACTAAAGGGCTGTACAGGTAAAACATCTGCAGCGAGACATCCACCTGCAAGAATATCCGCTATTAATAAAACCAATGATGATTAATTAAACACTCACTCATCCAATAGGCTTAGTTTAATGGTTATTGTTAAATAACCAGGAATCTGAAACCCAAGTTCAAATGTTAGACGAGACTTTGTATTTTTTGGCTCTAATGCACATGAGAAAGGCGTGAATGCATTTGTTCTACGAGAGCTATGGAAAATCCAGTAGAGCAGACTGGGTTCTTTAGTCATGGTTAAGCAAAGTGTCTAGAAGAAAAACTCTGAATTTAAATCAGCTTTACCAGCTTAAAAATTACCCTGTCTCAAATTGCTCGTGTCGAAGTTGTATAAATCGACATACACACAAAAACTTGTATACATACATGCACAAATATATACTCTATGAGCAAAGGAAAAAGAAATAAGGCATACATTTTTTTCGACTTTACTCCTAATCAGGCTGATCCTGTTTGCTGAGGCTATAGAATACACCGATTCTATTTCTGCAAAGCGTTAAGACTTACCTCAACGAATGCCCTGATGTAACACTAAACAATCATATAGATGAGCTCTAATAATGCTAGACCATTGAAGAATGCAACGTATCTCTTTATTATCATCGCTCCCAGGCCACACTGGCTCGGAGTGGTAGTACATGATTGAGTTCTATCTATGGGTTAAATAGAACTAAACAGTCTCCTTATGCTAAACTGAATAGTTTGAAATAAAATGTTGACTTTTAAACTGAAGATATGCATCACTCTGGTCGACCTTGGAGAAGATCTTTCCTCCATTTACCTTTGTGAAGAGCTCTTCAGGGGTAGTGGTAGTCTATTAATACTGCGTTTAACCCAGTTGAAAAGTCGGCGCAAACGGGTATTTCTTTAGAATTCTTTTTGACGTAGACAGTAGGGGCTGCCCATTGGCTGAACTCCACTTTTGATAGGATGCCGGTCTTGACTAGTCTGTCAAGTTCTTTGTTTATTTTTTCTAGCGAAGCGAACGGCACGTTTCTTTTTTTCTTAAATACCGATTGTTCGTTGTCCATAAGTTTGAATTTGGCTGCTGTTTTTGTACATTTTCCCAGACTAGGTGCGAAAATTTCGGGAAAAATACTTTTTAGTTCTGTCGTAAGAATTCTCCGTTAAGAATTCCACTTTCTGACAAAAAGTGTTCATGGGTAAATCCCACAAGTTAAATTCATGTATCCAGTCAGTACCAAAAAAGTTCTCAGTATTCTTTAGCACAAATAGGTTTAATTTTTTGTTGTATCGTTAAAAGTGACATTTGTAATTAACTCTCCCTCGAATTTGATTTTCGTCCAAGTAACTGTCTTAGCAGTTTTAGACGTTTTTTGCATTGTCGGCATATGCAATTTTCTCTGCGTATGCAAATTGATTATGGTCAAGTCTGATCCAGAATCTAATTGTAACTTAACTTCTTTGTTTAAGATTTTAACCAGCACATATTTACGAATATTATTTTCGTATTTTTGATTTGATATTGCTTGGCGAACACGGTTTTTCATTAGTTTGTGATTTACTTTTATGTCCTACTTTCTCACAATTTAGGCATTTTTTAGTGCGAAATGGGCAATCACTCGACCAATGAAATTTCCACAACGAAAACAAGGAGTCGAAGGGATCTGGTTTCTTGTTTTTCCAGTTTGTGAAGGGGATAGCGTCCTCTCTTTGTTGTTTTTTTCGGGGAGTAATGATTTTTTTTTAATGTAAGTTTCTTACGTGTGCGACTCCGGATTCCTCAATGTCTCTGGAATCCTTCTTTTCACTTATTATCCTTTGATAATCTTCTGCTAATTTTTTCACTGTTATAATTTCGTTCACTCTCCAATTTGCTTAAACCTCTTCGTCGGATTTCGGTGTCTTTTGTTGAAACAAGTCCCTGGACAAAAATGAGGCACTTAAAATCATCGGCACTCAGATTTACCAGCTTGAATTCGTCACAATGCTTATTGACGACCAAAGAAAACGTCAAGTAATCCTCGTCGTCTTTTTTGTTATGTTTAAGCATTTCCACCGTTTGTGGAATAACGATGATTTTGGACTAAAAAGTTCTGTTAATAATTTAACGGTTTCCGTAAACGACAGGTCACGAGTTTTCTGGGGTAAAATGTAATCCACGAATTTGTCATGCTCCGCGGCCCCTAGTTTGCTGAGTAATAGCCGGACCTTTTTTTGATCAGACCAATTGCTGCAGCCAATATTGTATAGATCTTCGTACCTTCTGAAGTATGTGGCAAATGTTTGATTTGACTCAGGACAATAAATAAAATTATTTATAGTATTTAGAACTGTACTCTGTGGGAAAGCTACGTTGCTTTCTAGGGTTTGGTCCCTACTTATTAAAGCTTGAAGTAGTGATTCAGTTTTTTGCATTCTCTCATCTGCTTTCTGTTGTTGAAGGAGGAACATTTCATCAACTTATTTTGTTGGTTCAATTGTAATTTTTGTTGGTCCAATTGAAACTCTCTTAGACATGTTGCCGTCTCTTTTAAGTCTTCTATATTTGTCCTTTTTTCTCTTTTTTACCAAGAGAAAGAAAAATATTTTTTCTTTTTAAGGAAGTGTTTTATTTTCTCTATAGACGAGCGAGAAAGAAAAAAACTGAGAATGAGTGTTGGCAAAAAATTAAATTACGATATACCGAGTAACTTTTTTTCTTTTTACACAGGAATGACTTTGAGGGGGACAAAAATACTCAGAAAAGTCATAAAAAAATTTAAATTACAGTTCAGTGTAATATTTTTTTTTAATACTTTTCACAGAATAGTTAACAGAAAGTCAAAAATAGAGGGGGACAGAAAAATCGTTTTTTTTTCTTTTATTAAATCTACTACGGATTTTCTGCTTTCTCTTCATTCGTTGTAGTTTTTTTTTTTTTTAATTATGCAAATTTGCGTGGAATAAGTTTTTTCCGAAGTCTTGTAATGAATTGGTTTTAAACGCATGTGTAGAGAAAACGGTCAATCGTTCAAAAAAAAGATAGACGAGACTGTCTTTTTTTTCTTCTTTTATTTTGGTTATTCACAAGAAGGGGAAAAAGAAGGGTTTACTCACAATTTAGAGATTTTCTTTTTGGGTTTGTTATTTTATTCAAATAAAAACGTTCTTGTGTAGCACCTTTAAAACAGTATTTTTTTTGTCACCGTGAGGTGGTATTATTAAATCTGTATATGTGGTTTTTCTACGCGAAAATTCTTTCGAATCCTCGTGTCACCCATGTGGTGGTCTTCAGATAAGACCGGTGTAGGAACAACTCACACAACGGGTGATAGGTAAACGTTATTGTATTAGAAGAAAAAGGAAGTTATACAAAGGAAGTAATAGCCGTGCTCGACTTGCAGTCCGTCTGTCAAATGTCTCGTAAGGAACGAGAAGTTGTCTTCTTTATTTCTATGTTTATACATAGAAGGCACAAGGCCTTGAAGTTTTTTTTGGGGGGGTGGAAGAAGGGAGCGGTCATGCTATTCTATGAGTTCTAAGGGAACCTAGCTAGCCACATCCCCGACCCATTCATCCATCGCCATATGAACAGCAACCACCAAAATACCACATTTGCTCTATGAAGAAGTCCTACGTAAAACCCGAAAGTGATGTATGATTTTATTTACAATATATGATTTATTTACAATGAATATGATGGGAATGGGAGAAAAAAAACAAAATATATACAAACGAAAAACGAGGAAAAATTCCCAGTTTGGTTGCCCTCCCATCCCCCCGTCTATAAAATTTGAGGCCGACATTTTTCCGGGACGAAAGAATCGGAAACAAGCCGGACCTACTCTCAGTGGGACGGGGAATCCTAATCTACAGGGGTAAAAAGGAAATAAAGGATCGGGCGCAGTATGAGTCGATACAAGCAGGTAATATGATTTTTATACATATGAATGTTCAAGATCTTCAATAAAAGTGGACTGGGATACGGGTTGAGGTACAAAAATAATAGGGATGGGGAAGATCTTGAGAACTAACGACTATATGACGGGGACAATGACTCACAACATACTGCTAAGTAGGCTACAAGGGGAAAAAACGTCCTACTTACCAGGGATGTGGTCCATAAGGACCCGTACAATAGACGCCATATGCCGGCAGAGGAGGGAAGGATGACTCCAACGTTGCCCCCTTTCTTACGACCAGGCTCACTGCATTCACCCACCTTTTGCTGAATGTTATGCGATCCAAGCGTTTTCTATCGCATCTGATTTTGACCCTAAGCAAAAGCCTAAAGTACAAAACCAGGTCACGATGAGAAAAGTTTGCATCGTCATACAATCCTTTGTTTCGCGTCGACCAGATTACCGTTCGAGAAACACCACACGCTTCTCATCCTGAAACGGAGGAAGAACGTTGTCTACGACGTAACCAACGTCGAGCAGCACGAGCTGTTTGGATTCAATGCGAGCCGTCCACTCCCCGTCGTGATCCCAAAACGGGCGGGCTCGCTCGCAGTAGTAGAAGGCGTGCTCAGCCGTTTCTTCCAAGCCACTGCCGCGGCGAGGGCAATCAGGCATGTCTGCCAGGCCCGCTTTGTAGTTCAAGCCGAGAAGATGTAACGCATTCCGTACAAGTCGCCAGGTGAGCGAGAACTCGGAGTTGTTCAAGAAGCTCGATCCTGGCGCCCAATTCCAGTGAGAGCGGATCTCCTCCGCCGTCCAGCCACGCTGCTCGCTAAGAGGATCAGAAGCAGAACACACCACTTACTCCCGATATAGCTCCTTCCGAGGCCGTGAAAGGTCACTGGACCCAAGAAGGTTACGAAGGGACTTTCGGCACTCGCGGACAAACAGTGCTTAGCCCAAAGGCTTATGTCGACCTTCAGCCTTTGGGTCTGACTTGAGGCGAGGAAAGGTCCGACTCGCCTTTCGTCTCCACACGAAGTCCCCCGTCAAGGATCGGCCCAGGTATGCAAGTCTTTCAGCGAGCCAGTAACTCTCCAGATCAGGCATACCCAGACCCCCATTGCGCGTACGTTGGATACAGACCTGTCTACGGACCATCGGCCTTGCACCTCCCCAGAGCAATCTGGAGAGGGATTGTTTAAGGGCCAGCCGACGTGCCTTAGGCAGAGGAACTACAGCCAATCGGTAAAGGATTAAGGGGAAGACGTACGTAGCGCACGCCTCCGCCCTGGAAGGGCCCTGGAAGGGTATTGCTACCCCTACAAGCACCTAGCCGCAAACCTTCGCTTTTGTCAAAATTGACCTTGGCTCCTGCAATCCGGTCGTACTCGACAACGGCCTCTTTCACAGCCTGAGTGAGCTAAACTCGGAGAATATGTTTAGGTTGAACGAGTACATCTTTGGGGAATGGTAGGATATGTCCCCATACCAGTTCAATTTTGGACCAATACCATCGGAAAAAGTAGGAAAATCCTTTATCTCTGCAGTCATGGGTTAAATAGTATCACTACTATTCTTTGACTAGGTTGGCTTTGGTATTAGATAAATAGCAATAGAAGATTAGACAAATATGTTGAAAGATAAACGAAAGAAAATATATATTTTGCTACGGATGAAGATTATTGCATTTAATTTGCCGACACCTGTTTCGACGAAAATTTTGCCAGCACATAAAGTATTCGATTAAAAATCATTTAAATATTATCTTTTTTGGAAAGATTGCATTCTATGACGAAATCAATTTCAAATATATTTTTTCCTGCATTGCTCGTATTTTTTAGATCTCAAAAAATTGCACTGAAGACGAATTTTCAGCTCGCAGGCTTAGAATATATTCTATTATTATTATTATTATTTATATTATTATTATTATTATTGTATTCTTATTATTATACTTAAAACAATTTAAAAAGATACCTTGCATTTAGCCAAATTTTAGTCTAAACATGTATCGGCAAAGTAAATACTATAAAGTCTCATAAACCCCCAAATTATGTATCTTTCTTCAGTTTATATTTTCATTCTTTAATGGTTTCGTTTCTTTGTTTAATGGCATATCAACCTTTGTAGGTTATTTAATGGCAAAGCCATTCTACTAGAAGAATAGTTGTGGTACTATTTAACCCATAGCTGGGAGGATAGGGGGGTTTATACCTTTCCCAAGGGTATTTGCCCGAAAGTTAACGTAATAGCGCAACTGGAGTACGAACTCGCTTACTACGATTTTGTTGTCCATCGCTTTAACCATTACACCACGAGGACACCCCCTTTTTTATTTTCAATATATATACATATATATATATGTATATATATATTGAAAATATACAGGGGTGTCCTCGTGGTGTAATAATTAAAGTGATGGGCTGCGAAATCGTATTTGAATCGAAATATTCAACTAAACAAAAATCGGTTTTATAAAGGAAGTCATAAAATTTCATATTCCTTGGACATCCGCTATGGTGAGTTAAAAATGGCATCCCTCCCGGATTCTCACTTGTATAATCACGTCATGTTCTGACGGCCATCTCCGGATCAAACTTTCTTACTGAAGGTGAAAGATCATCTACTGTGACGACAAATCCCAGCGAGTTCATCACCTTTCTAAAAAGTGAGTTGTCCATCGGGTAAAAGTGTTGTGACTAAGATATATTCCGAATTTGGCCTTTCCTCGCTACAGATGGAAAAACAGCAGCATTCAAAGCCAGTGTTTCAGGTTTGTATTAAAAAAAGTGTCTATATTTTACAAACCATATCTATATATATATAACTCAGTATCTTCTCATCCGTACATGTGTTCAGAGAAGAGTACAAAATAGGATGTGTAAAAATTCTAGACTGAAACAAAGAATGAATGACCTTTTTTTTAAAAAAACTTTATTAAGCGTTTATAAATTCTGAGAAAAATATGATAAATATGTATGTTGAAATACATCAGAGGTATATATATTTATGATATTAAAATCATTCCTTTCTTGGTGGGACTGAGAACTATGGCAATTTTGTTGGCAGAGTCAGACTAAAAGAACGTCGTTTCTTTTACTATAGTGGCACACTTCCAAACTATATGTGACATAATATCTAACTATCTAATCATGGTTGTCTGTACTAATTTCTCGGAGAAAGATATCTTCAGAGATTGATTTTATATTATGACAGTATTAAAGGGCCACACACACACACATACACACACGTGCGCGGGCGCATTTATGTGGATGCACTTGTGTAATGGTTAGTGCCGTTGGAAATTCACACTCTGTGACCCAAGTTCACATACAAGACAAAGCTATTAGTATTTCACATGGCAATAATACACAGGGGAAAAATGTAAATAAGACTATTTTACTTCCAGCTTTGGGTAAAGAGATTGGGAAACTGGGCTCTTTAACCTTGGCATACTAACTTCTCTAGAAGAAAAACACTGA
>OY757904.1:107603895-107623895 GCA_963585895.1 Sepioteuthis lessoniana
AACAGTAAATGTAGGCTATGCGATGATAGAGACGAAACGATCAATCACACAATAAGTGAATGCAGCAAATTAGCATAGAAGGAGTATAAGGCGGGACACGACTGGGTTGGCAAGGTGATCCACTGGGAAATGTCCAGGAAATTTCAATTCGACCATACAAACGTATGGTTTTTGCACAACCCAGCACCTGTCCTAGAAAATGACTTGCATAAACTTCTATGGGACTTTGACATACACACGGATCACCTCATCCCGGCCAAAAGACCAGACCTTAAAATGATCAACAAAAAAAAGAGAATCTGCAAAATTGTCGACTTTGCTGTCCCGGCGGACCACAGAATAAATCTGAACGTTAATTACCTCGACCTTGCTAGAAAATTGAAAAAGCTGTGGAACATAAAAGTAACGATTGAGCCAATTGTGATCAGTGCGTTAGGCACAATAACTAAAGGATTTTTAAAAGGCCTGGAAGACTTGGAGGTTGGCGGACGGGTAGAGACTATCCAAACGACAGCATTGCTAAAAATAACCAGAATCCTGAGACGAGTCCTGGAGACTTGAGGAGACTTGCTGTCACTTAAACTCCAGTGAAAAACCATCAGCTGACACTGATGTGAAAACTCTAAAGGAATGAGATAATAATAATAATAATATGTGGAGACAGAGATTAAATGATCAATCAGATAATGATCGAATGCAGCAAATTTGCATGGAAAGAGTACAAGACAAGACAGGGAGTGTCCTCGTGCTGTAATGGTTAAAGCGATGGACTGCGGAATCGTTGTACGCGAGTTCGATACTCCAGTCGTGCAATTACGTTCATTTTCGGGCAAATACCCTTGGGAAAGGTATGAACCCCCTTATCCTCCCAGTTATGGGTTAAATAGTACCACTACTGATCTTCTGGGAGAATAAATTTGGCATTAAATGACCTACAAAGGTTTATATGCCATTAAACAAAGAAACCAAACTAGACAAGACTAAACACGACTGGGTGGGCAAGATGATCCATTGGGAAATGTGCAGGAAATTTGAATTTGACCATAGCAACAAATGTTATATGCACAACCCAGCACCAGTAATAAAAATGACACACATAGACTCCTATGGGACTTTGACATACATACAGATCACCTAATCTCGGCCAGAAGACCAGACCTTAAAATAATCAACAAAAAAAGAGAATTTGTAAAATTGTTGACCTTACTGTCCCGGCTGATCACAGAATAAAACTGAAAGAGTGTGAAAAGAGGGACAAGAACCTCGATCTTGCTAGAGAATTGAGAAAGCTGTTGAACTTGAAAGTGACGGTTGTATCAATTGGGATTGGTGCTTTTGGCACAGTAACTAAAGGATTATTAAAGGGCCTGGAAGATTTGGAATTTGGCAGACGAGTACAGACCATCCAAACGACAGCATTATTGAAGACGGTCAGAATACAAAGAAGAGTCCTGGAGACTTGAGGAGACTTGCTGTCACTCAAACTCCAGTGAAAACCATCAGCTGACGCTGATGTGTAAAACTCTAAAGGAATAATAATAATAATAATAATAATAATAATAATAATAATAATAATAATAATAATAATAAAGAAAACACGTACGGTAGGAAGAGAGACGAACTAATAATGATAAAAACTTTTACCAGAAAGCTAAATGCGTTAAAGTTCCCGATAACAACATATACGCTATATTTGTTGCCGTAGAGCCAGGATTATAATTAATATCGTTTTGCCAAAACTAACAAAAGCATCATCAGTCACACGTGACCCCAACACAGTTGCTCCTTTGTACAGTGAAACACAACAAAAGAAACTCGGTTTTCAAAGCTGTCCATATGGAACGGGAAACAGTTGAGCGAAAGAAAGCACGGTTAGGAATGAAAATGAACGGACCATTGAGATACAAGACGAGTTTGTTCACTTTCTATCAAAGAAAGAACACGAAATATGCGCAAATGTATACCGAACCGATTGAGACGAGTACTCTTTTCCAGATACTTTTATTACCTCAACCTATATTTAGCTAACCCCTACGCTACAGGCTAGATATGACACACGATCAATATTTTAAGTGGAGTAAATCTGGTTTGAATTCAGAGCTTGCCTTTTCCTAGACAGGTGGCAATAATGCTAAAGATCCCATTTTTCTCCTATTTACTTGTTGCTAGAAAGGAAACGAGAGCATTCCTGCAAAGGGAAATGTAAGCAGTTTCGTCCAGGTTTTGAATTCGGTTTCATTTCCAAGAGACGATAACCATTACGATAAGTGTGACCTCAATAACTGAACGAAGAATAGATGAATAGTGAAAGGTTTTATATTTTAGACGAGCTGCGTCTTTGTGTTTATTTTTCCTTCTTCCAAAGAAAAATAGGCATCATGAACATGTTTCTGGTGATGATAATCTTTAACAATATAGCACGCCCACTCCCTTTTGGCGTGAAACGCCAGGTAGCAATCATTGGTGCACAATGCCACACAATTCAGTGACATGGATTAATTGAAAATAATCAATTAACGGCATTATTAAATACTCGTGTCTAAACTTAAGTAATATATTATTGGGGGAGTCCTCGTGGTGTAATGGTTACAGCGATGGACTGCGGAATCTTAGTACGCGAGTTCGTACTCTAGTCGCGCTATTACGTTCACTTTCGGGCAAATACGCTTGGCAAAGGTATGGACCCCCTTATCCTCCAAGCTATGGGTTAAATAGTACCACTAACGTTCTTCTGGGAGAATAGCTTTGGCATTAAATAACCTATAAAGGTTGATATGCCATTAAACAAAGAAACCAAACCAATATATTATTAAAGAATATCGCATGACCCCCCCCCACACACACAAGGGTACAGGTGACAATCTCATTAGAATTACTGTATAATCTAGGCATTATGCTGTTTGGAATATGTTTAAAGATCTGCTTCGATGGTAAATCAATCATATATTGATATAACAAGTGTTTTGGTTGAGTTATCTGAAGGCATACATACTATCCTTGTGCACGATTAGTTTAGTATCCAAAAAAATGAAGGGATTTCAAGTATGTTTCCAACTTGATTTTTTCGTCAGAGAACATGAATGGCATTAGGTCATATTAATTGGATATTCAACGAAACTTAAAGTCACTTATATATATATATATATATATATATATATATATATATATATATATAAAGCTGGCATCCGTAGTCGGGGGCGACCGAAAGTTTCCCTTTTCAATAGCTACGACACCGATGTGTAAGGGAGGGGACAACTCAATTCACTGGATTGCTCCACTTTACACTTGATATGCACCTGTGTGCTGAGTGTTAAGCAAGGAGGTATCAAGTATCATTTTAAAAGTTTTTGGTATGACTCCCGGGCAATGTAACTGGAAGAAAACACTACCACGGTTAAATTGTCATTACATATATATATATGTATATATATCATAATTGAAATTAGCATCATCAAGTTATCGATTAATTTTTGAGATTTTGTAAACTGATAATCACACATGAATCTCTCGGTAATTTCATTTGTCTTTCAGTTCATTCCCGTGTTATCTAGTCAGTTAATTTAAATCTATATCATTGAATTATCACTTTTTGCTTTAAACTTGTGAATGCAACATCGAATTATATATAAGAGGCTTTTTTACTTATTTGAAATACGGGCAAAATGGGGTAATACTAATGAAGTGTGGCGGTATTGCAAGATACTACTGGGACGTGCTAGTTTAGCGAAAATAAGATACCTCTGAAACCATGACTGACCCCAAATTTCTTATATGCCCAGATATCTCTAAAGTAAGGTTTTTTGGTGCGTGAACGCAAATAAAACAGAGGGGTGTCCTGGTGGTGTAATGGTTAAAGCGATGGATGGCGGGATCGTAGTAAGCAAGTTCGTACTCCAGTCACGCTATTACGTTCATTTTCGGGCAAATACCCTTGGGAAAGGTATGAACCCCCTTATCCCCCCAGCTATGGGTTAAATAGTGCCACTACTGTTCTTCTAGGAGAATAGGTTTGGCATTAACCAAAAAAGGTTGATATTTCATTAAACAAACCAAACCAAAACATGCTATAGCAATAATTTGCTACCAAGTTATACAGTACACACCCATATATATGTAAATTTTTTAATAGTATGTTGGTCAAAATTATATTTTAAACAAAATTCATGAGCGTGATTGCCCAGTCGGCTGGGGCTGTAAAATACACCGACTGCTTCCCTGGAGTGGTGTAAGATCACCCGCCAAGAGTGTCCTGGATATAACACTAAACAATCTGATGGTGAGTTTCCAGCAATG
Source organism: Sepioteuthis lessoniana (assembly GCA_963585895.1). NCBI lineage: Eukaryota > Metazoa > Mollusca > Cephalopoda > Myopsida > Loliginidae > Sepioteuthis > Sepioteuthis lessoniana. The sequence continues at coordinate 107,608,189 of OY757904.1, forward strand.
CTAGAACTTTGGGGAATGAGGAATACCCCTTCATTGCCATTGTTCCCAGGTCCACTCTGGCTCAGAGTGGTAGTACCTGATAAGGGTCCTATCTATGGGTTAAATAGAAATAAACCGTGCTTCTTTCACTATACTGATTTTTGCATTTAAACTGCGTATTTATGCTAAACAGAATTGTTTAAAATAGAACTGTTTTGATATTAGAGAACTGCATCCTAGTGCGGAACTGAATTGCTCAAAATAGAATTTGTTTTGACGTCTAAACTGTGTACTTATGCTGAACTGAATTATCTGCCATAAAACCGTTTGACATTTAACTCTGTGTATTGCCCAGTCGGCTAGGGCTGTAGAAGACACTGACTTCACCTCTGCTGAAGGGCAAGCCCCATCCCTGACGAGTGTCCTGGATATGACACTAAACAATCTGATGGTAAGGTTCTAGCAAAGCTGGAGCTTTGGGGAATGCGGGGTACCCCTTTATTGCCATCGCTCCCTGGTCCACTCTGGCCCAGTGTGGTAGCACCTGATAGGGCCCTATCTATGGGTTAGCTAGAACTAACAGCATACTTATGCTAAACTTAATTGTTTGAGTAAACTGAATAGCTTGAAATGGAGATGGTTTTGACTCTTAAACTGTACTTACATTTAAACTGCGTGCTTATGATTAATTGGATTATTTGAAATAGAACTGTTTTCGATATTAAAACTGTATTTACAGTGGATCCCGAGAGGGGGGGCGGAAGAGATCCTTAACAGGATGGATTTAACGGAAACGAACAGGAATGCTCAATCAACTTTGAGCAGATGCATTTGTTGTAAGACGAGCAAAAACCAAAGAGGCTTGAAGATACATCAAAGCCGGATGAAATGTCTGGAGGTGGGTAACCGGGAGCAACGTGCAGGTACAAGTCCTGGTAAAACGGAGGAGGTGCAGGGACAGGAGTCATACCACAGCGCCCAGTCCCTCCAAGCTTCAGTTCCTCTCACTCTGGGCAAGGAGTCCCGTAAGAAGATTAAATGGCCCCCAGCGAACAACAAGGGGGCCTGGCAGGACTTCGATAATGACATTTGTGTGATAATTCAGTCAGCTACGAAGTGGGACGTGGAGAGGCGACTAAGTTTCATGACGACAATAATAACTAGCTTGGCGTCAGAGAGATTTGGTTTCGTCGAAACACGGCAACCAAGGAGGCGCTACACTGCCAACCGTAGGGTGAATGAAATGAAAGACCCAAGGAAAGAAATAAGATCCCTTAAGAAACTATATAGAAGGGCAAGTATAGAAGAGAGTCAACCCCTCGAGGAGCTCAGGGGAATACTCAGAGGGGAATTGAAAACCTTAAGGCGAGCGGAGTGGCACAGTAGGAGGAGGAAAGAAAGATCCAAGAAGCGGGCAAATTTCCTGTCTAATCCCTTCGGCTTTGCAAGAACATTACTAGGGGAGAAGCGAAATGGGAATTTGGTGGCATCGGAGGAAGAAATTAACAACCACCTTCGAGATACTATGAGTGACCCTGCAAAAGATCAAAATATGGGTATTAACAACCGCTTGATTCATCAGAAGCCACCAGTGGTCCAATATGACACCCGCTTGCCAACCTGGAAGGAAATATAAGAAGTTGTGAGCGCCACAAGATCCGCCTCAGCACCAGGACCAAGTAGAGTACCTTACATTGTGTACAAGCGGTGTAAAGGAGTTCTAGAAATCCTGTGGACGATATTGAGAGTCATTTGGAGGAGAGGTAAGATCGTGGAGCAATGGAGATTCGCTGAGGGGGTGTGGATCCCGAAGGAGGAGGGTACGAAGTTATTGGAGCAGTTCCGATTAATTTCATTATTAAACACTGAAAGTAAGATCTTTTTTAGTTTATTGTCAAGGCGATTATCAGATTTCTTCCTGGGTAACGACTACATTGATACATCAGTCCAGAAGGGCAGGGTAGCCAGTATGCCAGGGTGCCTTGAACATACAGGAGTCCTGACACAGCTCCTGAGAGAGGCAAAGGAAAACAAAGGAGACTTGACTGTATTATGGTTGGATCTCGCTAACGCCTACGGGTCCATGCCACACAAACTGGTGGAGGAAGCCCTAACGAGACATCACGTACCGCCATCAGTATGCGATCTCATTGCAGACTATTATAAGAATTTCCGGTTGAGAGCATGTTCTAGTTCAGTAACATCAGAGTGGCAAACCCTGGAAAAGGGTATCATTACAGGGTGTACTATGTCTGCCGTCCTATTCTCATTGACTATGAACATGCTTGTGAAAGCGGCAGAGGTGGAATGCCGAGGTCCTTTCTCTAGATCAGGAGTCCACCAATCACCAATAAGGGCTTACATGGATAACTTAACCGTGACGACAACATCTGTCATGGGAGGTAGATGGCTCTTAAAGGGTCTCGAGAGAAATATGACCTGGGCTAGAATGTATTTCAAGCCAGCAAAATCCAGGTCACTAGTATTGAAAAAAGGCAAGGTCATGGAGAAAGTCCGATTCACAGTCGCAGGAGAAACAATACCTACTCTGAGCGAAAAGCCTATTAAGAGCTTGGGCAAGACTTTCAACAGTAGTCTGAAGGATACAGCTGCAAAACAGAAGACTATAAAAGACCTTGAGGAATGGCTGACGAAAATCGACAAATCTGGATTGCCTGGTCGATTTAAGGCATGGTTATTCCAGCATGCAGTTTTGCCCCGGATATTGTGGCCATTGCTCGTCTATGACATTCCGATTACCACCGTGGAATCGTTAGAGAGAGCAATTAGTTATCGGTTGAGAAGGTGGCTGGGCGTGCCGAGATGCTTAAGTGGTGCAACTCTCTACGGGAACTGCAACGCATTGCGCCTCCCCTGCAGCAGCCTCGTGGAAGAATTCAAAATCACGAAGACAAGAGACTGCTACAGTATACAGAGTCTGAAGATCCAAAGGTGGCGGCAGCAGGAATTCTGATAAGATCTGGTAGGAAGTGGAGTGCGAGGAGAGAGTTGCAAGTGGCGGAGGAGAGGCTTAGGCATACAGATATCTTAGGGTCGATAGCTAAAGGCAGAGCGGGATTGGGATTTTGCCCCTCGACGCATACCATCAGTGCCAAAGGCAAGGAAAGACGCCATCTCATCCTAGAAGAAGTCCGAGAGGGCGTAGAAGAAGGGCGTTACGACAAAATGGTCGGTCTGAGTCAGCAAGGGGCCTGGACAAGGTGGGAGGATGTAGAGAAGAAAAGGTTTACATGGTCAGATTGTTGGCGGCCGGATTTCGACGAGATACGATACCTCATTAAATCAGTGTATGATGTGTTACCGAACCCAACGAACCTGCACATATGGGGGAAGATAGAGACCCCCAATTGTCAACTATGTGCTAGGAAAGGATCTTTACAACATATCCTTAGTAGTTGCCCAAAAGCTTTGGGTGATGGTCGGTACCGTTGGCGTCACGATCAAGTACTCAAGGTAATTGCAAATAAGGTGACTAAAGCTATGAGGGCTCGTAAACATCAACCAGGAAAATTGAAGCAAATCAATTTCGTAAAAGCGGGAGAGAAGATACAGTGGAAGAGGAGAGAGAAAACGAACCTGTTATCTTCCGCGGACGATTGGCAGTTGACAGTGGATCTGGAGACTCAGCTGAAGTTCCCCAGACACATAACTGTAACATCGCTAAGACAAGACCTAATATTACACTCTGATAACACAAAGAAGTGCATTATTTGGGAGCTGACTGTGTCATGGGAGGAATATATCACTCTCGCTAATGAGAGGAAGAGGTCCAAATACCAAGAACTGGTCGAACAATGTCAACAAAAGTCATGGAAGATTCATTATGACCCCGTAGAAGTTGGTTGCAGGGGCTTTGATGGACAGTCTTTGGGCAGAGCCCTAGCAAAAATTGGCATAGTCGGTGCAGCAAGAGTGAGAGCGCTGAAGGGCATCACCAACACAGTTCTAAAGGCGTCAAAGTGGATTTGGCTTAAGAGATCAGAGCCATGGAAGAAATAAAGAGGACGTTGGAGGAGCCTAAAGAATTAAGACTAAGATACACATTACAAACCATAAATGCATAATAAGTTAATACTAAGTTAGGATAGTCGGAATGTCGGGGGAGGGGTTGAGAATAATTGGTGGTTGGGTGGAGGGATGGACATTTTATTTTATTTTATTTATTTATTTTTAATAATCCGTTTTTTTTTTCTTCTTCTTATTTTTTTTTCTTCCTCATATACTGGTTATGGTCCGCTACGATTTAAGGTAATTTATTTGCCAGCGGCAACGAGAAGTTTTAGTTAATTGATTGAAACCTAATTGCAAATAGTTCATAGGACGAAGGAGGGGGGGACTGGAGATAGGTTCGAAATAGTAATAAATTAGAATGTAAGGAGTTGATTAGAGTAGCGTTATTTTTTTGTTTTTTTAGGAATATGCATTAGATTGGTAATATGAGCATAGGTTAATGATAAACGGGGAGAAAAATGTTGCCAAAAAGCATGAGTTAATCTGTAGCAATTAATCTCGTGAGCCAAATAAACGGGATTATTATAATTATTTTTAATTTAATTTTTTTTTTGCGAATAGGGGTATAATGTAAAGTTAAAGACTGACTGAATTGTTTTGAGCGGGGGATTAATTCATGTTAGTTTAGTAGTATTAGTATAGGACAGATTTGGCGGGAAATTGGTGTAAATGTAGTGAAGCGTAAATCATGGACACGGACGAGTATTAAAATAACATCTTATCTCTGTACCGATTCCGGAAGTAGCAGGGAGAAACCGGATGAGGTAAAGATGGTACTATATAGCAGAGCAGTGTGGAATGCCCTGTTTTCATTGGCTGTTTACTAAAAGACAGATGTCTATAAAAACGGCCGAAGTCCGGCTTTTTATTTATTTTTTCTTTGCTTTGGTTGAGGCACGAGCATAGCACGTCGCGATCACGGAGGCGGCTTGGCTCTTTTAGAGTCAAGCCGGGGTTACTGTCGGAGCTGATATGATGCAGAAATAACCCGAAATCGGCAATGAAGACAGCGCATCACTGAACACCTCCCTGATGCATCTAAGATGTATGATCGAAATATTTACACTTAACTGAATAGTTACATAAAACTGTTTGAATAGTTTGAAATAGAAATGTTTTTGACAATTTGATATATCCTGAGGTGGCAATAATATAAGGATAATCAAGAGATAGTATTCCGTGAAAGGAAATAAAGGAAATAATTGGTACTATATGTTTGAATAAATAAAGAAGAGGTTTATTGTAATATTTACAGAGAGAGAGAGTGTTCTTCACGTGTTCTGTCCAGGGTGTCTCTCCGTGTTTCTCTGTCCGGTGACCGGTGACACGTTTCCTTATTTAAACTGTTCCGGTGGTGATTACATATCTCATTATAACACCTCCCCCTAAGCCAATTTTTCCCTGGAGAATTTGGCTTAATACCGTTTGTTTTTAGGTCTGGGGCTCAGCCGGTTGAATTTTCTTTTTACCCTTGTACTTTTTCTCCTCAACATCGTTTGAGGGGGTGGAATTGGTGATGAAACTGGTACTCTCGGACCTGGAGTAGGAGATACCACTCTCGGAGTAGGTTTTGTTGTGGGTAGAGAAACATTAAAAGAGTCATATAATACCTCCAAGGGCAGTTCATTATTTTCTGCCTGTTTGTAGTCATCAGTGTGTCGAGGTCTTAGCTGATTTATATGCCTGCGACAGTCAAATTTACTACTTCTTACAGAATATAGCACGTGTCCAATTCTTTTCATAATAATCCCCTCTTCCTAAAAGCTTTTCCCTGTCCTATAGTTCAAGAAGAGTATTTTGTCACCCGGTTTGTAGAACCTTGTCGAAAGATTTTCTCTTGTTGCTGTTGTCTTGTTTGTATTTGGTAAAATCCTGTCAAATACGGAACTGATTTTTCGTGCGAACATTAGTTCAGCTGGTGACAAACCGGCATTAGTATTCGGGTTAGGAGTGATCCTGTACACAGATAGAAAGTTTTCAAGACTCTTCTCATCAGTGTCCATGCCTTGGTTTTTCTTCAAAGCTCTTTTGAACGTGTCCACAAATCTCTCTGCGAGAACGTTTGACCTTGGATGGTATATTGCAGTTGTTAAATGTTCAATGGATAGGGCCTTGCAGAATTCTTCAAACTCTTTGCTGGTAAATTGGGTGCCATTGTCGCTGACAATAGTTTTAGGCACTTCAAAACGACTGAAGAGAAGTCTTAATGCATCTATAGTACTTGTTGATGTTGGATGTTTACACTTAAACACTTCCGGCCGTTTTGTGAAACTATCAACGAGTACTAAGAAATAATAACCATTCAAAGGACCTGCATAGTCAATGTGTAACCGAGTCCACGGAGTATCCGTCTTCGGCCACGGTTGTATTTGTACAGGTGGAGCCTTTGCTGCTAGCTGACACCCTTGACACTCTCTTACAATTTTTTTCAATGTCCCGGTCCATCCTAGGCCAATACGCATATCCGCGCATTAAGGCCTTCATTCTGGACATGCCTGGATGACCGCTATGGAATTCTTTTAGAATCCTCCTCTGTAGTGTGGTCGCTATGACGACTCTGTCCGCATACATTAAAGTCTGCGAACAAATAGAAAATGGCGAAATTTTCAAGTCTTTCTTCGACTTTTCGTTTAACTGCACCTGTTTTTTTAATTTTTACAATGAATTCATCCGTTTCTGCTGATTTGTTGATGTCATCTAGAGTCACTGGTAACTCTCGAATCGTGTTGCACAGAAGTCCGGAGAGTTCTTTTTCCTCTCTCAATGCAGCTATCACTGTGTCCTCTAAAGGTTCTGCACACTTTCGAATAAGTCTGGATAGTCCATCCACATGTCCAATATTTTTGGATGAAATGTACTCCATTTTAAAATTATGATTCAACAGAATTATGCTCCACCGTTGAAGTCTGTTTGCAGTGTTAGTGGGTATGCCTTTTTTAGAGCCAAAAATAGTCAACAAGGGTTTGTGATCAGTCTACAATGTAACAATCCTGCCATGAATGAATCTATGGAATTTTTTAATTGCATAAATGATTGCCAAACTTTCTTTTTCAATTTGAGAATAGTTTCTCTCTGCAGGCAAAAGTGATCTGGATGCATGAGCAATTGGCTTCGTTGATCCATATTCAAGTCTATGGAGAAGTACTGCTCCTAATCCATAATCACTTGCATCTGATGCCACAATCAATTCCTTCTGTGGATCAAAGTGTGCAAGTGCTAAATCTGATAGCAGACATTTCTTAATCTCTTCAAATGCACTTTGGCACTCTTTTGACCAAATCCACTTTTGTCTCTTTTTTAACAATTCGTTCAATGGTGCTCTCAACTTATGCATTTTTGGGATATAAACAGCATAATATTGTGCTAAACCCCAAAAAGATTGTAACTGGGCAACATTGTCAGGTGCTTGCATCTTCTCAATGGCTTCTGTTCTCTGAGGATCCGGTCTTCTGCCTTTGCTGTCAATGATTTGACCCAGATATTTTATTTGTTTTAAGAAAAATTCACATTTTTCGGCACTCAATTTGAAGCCGAATTCCTCAATTCTTTGGAAAACTGTTCTGATGTGTTCCTTATGTTCCTGTACATTTTTACTCTTTACAAGAATGTCATCCAAATATGCAATTGCAAAACCTAAATCGGCAAGCATTGTGTCCATTATTTGCTGAAATAACGCGGAAGCTACTTTCAAACCAAAAGGGAGCCTTTTGAGTCTGGAGAGTCCTAAATGGGTATTAATACACAAATACTTGGAACATTCTTCACTGACTTTTACCTGAAGGTAAGCCTCAGATAAATCAATTTTGGTGAAAATTTTACCTCCATTCAGTTTTGTAAAAATGTCTTCAGGGGATGGGACTGGATAACTATGATCCATCAGACAGTCATTAAGGCCTGTAGAAAAATCGGCGCATACCCGAATCTTCTTATTTTTCTTTTTAACATACACAGTGGGGCTTGTCCATTCAGAATAGTCAACTTTTTCGACTACACCATTTTCCTGCAGTCTTTGCAGTTCAATTTTAATATCTTCTTTTGAAGAAAAAGGCACGTCTCTTTTTGGTTTAAAAACAGGTTTCACATTTTGTTTTAGCTCAAAATTTACATCGGTCTTAGTGCACACACCTAACCACTCAGAAAAAAACCTGGGGAATTCACTTTTTAAGACAGTAAGAAAATCCTCATTTTGTTTAGAATTTTTCTTTTCAGAAACACTAACACGGTTACAAAATGAATTTATGGGTAGCTCACATAAATCAAACAAAACGATCCAATCAATTCCGAAGAGGCAAGAATTTATACCTGGAACAACTGACACTTTTGAAGAAAAAGTTTTCGATCCAAGAGATACACTGCAATTAAACTTTCCCTTGAATTTTAATCTCTTTCCGGATACTCCTTTGGCAATTTTAGACGTTTTTTCCAGTTTTGGACCCCCAATTCTCTCCCAAGTCACTTCGTCAATAATCGAAATATCGCTACCCGTATCCAAAAGTAGCTTAACTAAGTGAACATTTGTTTTGGTATTGACAAATTTTGGTTCACCCCCTTGTCTCACTTCTTCTTTTGACAACACTAGATTTACTTTAGACTTAAATTTTTGTCTTTGTTTATTTTGTTTAGTTCGGCACTGGGAGGCTCGGTGTCCAACTAAACCACATTTAGCGCAAGGTTGGTCTTTAAAAGGCCAATTTTTTCTTAAGTGCGAACCCGCACAGCTCCAACATCCAAAATTTTTTCCTTTGTTCTTGAGAAAAGTATTTTGTTTCACTACTTGGACCTGTGATGTAACTTTTCCCTCTATCCTAGTGGTGTCCCTTTTCACATTTATCAACTTCTGACATTCTTCTGTCACTTTTTGCAAGTTCATTTCTGGATCTTGCTCCATAATTGATAAAATTCTTGACCTCAAATCCTTGTCCGTAGGTGCTGTCAGTCCCTGGACAAATATGTAACACTTAAACATGTCAACTGATAGATCTTTCAATTTAAATAGTTCACACCGGGCGTTGACTTTACCCGCATATGTGACAATGTCATCAGTTTCTTCTTTTTGCGTGTTTAAACACTGATATCTTATATGAAAAAGGCTGTCTCTTTCACCAAATATCGAGGACAACATTTTAACAGTTTCCGAAAAAGAAATATCTTCTGGTTTCTTTGTCAAAATCAAATTTGTAAATTTTGTATTTTCCTCCGTACCCAATTTCTGAAGTAGGAGTGTGATTTTTTCTTCGTCAGACCATTTATCACATCTTTTTGTAAAAACCGTCTCGAACCTCCGATAATAGGCGGGAAAGGTGTCACCTCGTTCTGCGTCGTATCTGAACTCAGCTCCTGAGTTAGCTATACCCTCTGCCGAAAAAAATCTAGACGCATTATCATTAGTTTTTGGTGACAAAATAGTTTCACAAAGTAGTCGGTTATCTGCAGTTTGTTGTATGGCAAGTGCTTCAAAATGCTCTTGTTGAACCAACATCTGTTTTTGAAAGTCAATTTGAGATTTTTGCTGAGCGATTAAACTCTCTGTTAACGTTTTCATCAATGCTGCTATCAGTTCCGAAGCCATTTTTTTTAATGCACAAATATCAAGTCAACGTATACATAAAATGTTGTTCCCAAAAAGAAGATGTCCGCCTTCAAAGCTTTCGTTACGAAAAAAATTGTCAACACTGAGAAACGTTCAGAAAACTCACCGTACAAAATATCAACACTTTACCAATTTCAAGTGACCTTTTCGTCTTTTTCAAATACACGCAGAATATCTACGTAAGAAAAAACAGTTCCCACAGCACAGTCCATTTTTTTTTTTTTTTGTAAATGAATTTACTGAGTTCGTATTTCGTCTTCGTCGTCAATTGATATATCCTGAGGTGGCAATAATATAAGGATAATCAAGAGATAGTATTCCGTGAAAGGAAATAAAAAAAATAATAGGTACTATATGTTTGAATAAATAAAGAATAGATTTATTGTAATATTTACATAGAGAGAGTGTGTTCTTCACGTGTTCTGTCCAGGGTGTCTCTCCGTGTTTCTCTGTCCGGTGACCGGTGACACGTTTCCTTATTTAAACTGTTCCGGTGGTGATTACATATCTCACCATAACACAATTAAATTGTGTACTCATGCTAAACTGAATTGTTAAATAGAACAGATTATTTACGTAAAAATTGATTTGGCGTTAAATAACCTACAAAGGTTGATATGCCATAAAAGCCAACAAACCAACCAACCAGCTAACTTGAGCGTGAGGTTAAGATTAGTAGACGTATTTTCTTCAGAGATATATTTTTAGTTGGTGGTCATTTTAGTACACGTATAGGTTTTACGTTTTACATATACCCACCCATTTGGTTTTGTTGGTTAGTTGGTTGGTTCGTTAGACTTAATTTCATGTCAACCCTGCAGTTATTTTCAGCTGAAGACATTTTTGTTGTATTCGTTATTTGTTGGGTATGATGCTACTTGTCCAGTTATTGTTTATCTGTTCGTTGTTGAATATCCTCAATAGTTTGTAAGGGTTCGGTAATTGCAATTCGGTAAAGTCGGCACTTTTCTAGAGGATTTGTACACTCGAGTTTGTGTGTATATCTCTTCGTGTTTGTGTTTTTATTTAATGGAATATTTTTGGTTGGAAAACAATTTTTCTCAGGAAGATTATTATGTTATTAAGATCTATTGTTTCAAAAACTTCTATCATACGGAGTTTTGGTTAGTTGTTGGCTTGGTTGGTTGGTTAGTTGGTTTTTATGGCATATCAACCTTTGTAGGTTATCTAACGCCAAATCCATGTTTATGCAAATAGTTCAATTGCAAACAATTCAGTTCAGTGTAAGTAGAGTTTCAATGTCAAAAACAGTTCTATTTCAAACAATCACAGTTTAGCATAAGTTTGGTGTTTAAATGTAAGTACAGTTTAATTGTCAAAAACATTTCTATTTCATGCTATTCAGTTTTGTTAAACAGTTCTAATTCAAACAATTCAGTTTAGCATAAGTATGCATTTAGTTCTATTTAGTTAGGGCCCCATAAGATACTACCGTTCCAGGCCAGAGTGGACCAGGCAGCAATGGCAATGAAGGGGTTCTTTGCATTCCCCAAAGCTCCAGCATCACTAGAACCGAACCATCATTGGGGGGTCTTACCCCTATGCAGATGTGCAGTCGGTATAAATTATAGACTCCCCCAGCCGACTTGGCAACATACAAAGTTTTCTGCTTTCCATCAAAATAAGTTTCACAATGTATGGTGTTCCATGTGAACATTTTAATGATTTTTCTTGTTTTAGGATGGAAGAGTGAGTTAGTTTAGTGTAAGGCTATGTGTAACTGGGTCTAGTTTATCTCTTTTCTTTTGGTTTTTACTGGAATCTGGATTTCTTTCATTTGATATGGGTTTCATCTTTTTACGATTTTATTGCTTGGTTGATTGATTGATTATAATGGGATGTCAAACAATCTGGGGTTATTTTATATCTTGAGATTAAGGAATAACGCTCATTTTGTGTCATAACCAGAGCCCATGTTTTGTGGGGGGTTATATTACGATATTAGAAATAGTTTGAAATGATGGAATGAAAATTTGTAAGAATATGTGTGTGCCAGAAATGGAAATTGGTTATATAAATTTAGGCTATTAAACTCGTTAAAAATTTAAGTTGTTAATTGATCAGGAGTCACGAAAGCAAAATGAATTTGTAATGTGTGTTTTAATGAAACTAACCTTTAGTTTCTACGTGACAGGACGCTTGATATTTACAATTATACGAATATAAGAGAGTATATTAGACCGCAAGGATTTGGCAGAGCTTGAAGAATAAAATGTATGAAACTCAACATGAATCTTGCGTTTGTTATTGAGACATTTCTATAAAGATGGAGTAGTTGAAAGGGACCAGACAGATCGATTCAAAGACCTAGACATTTCCGAAGGCTGAAATATTCACTTAGAATAATTATTGCAAAACAAATGTCCTCTCTTTTATTTCTCTCTCTCTCTCTCTCTGTCTCTTTCTCTCTCTCTCTCTCCCTCTCTCTCTCTCTATATATATATATATATATATATATATAAATACCCTGCACATATATACAATTATATATTCACCGTATATATAAATGTTAAGTCAAGAATATAAGAATGCTAGTAGATGCTTAGGTATAATGTGTGTGTTTTTGAGTTTTTATGAATATGTATTTATTCACACACACACACACACACACACACACACACACACACACACACACACACACACACACACATATATATATATATATATATATATATTCATATTCATATATATTTACACATATATATGTAGTCGCATTTTTTCCTTAAACAGAATATACACACAAACGCAAACATGAACACACACAAACACACGTACACACATATGTATATATAGGTGTGTGTGGGGGTGTTTGTGTGTTCGTGTGTGCAAAGTGCCCAAAGGCTTGCCAGCAGAGCAGTAAAAGATAATGAAAAACCATTAAACTTTAGCATAAAAGTTTAAATTGACAATTGTGCTTTCTAATGATCGCAAATATATTAACCTAATTTTAACGGGAACAAACATGATGAGATTTAAAAAGTGTTTTTAATAATATATATATATATATATATATATATATATATATATATATATATATATATAAGTAGGAAGTTATGAAGCAAATCACATAAACTCCAATAATTCACATTCAGTATAAAAAAAATCGAAATTTTAAACAATCAATTCAGATGTCAACACTAAACTTATATTTAAATATTTGCTAATATCAATATGTTTTATTAAAGTTATTGAAGCTACTTGACATATTTTAATGCATCTGCCGGCTAAAGATTTTGGGGAAAAATAAGATTTAAATTCAATAAAAAAACTTATTAAGAATATGTAATATTGATAAACACCAAAGATGAAATAAATACCACAGTCATATTAAAAAGGTTTGAATCATTTCAATCTAATATTTGGACCATTTTCCTCAATAGCAGTCTATGATCTATACTCCATTAATTATGCTTTTCTCTAATTTAGTAAGTTAAGCTTCCAACATAGTAATTAAAATTGCTTCTCATAGTTCTACGTTCCTATGATATTGTTTGCTAGCTTCATATAATTTCATCTTCGCAATTGAACATAGACTTTTGATTAGATTCAGATAAGGAGTTGATGGTAACCATTCCATTATCTTCTCACCTGTAAATCTTCATTTTTAAGAGAATTCTCGGCTAAACCTAATTACACGAGAAAAGGGGCACTGTTGTTCATAAATACACACTTTACTTTGAAACTGCGAGACTGAGAGATGTAACGTGTAGCTAATTTTTTGTCCATAAAATACTATAGTAACCACTATTCAGTTTAACTCCTTCATCTACGTGAAATGGTCCAACAATGCTTTGGTCAACAATTCCAGCCTATATCATCACACTATCAGTTTGCATATATTATCGGTGTAATCCTGAAGCTTTAAAAATTGGTTTAGTGAACGTAGTTGCCTCGGAGATCTTTTACAGATCCCATTCACAAAGTATTCTACACCTTGTGTCCTTCTTAATCCCTTCAATTCTCGCTTTTCTAAATATATAATCACTAGTCAAGGTGGTCGTTCCGCTATAACTGCATTAGATGGTTAGGAGGGGTTTTCTATTAGTGTTGTAATTTACGAAGATCTTTGCTTCGATGTGGCACAAGGCCAATTGAATGGGGCACCCAATGAGACTCGAACTCACTCTTGCAGGTTTGCTAGTCAAGCTTGCTAACCATTACACTACCCGAGGTGCCCTGGTTTTCTATTAGTGTTATAATTTACGAAGCTCTTTGCTTCGATGTAGCACAAGGCCGATTGAATGGGGCACCCAATGAGACTCGAACTCACTCTTGCAGGTTTGCTAGTCAAGCTTGCTAACCATTTCACTACCCGAGGAGCCCTGGTTTTCTATTAGTGTTGTAATTTACGAAGCTCTTTGCTTCGATGTGGCACAAGGCCGAATGAATGGGGCACCCAATGAGACTCGAACTCACTCTTGCAGGTTTGCTAGTCAAGCTTGCTAACCATTACACTACCCGAGGAGCCCTGGTTTTCTATTAGTGTTGGCTGTCTACAAATTGTCAGCAAATATTTATAGACATTCTCATCAGCAAAAGCAGAAGATTAGCCAATCAGACGCAACTAAATCACATATAAACAATGGCAAAAAAAAAAAAAAACAGAGTCTCGACTTAATGCAGCCTTGTTACTTAGAAGGAGTATCTTGTATCGCTCAGCCAGAAACAAGATGGCTTCCCGAATTCTAAAAGACAAGCTATAGTTTACTTTCATCTTGAGGAAGCAAGTTTCGAAAACCTTTTCCCTTTCTTCAAGTTATCAACTTAGTCATATTATTCAAAAGCCTTCCTCCGCCTTTGACGATCTCCGCAAAACTACTTCTATATCTACAAAGTGAACATGGTATCATTTAATAACTGTTATTGTCTATTTTTCAACAGTTGTAAAATCCTTGCCTTGCCTATCTTTCATCATTTATTATTGCCAAAAAGAAAAAGATTATGAGATTCCAAAGGATTAAGTTAATATGAATGAAGATAGTATGGTGATTGTTAAATCACCACACTAACTTAGTTCAGTTAATTTTAGTGAATTCGAAATTAAAAACAAAATAACCGTTAAAAATAGAAAATTTAAATGATATTTTTTTACAGGTGAAAATAAACGAGTTCAATATTGAGTTGGGAGCTTGTTAAGCTATTGAACTTTATTGAGCTTTATATTGAGCTTATTAAGTTATTGAGCTTTATTAAGCTTTGTGGTATTTTTCTACCGGTGAGAAGAAACGAGTTCAATATTAGTTGGGAGCTTTTTAAGTTACTGAGCTTTATTGTCTTTGAATAATGACTTCAGACGAATATATAACGAAGTTATTGAAATTTTAGCCAAGGCTGCGAAGATATGCCGTGGGACTGCCAATAAAGCTCTAAATAATATCACCTATAGAGCGATTCATTTCATGAAATAAGTTAACATTTTGAAACTTTCACGTAGAAACAAGTACAGATCATCATTGCTCGGTGGCTAAATGTACTGGTACGTCGCAACTGATTTAGAATATCATTTCGTATTTCCAACAGAAATTGCATTAACAACCAAGCATCAGGATAATTTCCTTTGGTCCGGTAAATTAACAAAAAAAGGTTTCGTTATTGAGTTAGCGGCCCCTTTTGAAGAAAATTTCGACTGGGCACATAAAAAGTATTCAAGATATATTTCTAACTGCATCAGTGTGGATATGGTAATCCCACAAAGTGACGTCAATCCAACAAAGTCTGGTAGCATCGTGAGTTACTGCTGGGGCGTTCTAGGGTAGTGGTAATGATGCTTCAGCCCCAAAACTATGCCTGAACCCAGAGTCATCATCTGATGAAGGCTTTGTTGAAAATAATGTTGCTGTATAAACATCAGTCATTACATGATACACACACACACACACACACACACATGCACACACACACACACACACACACATATATATATATATATATATATATATATATATATGTAAAAACCTAAAAAAGATTCTAAAATATTATATATAACCCATGACTTTAAGCTTTACTTGTGACATATCCACATGTTCTTCATATATTTTATTGAAATAGGTTCATTCTCGTAAATCAATATATGCCTGGTTTGGAT
>OY757904.1:107628895-107636395 GCA_963585895.1 Sepioteuthis lessoniana
GTGCACCTGGGAGTAATGGAAATGAAGGAATATTCCATATTCCCTAAAATTTCAGGAATTAAGCTTCACCATGAGATGCAGTTTAGCGTCATATCAGGACGTTTTTGAGGGGTTTTACCACTCATATCCAGGACATTTTTGAGGGGTTTTACCATGCAAAGATGCAGTCATCGTATTCTACAGCCACAACCGTAAGGGCTGGGGTTGATTGCGTTTTATTAAGTTTTAACACAGTGAAAATGTATATGTAGAAAGAGTGGGAAGAAAGAGAAAGAGAGATAGAGAGATTGAGAAACAGAGAGTGAAACAAAGAAAGAAAAGGAATGAGGAGAAGAAAAAGAGGGGAGCTTATAACTAACTTACGTGCATGGTTTCGTGAATTATCACACACACACACACACACACACACACACACACACACACATATATATATATATATATATATATATATATATATATGTATATAAGTTTGCAATGCACTTAAGGGGAAACTACCTGTTTAAAACTTAAAACTTTAAAGTAAATATTCTTTACTTCTCTATTTTTATATCCCTATTTATTTATTACTCCTTGGCAAATATAAGTAATATTTCAGCATTTGGTGCTTGTAAGTCTACTACAACCATCGAGTCCCCTAATTCAAGCTAGAACCTCTAGCTGGCTGAAACTATAGCTTCTGATATTTGAGGTCCCAAACTGAAATCAGCTACAAACCTTTAAAAACAATTATGCTAAGGGAATTTTAGTGAATCATTCAGCAAAACACACAAAAATATCTAAACAGTTAATTTACCAGACTAGAGAAATATTTTTCTCCTATTTATAATCCAAAAGTAGTGCTCTATTTTAGTTAGTTGTCCATGTATTAATCAGATTTGCCAACTATTATTAATCTCACAAACAACAAAACGAATATTCCCTTGGCTAGGGATACTTGCGTGGGCTCAAAACTTTAAAGACACAAAAAAATCTATAACCAAAGATGGAGAACAATTTTCTGGCTGGATTTAACCTTTTCTCTAATAAATAAATTTAATTCCCAAAATCTGAGCAGTCCATCGGTAGACCGTGAAGTCGCATATCTATTTGAATTACGATCTTGTGATGAATCGGTAAGCTACACTATAAAGAGAGACAGTGTGAGAAGCAGTGTTTGTGCATTTTTTTTTCTTGAACAGGAAGAACTGCACATCTGATTCATTGATTGCATTCACATAAATATATCTTTGAGCCTATTTGGAATCACTACAACAAAATCTTTATGATTACAGAAATATATAAAACTTACACTTGGTAAGATCCATTGAACTTCTTTGAATCCTACGGAGTAATATATAATGTTTGATTAATTATGAATTTGTTTAAAGCAGAAGATTTATGAAAAAAACAGGTGATTATTTATGATACGAGATGTTCTAATTTTGATTCATTTATTACAATCGGTCCAGAAAAAAAAAACAAACTTAAAATAAGATACGATGAGCCAAGTTTCATGAGGAGGAAAAGAAATTGGATTGATTTTTACAAAGAGTTGAGTTGGTGACTAAAGTCAGGCTAAAGAACCTACTACGTCTTCCATAAAAATCAAGGGTGTGTAAACTGCGAACCACGAGCAGCAAACAGCAAGCAACCCACTGCACTGTTCCGAGCGGCGCGCCAGAGGCTCTAAAAATAAACTCTTGTCCTTGAATCGAGACTAAATACTTTTGATTTTAAAACCTTTGGGGCTTTGATAATTCATAACCAAATGATGCAGCCCCCCACCGAAAAGTTAGCCCGCCCCTGATCTAGATCAATTTGAATTCCCTATTAACTTTCTCCTTGATCAGCTGATCTATCAAGGCTAAATTACCTAGTACGTCCTTTTCATAACTCGATTTGATTTTAGTTTACTTTGGAAGACCCTTTGCTGTATCAAGGCTGAACAGTTGTTGTTTGAATCAAACAACTTTGCCACATGAAGGAAATAATGCAAAGTCAATTTTAAGCGGATTACTGCTTATTTGAATACTGAGTGTTCCATGACCAGTTTCAGAACGTACGCTAATGAACCCAGTACGGCATATTATTTACTCATAATTAGGAGAAAAGAAGAATCCAGGCCTTTCTCACAAGCATTAACGCGAAGTGAAGAACAAATAGCTTTGTCCAGTATGTATGTTCTTTGTATTTTATCATTTCTCTTATTCGGTCGTCTCTCTCATATTTTAATATCCTACCATCTACATATAGCTGGATGAATGCTGGCGATGTAATTGTTACTGTCGTAGAAAAGGGACACGGTGACCCGGGGTCAAAATCTGGACTAGGCTGTTTGTGTTTCACATAACGCTGATGCACTTGTAAAGCTATGAACCTGACTGTTCTCCTTTCAGCTATGGGTAAATAAAAACGTAGACAAAGCTCTTTAACTTTGTTGTGGCAACCGGTTTAGAAGAAGGAATATTCTGATTTTAACCCGTTAAACTCCGCTTTGAATTATACCTTGAATTACATTCTCCTCGCGTGGAGGAGTTGGTAAATATAGATAGCTGGATTCGTGCTTTAGTCGGAAACATTAGTGCGAGGGGAAATAGAAACTTACTCTTTCATGATTTGCAATTTGTCGTACGTTCTAAGACTCCAGATCATTATCGTCTCGGTAGGTCCAAGAACATTTCACCTGCTTTCTCGTAATTCTGTGGAGTGGTGAGTTAGTGGGAAGGATATTAGTATATGAATCGGGATGTGAAAATCGATTTTCGATTCTGCAGAGTTTGATTATATTCTCTAAGCCTCATTGCCTTTAGAAAGTTTTGAGCCGTACTACGTAACACACGCTCCCTATTACCGCAATATGGTTTCAAAAATGCCTTTATCCTATTTACCCAACCCCTCCGCTCGGGCAGGATATGACACAAGGTCAATTTTCAAAGCGGAGTTTAGCAGGTTTGAATTCAGAGTTTTCCTTCTCCTAGACTAGTTGCCTCACCAAGACTGAAGAACCTAGTCTGCCCTACTATTTACCATAGCTGGAAGGAGAATAAGGGTATTAGTGCTATGTGAAATGCAATCAGTCTTGTCCTGGAATTGAACTCGTATCGCCGTGTCCATATCCTGTGACGATAACCATTACACCACGGGCACCTCCTTTATGTTGGCATTCCATTTCGATTGATAAGAAGCGAATCGGCGAATAAGAATTTGTGCATACCACTCAACTTCAAATATCTTAGAACCAAGCCAGTAATGTCAATTAAATCTGTTACACCTTTGTCCAACTTGACAGAAACGTGTCGTGATTATTTACCTAGTATAATGCGATTTATTTCTAACAGTAGGTAAATATCAATGTCTTTCACACTCCCTGTATTTACACACGCGCGCCCACACACACAAACACAGATACATACACACACAGATACACTCACATATTACTATGAACAAATATAACGATAAAATTCCCGATAGAATGAAAGAAAATGTGATGTGAAAACCAAACGTTAATGAAGATGAGCTCATTTGATATAATGTTTTGTCATCCGCAAGCTTTATCAGATATAGAAGTGAAATCATTATTTCAAAATACTGTCTTGTCAGCGTGACTTAGAATATGCTGAAAGCATCCCACTGAGAAGAGTAATACCGCCAAAGAAGAAATTCTGTGTTATATAACACGAACAATCATTTGGGATTAAGGCTCCATTTCTTCAACTGTAGGGAGTGTAAAGTACTTTATTTCTCATTCTCCAAGGAACACTCGGGACAGGAACTTTGGTTGCAGTAAGGGTACCATCGATAGGTTAAATAGATATGTTTACCAATTATTTTCTTTTAGACAGGAATATTTGACATCAAATAACTGTGATAAAGCTTTTAATAAACTACACAAAAGTGTAAATATAAATATAAATGTACATTTTTTCATTTAGAAGAAGAAAATAATTTGTCATCTATAGAATTTAGGCGGTTCAATTAATCTCAGAATGAAAGTTAAAAACTAAATGCGAGACATATATCTAGACCTAGCCAAAGAATTAAACTTTAAACTACCAACGTGCCTTAGAGCTGTGGGAACGGTTCCCAAGAACCTGGAAAAGAGACTTTATGAACTGGTTATCAGAAGAAGAAACGGTACCATCCACATCAGATTACTGCTAAAATTAGTTAGGATACATTGAGGAGTCATGAAGAAACTTACAGTAACCCAGACTCCACGGGGAATGATCTATTAAATCAAGTGAGAAACACTCGAAAGTTGCTACATATTTCCAGCGGCAAACAACTCAGAGTAGATTAAATTGGCTGGGGATTTAACCCAGCTAGATTAGAGTTTGTCAATCAGCCGACCAAGGACAAGAATTTGGGAACAACACTTTTTTTTAAAAGCAAGTATTAAACCTTTTAGTTCAATCTTCTTACCGTTATGATTGTACGGCTCCTGACGTCATGTCACCTGAAAATAAAACTAGTAATAATTCCAAACTCACGGAAGACTCCCATTTCGCATACAAGTGAGAGGGAAGCAGATATGGAGTGGGGGGGCAAACAGTGGGAGGCGGAATTAATTGTTGGAATCCAAATTAAGAGAAATTTGAAATTTTTTCAGCTTCGCCCACCAACACCTCTCAATTGGAATATATACATAAAATAAAAGGGATTCTGCCCCTCGATAGAGTCCCGAGGAGAAATCATGAATTCTCGATAAGATTCCCGTCGGTCTGGACACTGGCCTTGGGCCAGACTGCTAAGAGTAGAGAGGTATAAAAAAGCCATATTACATATTGTTCGGACGTGATGGAGTCTTATAGAAATACAACACTATGAAAGAAACAAAAAAAGACTGACATAATACTATACCATGAGATAACCTTGTACCAGACACGCAGACATAAAGAAGCTAAGAGTAATTGAGATAACATGATACCTTAGAAACCAGCACTATATTGATGTCAGCTATCCTTGTGCCAGACTCTTGGAGATAAAGAAACTAAGAGAATCGAGATAATATGATACTTCAAGAGGGCTGTTTACCAAACTGCCCGGGGTACATAAAAAGCTAAGAGAATTAAGAGAACACGGCAAATGGCGAGAGAAAGATAGGAAATGTCCGAAATAACATGACTATTGCAAAATACAACTACTAGAATTTCACTTAATGACCTTTTGCCTGACTATCCTGGGTATAGAATGTGAGGAATCCCTATCATGATTACAACATTATGAAATAATATCAAGGATTGAGAGAAAGCAAACATAACCACCAAAGCTACAACTTATACAAAACATTTAATTAATATTACTTTGTGAACCTGGTCTCTGTGTTAAAATCTCCACCTCTGGGATGGGTAAATACTTATACCATTGTTAATTACATTTTTTCTTATTAAATATTATTATTATTATTATTCCAAAGTGAAGTTTGTTCTCTGCTTGTTTGCGTCGACTTTTGACTTTCTTAATTATTTGGTTTTACCCGTCAACTCGTCGACCGGCAACTCCGATTAGAGATTGATCGGTTGTCTGGATCTAAAGAACAATGTGGACAGATAGCATATAGGAAGGTGATAACTGCTGTGCCAAAAGACATGCCAAACTTTGTGGGTTATTTATTGTTATATCCATCCTTGTTGAAGCACTGCTGTAAAATTATTTAAACCCACAATTGGGAGGATAAAGATGTTTATACTTTTTTAAGGGTATTATTTCGAAAGTAAACGTAATAGCATGACTGGAGTTCAAACTTGCTTTCTTGGAGGCCCTAGTCCTGCACTTTAGCTATTACGCCGAGGGAACCCTCCCGTGAGGCCAGTATATATTGTATGATGATTGTAGTTTTATAGTTGAGCGTGATTTCACCACTGGCTTTTAGTTACTTCTTTATCACAGCCACGTAACTTAAATCAGTGTTCATAGATTTTCTTGTTTTCCCAAAAGATTTCCGACCGTGAAAAACATTTAAAAGGTTAGATTTGTACGATGCACGACTGGAGTTCGAGCTGGCTAACTTTGAATTCGCTGATTAGTCTTTTAACCATTACACTTTGGGGATTACCTCTTATTATTCTTTATAGATAATCTATATTCACATATATACTAATACATTTAAAACGAATTTGTTTGACCCATAAACGGAACTGTAAGAGGAACTACCGTTTTGGGTTTAGCATAAACCTGAGAGTAATGGTGATTTTAGAAGTAATTGCAAGCAGATTGGATTAATCAAAAACAAATACGTGACTCTACACACTAAAGATCTCCAGAATAGGAACCATACTATCAGATACAATTTAGTGTTTTAACAAGTAACCTTTTGTAAAGGTGGTATTATGCCTCAGCGGAAGATGACACGGCACAATTTAGTTCCTGCAGAAAACTCAACAACATGAATGAATATGATATATACATTTTTTCAATTTATCGTCACAAAAGAAAAACACAGGCTTTCTTGCCTAAGTCTAGAGCATTGAGTATGATATAAATTTCCTGACGAATCATATAATTTTGAGCTTTTGATATGTGGTTTCGAAAGTATGGCCAATACTTAACCAGTGACATTGATGATTAAAGACACCATTGGAAATAAAACACTCTTTCTTGGTAAATCGAAAAGTGGTTATATTTCACTATGATAATGGTCGGCCTCACACTGAGATCTAGACATTTATAGATAAAGAAAATGCGTTATCCCCTGTCGGCCAGATCTTGCTACATCAGCTGATCAGTTGTCTGATAGTCGGTTATAACAATTGGAATGAAAGACGATTCAGACAGACGTTGCTGAAACGAGACTCGTCTTTCAATTCACAAGCGAAGAATTTTATGAATCAGCTGTCTAAAGAATTATCGAGAGATGAATGATAGTAATGGAACAAGAAGGGAAGTATAGAAATATCACATACACTAGACGTTTCTTTCGCTATGAATTTTTAAATCAGACGAAAGCACTGGTTACAACCCGTGGTTTTCTTTCATGCTGAATTAGCACGGTAGCAAAAATTTCGGAAGGACAAGTAAATATTGTGCAAAAAATGAAACAGTTTTGTAAAAAAATAAAAATAAAAGGTGAATTGAGGAATAGTTTATCACAATAACATATAAAACAATGATTTTCGTGGTCATTGTGAGTGACTCAGCACTCATAAAAATACTGAAATATATATATATATATATATATATATATATATATAAACACACACACACACACACACACATATATATATATATATATATATATATATATAATTTAAATGGAAGAAAAAATGAACCATGTTTAAATTGTCATTAGGAATTTAATCTTTTTATCTTCAGATGACATACTCGCTTACTTTGAGGGTGAAAACACCAAACATGGATTACAGTAGATACATAAAGAAAGTGTCCAGGCAAAAAGGAAAGGGAGTCCAAACAATAAATGCATGAAACGTATTTAGAAACCAGAAAAACGGTGTTCCGGTAGTCGACCAAACCCAAGGTGAACATATGATGGGTTTGTCAAAGTAGGTGGAATTTTTGCATTAT
>OY757904.1:107641395-107768895 GCA_963585895.1 Sepioteuthis lessoniana
ATGATGCCTATATATATATATATATATACATTTACTAATCTAATATTTACCAGCATCCACGGCACCAGAAAAAAAACGAAAAAAACCCCGCCAGAAACAAGAGATAAAAGTATCTTGAATCACTGCCCGGGGAAAAAAGAAAAATTATTGGTTAAAAAGAAAGTAAAGGCCAACCTCGTCCGACCCCTTGAAAAAAATCAAGGGATACGCAGTCAGTTGGTCAAAAGAAAACTAAAAAACTTCCGCGAATCCTGCAATGCTACAATTACATAAGTGCTCAACACAAGTGGAGCCAATTATAAAATTAAATTAAATCGCGAGTTGGAAATCTTCTATTAAAGTTTCACCTTATCGGATCATCAGGAAGCCTAACTCCAACTGGTTTGACGATCATCAGGAAGTCTAATGCCGACTCGGCATTAGACTTCCTGATGATCCGTTAAGGTGAAACTTTAGTCGAAGATTTCCGACTCGCGATTTAAGTTAATTTCATAATTGGCTCCATTCGTGTTGAGCACTGTTGTAATTGCAGCATTGCAGTGTTCACGGAAGGTTTTAGTTTTCTTTTGACCACCTGACAGCATATCTCTTGATTTTTTTCAAGGGGTGTGACGAGGTCGATCTTTTCTTTCTTTTTGTCCTATAATATTTTTTCTTTTTCCCCCGGGTGGTGATTCGAGATATTTTTATCTCTTGTTCCTGGCGTTTTTTTTTCTTTTTTTCTGGTACCGTGAATGTTGGTAGATATTAGATTAGTAAATATATATATATATATATATATATATATATATATATATATATATATATATACTGGAGTTTACAGAACACACCATTTTACTTCCTTACCCAGTCAGCTGGGGCTGACTTTTGCACAGGGGTAAGACCCCCCACCCAACGAGTGTTCTGGATATGACACTAAACAATCTTATGGTGAGTTTCCAGTGATGCCGGGTCTTTACAGAATACGGAAAACCTTTTTATTTCCTTTGCTCCCTGTTCCACTCTGGCCCGGAATGGTAGCATCTGATAGGTCCCTACCTATGGGTTAAGTAGAACTAAACTGTGTACTTATGCTAAACTGAATTGTTTAATATTGATCTGTTTAGACATTTAACTGTATGTAAACAAAATATATACTTATACTGAATTGGATTAGTTGAATTAGAACTGTTTGAATAAACTGAATAGCTTGGAATAGAAATGTGCATTTATGTTAAACTGAATTGTTTGAAATAAAACTGATTATTTGTATAAAAATGGATTTGGCCTTAAATATCCTACAAAGATTGATATGACATAAAACCCCAACAACTAAACAATCATATTACTTCCAGTATGGGCGGGTGACACTTGAATGGGAACATCAGCAAGATCGCTCCTCTGTTGTTGATAAAGTATACCTTGTAACACCTAGTGCATTGGAAATAATGTTGAACTCAATGGATCTCTTTTTTCAGTGGTTACCACCCCCCTTTTTGTCTTTGATAACTTATCTATTTCCACATCGCTATTTCTTGAATACCATGCTACAATTCCTTTGAGATTCAATATACTTCTTCCACCATGCTTTCTATTCGTCGAAGCCCTAATGAAACATCTCTTTTTATATGGTATTACTCACAGTTCTATCAATTTTCTTAATGTTCTTAAATTTTATCTTTCAGATGAATTTTCTTTTTGGGTAAGAAGAGACCTTCACGGCACTTGATCTGGTCAGTATGGAGACAGCTGCACTTGTTCAATCCTGTATTTCACCAAAACTGTATGTATTCATCTAAACCGCACAAAAAAAACCTAAAGAAAACTGTCCTTGATGCATCTAGGCAGCAGTTTGGACATGTAAAAATCATCAGTGTATTATATAAATTCCTCAGTTTACACAGATCTTCACATAAATCTAAAATTTGGATTTTTAGATTAAAGAAAATTAAAGCTTCCCTTCATGGCTTTTTAAATCACAATTTTAATTCTTTTCTAAAAATCTTATCGAGAGGAAATAAGATTCTTTATCAATGTTCTGATTTTGAATTTAAGAAAAATTATCTCAAACTAATCAGTACTCAGGATAGTGACTATATTCTCCTCATCAATTTGTGTTAACATTTATATTTAATCAGGTGATAGTGGATGCTTTACCTGATTTTAGCAGCAGATAAATCGATCATAGCCTTATATTAAGTAAAAAAAATACTGTGCCGATCATCTAAATTAAGAAAAAGTTTTATCCCTATTCAAATAACCGGTTTCTTAAGAAGCAAGCTGGTAAAATAAATACAGCATGAAAAATTCGCTACCTTTCTCAAGTTATATTGCTGCTGATTCAGTTTATTTTATGCGAGAAAGTAACTACAAGGCTAGCTTTAAACATTACTTGAGTTTAGGTGTAGAAATAGGTTCAGCAATCTTTACCTGACGTTTTGTTTAAAAAGAGACGAGTCAAACCCATTGAATGATGACTGAGGTGAATAAAAATGGAAAAACGCAGACCGACAAAGAAATTATTTACAACTACTCTCTACAGTGTATTTGTGTCTCCACCAAAAATATGACCTCAAGTTCGATCTTATCGCCTGTGGAGGAGCCAAAAAATATCGTTTTAGCAGTTCGTTTGATAATAACCCCTTGAGCAGAATCTGGATCAGATAAAAATGCAAAGCAAATTACGGCAATGGCACATTGAACAGTTCAGTAGTCAATAGCGTTTATGTTTAGAATGAGGATTATTATGGGTAAGATATCCGACTAGCGAAAGGACAGCCAGGTTTCGATTCCAGCTCGAATCATCTCGCGTGTCTAGTCCCACTGAAGAGTTGTGATACAACGAAATAGTCTGTGAATGCCAATACATATGCTCCCCATAGTGAGTATAGCACTTGAATGGAGAATTGCCGGCTGCTACATACACGTTAATGCAAAGTTCTTTTTGTTTATCGAGCACTCCGGTAAGTGATAGAATATATGAAAAAATATATACGAAAAAATTCCTACGCTTACGCCCAAAGGGACATTTGTTATCCAGGTTGTGATCCCGACTTGAAGTATCTCGCGTGTCTAGCTACATTGAGATGTGATGCAACGAAACAGTCTGTCTGTGGATGACAGTATATATATATATATATATATATATATATATATATATATATATATATATATATCACGGTGATGGTTTGTCGATAAAAGAATAAAATTTTTCCAAACTTTGACCCGCTAAATGGCTTTAACATTAAACAAAACCAGCCCCAGAACATCATTCTGAAACTGAAAGGACACTCCTATTGACATATGAAAGGTAAAGTAAATTTGGTGATGTTAGTCGAGGGTGACCCGAGGGCTCCCTTTTAAATAGCTACTATACCAAGGTGTAGGGGACGGTGCTACTCCTTTGCTAGATTGCTCCACTTTACCGTTGATCCATACCTTATAGTGCTGAGTGTTAAGCAAGGCGGCATCAAGTATCATTTTTGACTCGACCTGGTGAGAGAACCCGGGTCTCCCAAACGATTGCCGAATTCTCAACTCATTAAGCTAATGGCCCAGTTTATATTGACATATAAACAGCAAAATAATCAAATATCTAAGGAAAAAAAAACAGTTAAAGCTAATTTCAAAAACATCTCGACCATGTTTAACACGTATCATTCAAAAGGAGAATTCATTGCCCGGTATATATTTTTCCTTGCCAATATGATTACGCAGATGCGTATCTCCAACATGGGATGACATTGACCAGGATGTGACCATGTCTCTTATCATCATCATCATGTCGCGCCGCCTGCGCGGATATCCCTGACCGTCTCTCGCCATTTCTCCCTATCATTCATCGCCTCCGGCAGGTCTTCAGGATTACAACCCGTGTCCTCACATAGCTGCTGTATGTAAGTTCGTGCTGGTCGTCCCACTCTTGCACATCCATGAGTGGGGGTCCACAGGAGTACATCGCTTATGAGCTCGTCCTTGCTTCTCCAGCAGTGTCCTGCGTGTCTGGTTCGTCGAACTTGTATAGTTTTTGTGATGGGGGGCAAGTGTCCGTATAGTTGGAGTCTCGTGGGGTGTTGTCGCCAGGACTTGTTTAATACTGCTCTCAACATTCTTGTGTAATTTCCGTCCAGCCTCCTCTCCAGCCGTTTCGTAAGCGTCCATGTGGTGCATCCATATAGCAGTATCGACACAACCGCTGCCTGGAAGAAACTGCGTTTCATTTTATCTGTTAGGTCCGACTTCCATATGATCGAGAGCCTATCGATAGCTGTCCATGCCTTCGTCAGTCGTGTGTCGATGTCCTTCTCGGTTGATGAGACGCTGCTTCCTAGGTAGGTGAATTTGTCGACTAGTTTCAGAGAGGCTCCGTCTAGTGTGGCAATGTTGCCTGTTTGGTTGTAACACATATATTCGGTTTTGTTTGCATTGACATGTAGGCCAATGCCAGCTGCAGCTCGTTCCAGACTATGTAGTAGTGTCTCTGCTTGATTAGGCGTATTCGCTAGTAACGCCAAGTCATCAGCGTAGTCGGCGTCCGTGATTGTTTTTGCGGGGTACCTTTTGCTTCTTCTCTTAGTCAGCTCAAAGCCATTTTCTCTGATTTTGTCTATCGAAGTCCTAAGCACATAGTCTAGACAGATGATAAAGAGGTACGGGGCTAGTGTGTCTCCTTGTAGTACTCCTGCAACAATGTCGAAGTATTCCGTGTCTCCATCTGGTGAACGTACTTTTACTTTGGTGTTTCTACTGGTACGGATATAACTAAAAGACACGAAAGTTTAAGTTTACGATGACTAGTTAATTTGACATCGCTTGTGTGCGATTTTGATTGATGGCCAAGTGGTAGAGTTTCGGTTCTGCATTTTGTGGTCGCTGATTCCATCTCAGGTGGTGGATATCAGGCTATGTGCTTCTGATGAGGCTTAATAAGGTCACGAGAGCAGTCTAGTGTTTCTGTACGTCGCCTGCTGTGTTTGCCGGATTTTCTGGTCATGCTAATTCCATTCATAATATATCATTACTCCATTCCAAAAGATGTCTATATATATATATATATATATATATACGGGGAGATACTGTCTAGCCACACTGATGAGTTCTGTTAGAACGAAAAATATCTTTCTGTGGATGACTATAGATATATACTCTCCTACCCCCGTAGGGTCGAGTTCTCTAGCGAAGAAGTAATCGTGTTGCCATTAGCGCCTTTGCAAGCCTCTTCGTAGTTGAATTGAGATCTCGGCGGCCGTTGAACGGATATATGTAAACAATAGTAATTGTGATTCATAACCGTTTAAAATGTACTTCGTAGATAATATCTCTTCGTGGCTAAATGGTTAGAAGCTTTGGCTTGGCGTTTGAGTCAATCGGGTTTCGATCCCAGCTACGGGGAGATACTGTCTAGCCACACTGATGAGTTCTGATAGAACGAAACAGATCTGTCTGTGGATGACTATATATATATTATTCCCAAGCATTGCTTAGTAAATAAGGCAAATTTTGTTTGAGGAGTTGGTAATAGGAAGTTTAGTTTGCAGTTTACCTTTTTTAAGAAAATCAATAATAAATCTTTGAGGTTACAGAAAGCTTTTGGCATGTCCTTCTTCAGTGACTGCTGCACCTTTTTTACTTTACCGGAGAGTCAGTATGTTTCCATTCCATGGACTGCCTTTTTGACTCATGCTTGAAGTGAAAAACTCATATTTAGCTAATTTGTAAATGTTTTCACTGAAACCTACCTCACCGTACACATCACACATTATTCTGCACATTTCCCATGGTTTGCATTTTACAGCCACTAAAAAATTGATGAAAGACCTCTCTTGAAGTGTTTGTTTTGACGTCATATATTTTTGCGTGATTAAAATAATTTTCACTGTAAACCATTTCCAAACAATGCAAAGTTTACATTCATGGAAACAAAAATGTATTATGCTAATTTAAAATATTCCTCTTGTTTATTGATTGGCCTACGTATAGATCTATATCCTTGTGAATAGGAGTTGCGTTTCATGCCTATTCGATTTTCTACCCTTGACACAATTTTTCAGAAGCATTTGGCAATACTGATATGTTTCTATGGAAACCAAAGGCTACATAATGAAAAAAAAGCGTTGAAACATGGTCTTATTTACAAGCCGACATGGCGTAATTAAGATGTCTAGCCAGGCCACTCCTTACATTTTGAATGTATTCTGATTTACTGCATCAGACAGCTGTGGAATGAGATTGTATATTTGGTACACTTAATCATTATTTTGGTCACTCATTCTTGATACTGACTTAGTCAAAAAAAAAAGAGGATTGTCGACGGTTGTACGAAAAATCACGGATGTACTCTCCAACAATAATAAATGGCACGAATAGCATAGAATGCACAATATAGCACAATTGTACTTTTCATCATCATCATATCGCGCTGGTAGAACGGATATCCCTGACCCTCTCTCGCCACTCCTCCCTATCATTCATCGCCCTAGGTAGATCTTCAGGAGAACATCCCGTATTCTCACATAGCTGCTGAATGTATGTTCGTGCTGGTCGTCCTGCTTTTGCAGGGCCATGTGTGGGGGTCCATAAGAGTACATCTCTTATGAGCTCGTCCCTGCTTCTCCAGCAGTGTCCTGCATGTCTGGTTCGTCTTACTTGAATAGTTTTCGTGATAGGGGGCAGGTGGCCGTACAGTTGGTGTCTTGTGGGGTGTTGCCGCCAGGACTTGTTCAAGATTGCACGTAGCATTCTTGTGTAATTGCCGTCTAGCTTTTTCTCCAGCCGTTTTGTTTGCGTCCATGTAGTGCAGCCATATAGCAGTATCGATGTGACCGCTGTCTGGAAGAAACTGCGTTTCATTTTATCGGTTAAGTCTGATTTCCATATAATCGATAGCCTATTGATAGCTGTCCATGCTTTCGTTAACCTCGTTTCGATGTCCTTTTCGGTTGATTCGACGCTGCTTCCTAGGTAAGTGAATTTGTCTACTAGTTTAAGAGGGGTTCCTTCTAGAGTGGAGATGTCCCCCGTTTGATTATAGCTCATATATTCCGTTTTGTGTGCATTAACATAGAGGCCTATGCTTGCGGCTGCTCGTTCCAAACTATGCAGTAGTGTTTCGGCTTGGTCGGGTGTATTTGCCAGTATCGCTATGTCATCGGCGTAGTCGGCGTCGGTAATTGTTGTTGCGCATTGTAGATTTTGGCTGCTATGGATGTAAGTGCTATGCCTCGGTAGTTTTTGGCTAATCCGAGGTCCCCCTTTTTAGGGAAGGGGAGTATGCATCCCTTCATCCATCTATCTATCGGATTTTGATTGTATACTGCATTGCAGTGTCGGAGCAGTATGTAATCGAATTGTCTGGTCTTCAATAAAGTATATAAATTTGCATTAGTTATATATTAATAGAAATAACTCTTCATTAGTTATTGTCTTAGTCGAAGAGGTAATCAAACACCAAAATATATATCAAGTCCTTTTTGCAAACGAGAATAAACAAATCCAATTTATTATTCACCCTTCAGCTATGAGTAAATAATCGGACAGACTGGGTTCTTAGCCCTTGCCAGGTGACCAGTCGGGAAGTGGGACTCTGAACTCAACTAAGGTTTGTTCCACTTAAACATTGGCCTTGTGTCACATCCTGATACTGGAGGAGGGGTTGGAAATTTTTTTACATATATCAAATTCATACTATTCCTATTATAACATATATTAACAGAAAATGTAAAAATTACAGAAAGAAAATTGAAAAAAATGTTGTTAGAATCTTTTGGTAAAAGTTTCTGATTATTATTTGCATTTTCTGTCTTTTTAAAAATGACAAATTGTTGCAAGATATCCATTAGCACAATGAATTTAAAATGCAACATAATAATTGTATTTTCAATACGATGTTCAAGCTGATATATACACTGGGCCGTTATTCGCTTACACTCACACTTGTCATTATATGTAAACAAGGATGATACTTAGCAAATACTGAAGAGAATACAATATAACATGTATCTGTTCGCAGTTAATAATGATAAGAATTATTTAAATTGAACTCGGCTAAACATTCAGATTAATAACCATTATAGGCAGTCTATAAATTAAGTTACCATGAGAAAATTTCTTAAATTCTATGATTTATCATTAAGAAGTTGTTAATCCTGTCTGATCGATTCGTTGGATAAGAGAGATATTCTTATTGGAAATTTTTATTCAGATTTCCTTCGGCCTGCTTTCTCTGATGTTTGTTTGTCTGTCTGTTTTGGTTTTATGGCATAGATAGGGCTCAATTAGGTATTACCATTCCGGACCACAGCAGACTTGGGAGCGATGGAAATGAAGGGGTTTCGCTGACTGTTCAGTGGACTGTCTTGCATCCGTGCCGAAAGTCAACGTTCCATGGCAGACTTGAGGCCAAAATGCCTCAAGTTTGGCTGGACTACCTTCGGGTGGGCGAGTTTCTTCACTGACACCTTTGTCCCCCTTGTATAGCACTAGACCTTACTTTCCAGTTTAAGCTATCATCAGACATACGTGCCTGGACCCAGATTTAGGTCTGCGTCCAGCTTGGCCCTTCTGGCCCACATTGCACTAAGTTGGCCGATGACCAGTTTAGTCAATCAGGGCTCGAGCCTCGGCTCGGGCCCGACCTTCCCCTACCCTAAATCACCACTATAATCGACCTTTGGGTCATTGACCTTGTTTCAAATCCTGTCTAGTGGGAGACAGAGACACATATAAACAATGAAGGGGTGTTCTGCGTTCTCCAAAGCTCCAGCATTACTGCAACCTCACCATCATTTTGTTTAGTGCTATATCAGGTCACTCGTTGTGGAGGAGTGTCGAACCCAATTGCAGAGATGCAGTCAGTCTATTCTACAGACCAACAGGACTGGCAATGCTTTCTCAGAGGAAGAATGGATATTCTGAGTCTATTGTGTTAAAAAGCAACACAGATAATAGAGAAAGTATGTAATTCTTAATGAAGACAAATTGCAGTAAACAAAATGATTAGTGAGTTTGACGAAGCAAATAGTGCTTGGGTGAGTAGACCTCGTTTTAGTCTTAGTTGTCTATACTGTACTGCAATGTAACGAATCATCTTTGCTTAAGTTGAGAAAGACGGTTTCCAATGGTTACTATTTATGTTGAAAGAATGCAGACTGGTTTATTTGACAGTATGTATATCCATATTGCGTCATTCAAATCGAAAAGAATCTCTTTTTTCAAGTTATATGATTAAAAATATACTAAGTAAATATAATGATCTATAAACATTTATGGCTTCTAGTAATTATTATTAATAATCAAGCGCACATTGTTATGGCTTTAAGTATTAGATAATAATAATAATAATCATCTCTCACGAGAAAATGTGACTTGTTAAGAAAGGGAGACCTTACGAGAGAATCTGAATCTCTGCTAATGGCAGCACAAAGACAACACCATAAGGACGATGTGAAGACATAACAAAATCGCTGATGTAGATTATGATGATAGAGACGAAACGATCAATCGTATAATTAGAGAATGCAGTACATTAGTGCAAAATTGTATAAAACTAGTACTGACTCGGTGTGGAAGAACTGACGGGGTGTACATATCCACTAGGAATTGTGCATGAAGTTTAAATTTGACCTTACGAACAAATGATATATGTACAACCCAGAATCGGTCCTAGAAAATGAGACGCACAAAATTATTTGGGATTTTCTGATACAAATGGATCCTCTAATCTCGGCAAGACGATCAGACCAAGTGATAGTCAACAAAGGAAAGAGAACATGCCAAATAATTGACTTTGCTCTCTCGGCAGACAATTGAGTAAAATTGGAAGGAAGCGAAAATAGATATCAGTACTTAGAACTTGCTGGCGAACTAAAAACTATGGAACATGAAAATGACGGTGATACCAAATGTAAACGGTGTGCAGGAAACAATCCCTAAAGGCTTGGTAAAAGTACTGGAAGACTTAAAAATCAGAGGACGAGTAGGGATTATCCCCACTACAGCATGATTTAGATCGGCCCGAATACTGAGAAGAGATCTGGACACACAAGAGAACTTGCTGTCACTCAAACTCCAGTGAGAAACCATCAGGTAACGCTGTTGTGGAAAACTCTAAAAGGAGTAACGATCAAATCGTTTAGAAAATGACGCACATAAACTCCTTTAGAACTTTGACGTATAGACGTATAATCTCGGTCAGAAGATCTGACCTTATAATAATCAACACAAAAAAAATAATTTTCAAAATTGTCGACTTTGCTGTCCCGGCTGACCACAGAATAAAACTAAAAGAATCTGAAAAGAAAGATATCAACGAGGATCATTAAATAAGTTTCCAGACTTTTTTCGTATGGGCACTTTTATTGATAGTACATAGATGAAACACTATTCCACTTCGAAGTAATATCGTCTGGCTGCAATACAGTTGCTGTACCGTTCCAACAACTTCTGAAAGGCCTCGTGGAAGTCCTCTTGTATGAGCATGTCAATGACCTTCGTCACAGCCTCTTTCATCTCCTCAATTGTCTCATAACGACAGCCTCCGAGCTTAGGGAATAAGGAAAATCACAGGGCGCAAGGTCTGGACTATAGGGAGGCAGAGGAACTGTCTTGATTCCCATTTTAGTCAAATGGTTTGTGACATAGATGGAGTTGTGGGTTGGTGCATTGTACTGCTGGAACTGCCACTGATCCGATTTGAAAAGTGCTGGCCTCTTCCGACAGAATCTCTTCCTGAACTCCCTTAAAACCTCAAAATAGTAACCCTAATCAACTCGGATGTATTGAATTCCTTACGCCTACCACATATCTCATCATCCCTCACAGACTCCCTATCTTACTTGAATCTCTTATGCCGCTCAAAAACTCATGATCGATTCATGCAAGATGTTCCAAAAGCAGTCTGAAGCATTCTATACGTTTCTGTGGCATTTTTTCCAAGTTTAAAACAGAATTTTATTGCATATCGTTCTTCTAAAGTGTCCTCACATCCAGATTGCATTTTTGAAATTCACACAGCTGTGACAATCAGGCTTTAGTGGGGTGTATTCCAATTGCTGCTATAGCTGTTCATTTGAACCTTAAATCAGGAAAATTGTTCAGTCATCTCATAGGATATATAGCAAAACATATTGAATTTTCAAGAGTCTATGACAATTTTAAATGCCTGTACAAAAAAAGTCTGGAAACTTATTGAAGGCACAATGTACCTTGACCTTGCTAGAGAATTGAAAAAAAAGTAGGGAACATGAAGGTGACGATTATACCAATTTTGATTGGTGCTTTTGGTACGGCAACTAAAGGATTATTATTGGAGGACTTGGAAGTTGGTGGAAGAGTGGAGACCATCCAAACGACAGCATTATGGAGAACGACCAGAATACTGAGAAGAATCCTGGACTCTTGAGGAGACTTGCTATCTCTCAAACTATAGTTAAAAAACCATCAGCTAACGCTGATTTGAAATACTCTAAAGGAGTAGATGATAATATGTAAACGGTTAATTCTTTCTAATTACGACATGACTTAAACATGGCTATGAAGAGGAATACTGACTTCCTCTTTAATAACAACACACATTAATGCTATAAGATATGTTAATATCTAAGAAAAAAAAACCTTAATAAATGGTTGAATAGTTCGCGCTGGTATATAATTGGAGAGAAGTAAAAGAGTGAAGGAAATTGACACAAAATGAATATGAGTTGACATATATGGGTAGGAAAAGTGGTCCCCAGAAATTGAACAAAAAACCTCAATTCAACTTTATTGACAAAGATATAGGCACACACCAGAAACTCAGCTAGAAAATGAGAGACAAAATTCTTTTGGACATTGAAAGATAAACGAATCCCCAATCAAGCCAAGATGACAAGATCTAGAGTTAATAAAGAAATAAGATGATACCTGTGGGACTTTGCTGTTTCAAAGGGGGACTAAAAGATAGTGAAAATATAGACATGTATTTAGATTTTGTCAGAG
The DNA here is from genome assembly GCA_963585895.1 of Sepioteuthis lessoniana. Taxonomy (NCBI): domain Eukaryota; kingdom Metazoa; phylum Mollusca; class Cephalopoda; order Myopsida; family Loliginidae; genus Sepioteuthis; species Sepioteuthis lessoniana. Next base: position 107,653,348 of record OY757904.1, read on the forward strand.
ACTCGAAAAAAGTTTTGGACCATGAAAGTGAAGGTGATTCCAATTTGAAATAGAGATATTAGAACGGTTTCCAGGAACCTCTTAGAGATTAGTGGACGGAAAACCAGGGTAAGAATCGAGTACGCTCTGATCAAAGTACTGATAAAATCTGCTCGAATACTTGGAAAAGTGCCGACCACTTAGAGAGAATTGCTATCACTTAGACTTCAGAGAAAGGTCATCAGTATTAATACCTCGAATGAAGAAATATTATTATCAAAAAAAAAAAAAAAAAAAAAAATGGCACTTACTGCGTTTTGCCGTTCAAGATCTGTGGACGTAGAGAAGTAACTCTCACAGATTCTAGTCCCCCTGGTTGAATTTGACTATGAGTTCAGTCAGGAAAGGGGAGAATCTACACATTTCAACCCAAGAACTTGAACCATATCATAGGATTCTATTTTGGTTTCATGTACAGAACAGGTTAGAAATCTATATCAATTACTATTGTTTAGGTCAGAAATAATAGTGTTCAGATATTAACAATACAGTCCAATTCATCTTATTACATTTTTAAAAAGTGGAGAGAGAGTGAGTGAGAGAGAGAGAGAGAGAGAGAGGGATTAATAAATTAGTTTCATCGAATATGAAATAAGATGAAAAGAGGCATATATGTAATTTTCCTTTTCTGTACATTTATCTTTCACTATATCACTTTCACACGGAAAGGAAATGGGTTTTATCTGACGTATCAGCAAATAGACTTAGTCTGTTTTAACTTGCCACCTTAAAGACAGCTCAGATTCCGTTCTGAAATGTTTTTCTAGGTCCTTAAAAACGACCTACCATTTTTGGAATACTATCACTTTAGTCACGTCATAGGTTTGCTCCGATATTCGCTTTGGGGCGTTATAATAACAAGTGTTATTCGTGGTAGATTTTTTTTAAATTATACTCCGACATTGTTCAAGTTTATTATTATTATTATTATTATTATTATTATTATTATTATTATTTACTCATTAGTTGATGATCTTTCACTGCAGTTTGAGTGAGAGCAAGTCCCCTCAAGTCTCCAGGACTCTTCTCAGTAGTCTGGCCGTCTTCAATAATTGTGTCGTTTGGATGGTCTCCACTCGTCTGCCAACTTCCATATCGTCCAGGACCTTTAATAATCCTTTAGTTACTGCGCCAAAAGCACCAATCCCTTTTATTTTCCATATTTTTTTTCAATTCTTAAGCAAGGCCGAGGTACTTATCCTTCTGTTCACATTCTTTCAGTTTTATTCTGTGGTCAGTCGGGACAGCAAAGTCGACAATTTTGAAAAAATTATTTTTTTGTTGATTATTATAAGGTCTGATCTTCTGGCCGAGATGAGGTGATCCGTGTGTATGTCAAAGTCCCATTGGAGTTTCTGTGTGTCATTTTCTAGGACAGGTGCTGGGTTGTGCATATACCATTTATTCGTATGGTCAAATATAAATTTCTTGCACATTTCCCAGTTGACCACCTTCCCCACTCTGTCGTGTCTAGCCTTGTACTCTTTCTGTGCTAATTTGCTGCATTCGCTTATTATGTGACTGATCGTTTCATCTCTGTCGCCACATAGCCTACATTTTATATTTTGTTGAGTCTTATCTATGCTCGCCTTGATATGATTGGTTCTTATGGCGCTGTTTGCGCTGCCATTAGTTGAGATTCTGTTTCTTTCTTAAAGTTTCCTTTTCTTAGCCATGTCCAGGTTTTGTCGTGTGAGATGTTTATCAGTCGTTTCAAACGCCCTTAGGGTTGTTTTCCTTCCCATTTTGCTTCCTATTTATTGTCAATCTGTTATCTATCGTTTTGTCAGTATTGTTTCTGATGGCTGTAATCAGTTTTCGTTCGTATTTTTATTATTATTATTATTATTATTATTATTATTATTATTATTATTATTATTCTGCGGTATTTCACAAGGTGTTATCCTCATTTTTCTCAATGTCTGATTAAACGCCAATATGCTATTTCTAACATTTCCCGACAAACTAAATCCATTCTATGGGAAAAGCGTTAAATCCAATAACGTATCATTAATTTTTTTTTTTTAAATCACTCATATTTCCATTCATCTATTGACATCATTAATATAGACATTCGTCTAATTGCCAACGGTTGTTCGATATTAATAAATTGTTTGCTTGTTTTACATTTTTCCTTTTATTAACTATTAGTTTCGCCACAGTTTTCCACTAAAATGCATTTTTATTTGACACAAAACAATGCGGAAATGATGAAGTTTGATACCATTTGTTTTGTTTTGCGTTGTGAATTCTTGCGAACAGTCACGTGCTGATTTTTTTCTCGCTTTCACGTCTGTTAATATATTGTGATGTCGGCTGCTTGTGCTTCATTAGTGAAACATCATGCTGTGAGTTAACTAATGACACAGCAAGAATAAAGCAGGCCGAACAGAATAGAGTGTGAAATAAGAAAAAAAATAGAATAAAATAAAATAAAGTAATCAACTGAAACCGTTAATAAAATAGGTGAATGTAAACAGAATGTCTAGATACAAATAAAAAAAAAAGAAGAAATATAAAAGAGAACAACAAAAGAAAATAAAAAAAGAGAATAAAATGAAAAGATGGGTTGAAAAGGTGGGACATATAAAAAAGAGGAAAAGAAATAAAATATAACGAAAATAATGGTGTTAGAAATCAAAGATAGAGCGAAATAAAGTCTTACAGAGAGAGAGAGAGAGGGGGGAAGGGGGAGAGAGAGGGAGAGAGAGAGGGAGAGAGAGAGGGAAAGGGAGGGAGGGAGAGAGGGAGAAAGAGAGAGAGAGAGAGAGAGAGAGAGGGAGAGGAGTTAGAAAAAAGAGCGATAAATCTAAAAACTTTCAGAAATAAACGGAAAGAAAAAGAAGAGAAATATCGGAAAATCGTAAATAAATAGGAAAAGAGGGATGTAAATAAAATGTTGAATAAACTTTTTTAGATGGTCTGGTCCCCCATTAGCCCCAAGGCTCACTAGATTTAAACCTCATTGTTAATATATGGAGCGTTTTTCATTCCAAATTAAAACCTCTGCTGTAGTTTCTAACACACGTGTCTAAGCTATAGACTGCTCTCGAACACTCCCGGAAAACGTCCATGTCACATTGCGCTGTTATCTTTATTCAGGAGGAGCTACACGTTGTTAGATTTTTAAAGACTCTACTTGTTTTATATAGTTTCTACAATTAAATTTAAACGTATGAATTGAAAAAGGATTTACTGGATAATACATAAAATATAAACAGTTTGATGTAATAAATATATTTTCATTAGTTTAAAAAGCAAACAACATTTCCTCATATATAAGAAAAAGGAGAAGTCAAAACGTGGGAAATGGCAATAAAAAAAAAAAGAAAAGAAAAATGTCGAGTGTAGTTGTAGCATTCTCATACCCGGTGAATCTAGTGAGCGATAACTTAGGAGGACTCTCATGGTAACACAAGGACCCTTATGTTAAGCGTGCGAAACAGTCAAATGAGATTTGTGGATTTTTAAAAGGGTCAGTCGTATGACAAGTGAGAAATTTGAATTTCTGGACTACCGAAACCAACCGATAAATCATTTGGTGTGTGTTAGAATTTATGGAAAAATATATATTTGATTCTTTGACCTTATAGAAAAAGAAAGGAAAATACCACTTCACGTCTTATAGATTTGAAACAGGCGTGGAGAAAAGCTGAAACATAATCGTAATATCAATGGAATTTTTTTCTTGGAACACGGTCTTAATTATTCCTTTTCTGTGATCTTACTGTCATCTCTTCATTTCGACATTGTCTCCGGCACCTTTTTCTCAAGATCCAGCAATGCAATAAAATAAAGAGACCCATATTAAGTATGAATAAATATATAACAGAAAAATTTATCCAGACTGGTTAAAAGGAAATAATTTTAAAAAAAATGTCGGAATGTAAAACAGAGTAAGCATCAAAGCGAAAAGCAAGAAATCAATTTAAACTGTTTATTTACACATAACTTCTTTTATTTTTGAAGATATCTCTTGATAATAGGTAAAGTATTATTCATTTAGATAAGTATTTTACACATGCTTTAAAATATCTGAGGATTGGTTAAAAAGGTACTGTCTGTTGTTCTTTCATTAAAAAAAATGATTTAATAATAGAAGCACAAAAATGAATATAGATGCCAGCACAAATCTCTCAGAATTACAACTTTAGTCCTTATTCCAATTTCCTTCTTTCCGTACCTATATATACTTATATATATAATACAAATAAGTGAAAAAGTGGATGAATCAAAACACTTAGAACGAGAATAGCGTAATATTTCGTTCTTTATTCACAGAAGAATTTCTTCAGACTGAATTTTTTTGCGTTTTTTCCTCAATTACTAAAATGTAGAAAAACGCAAAATATATTTTGATTTATCCACTTTTACTCTTATTTTTATCATCTTGTCAGATTCAGCAAAATCTACCATTTCTCTCTCTCTCTATATATATATATATGAATATATATATAAAACCCTCCTATGGCGTATCCTAAAAAATAGTTACCCACGATTGCTATTTCGGTGAGGAGAAACAAAGAAACATAACTTGCCTCAGATGATAGGACCCTCTGTTGTTTTATTTAATTCGTTCAGGCTATGAGGCTATTGAAGCAGGAAGAAATGTTTGAATAACTGTTTCCGTTTTAAGAGGGAAGGATTTTTTCCCGTATCTTGGAAAGGTTTCGCTCTCTCCGTCCGTTTGTCTGTCTGTATCTCTGTATCTCTGTATCTGTCTCTGTCTGTCTCTCTCTTTGTACATGCAATCTTTTCCCTTTTCTAACCCCAGCAACGAAAAGACAGAGCGAATTGAGAAACTCATAATCTTTTATTAGGATTCACAGGACACTGAACCCCACATTCCACCTCGCTTGAGTGCCCTTGTTCGGCCACTCCAAATAACCACCTGAATGAATTATCGAGTCTGGTGAAATCACAAAATTCTGGCTAACTACTCTTTTTTATCCTGTAGGGTAGAACATGCATATATTCAAAGTCATAGCCTACCGAACAACATATTGAACTTTGTCAATTCTTCTTCTAGGTGCTTCTTTTTTTTGATAACTTATCCATTTGGACGCTCATACTATTCGCTTACAATTTTACACACTATTATGATACCACGCAAAAAAAGGTTAATTAATTTAATATTAATAATCTAACCTATATCATTTTTGTTTACACTTATTACTATTCCAGCGTAACTTAAAAAAGACAAACTAACAGATTCGATAATGCTTATTCTATTGAATTATAACATTTTCTATTCCTATTATATTTTTTTATGTTAATGCCATAATTCATGAACCACGATAATAAATTACAGATTCAACTAAAATGGAATTAAAAACTTTTATTCATATTTTCTGTTGGCAAGAATACCGAAAAATATTTTGGGTATTGGTTCATTTTTTCTTTCATCTAATCAGCTGGAAAAGATCGTTCAGCATATTAGTTTCGCGTACTCTTTATTCAAATTTATTCCATGCATATTGCTCCTCTTCAGGACTAGGAAAATATATATCATCCATGTTAATTTTGGTTATTTGTTTAAATATGTTTAACGGCATATCAATCCTTGTACGTTATTTAATGTCAAATTATATATATATATATATATATATATATATATTGAATTTATATGATTTGTAAACGAATAGTTTAAAAGTAACTATTTTAACGAGACAGGGCTCATTTTTGCATTTAGTTAATTTTTTTTGTCTCAAATAGCTTTATTTGTACACAGTTAAATAGTTTCAAGTATTAATATAAAGTACAAAAGGTTTTATTTGCAAGCAGTTAAATGGTTTTAATATTCACAAGTCATTCATTTGTACATAGTTAAATGATTGAAATATAGAAAATAATTTAATATTTCTATTTCAACCCATAGATGGAACCATAACATGTACTACCACTCCGGGTCAGAGTGGACCAAGGAATAACATCAATGAAGAAGTATTTCACGTTCATCAAAAATCCAGCACTGGAGCCTTACCATCAGATTGTTCAGTGCCATAACCTGGATACTGGTTGTGGGAAGGGGTTACCTCTCTGTATAACCCAGTGAATCTTAGACATAATTGAATGAAGTCATTCATCAGAAAAAATAAGATTCATCCAAAATCAATTTTAGAAGTATTAAGACAGTATACTACAAATGTGAAAATTAACGGAAATGCGTTTTACGAGAAAAATCGAAAAAGAATCAAATCAAATTAAATGTAAAAAAAAAAAAAGGAGAAATGTATATTGTTCTTTTTGACAGAAAGAACAAAAATAAATGGAGGCGAATTATTATGTCTACGAAACATCATAAGGCGAAATCGATGGTAGATTTGACCTTAGAAATCAGAGCTAGTAAACTATCCAGGTGGGCTGCCTGAGAAACGAAAATTCTGAAATAACATATCTTATAAAATTCAAATGTGGAAAATGTTTCTACGTTTCTGAGGTAATATCTCCCTAGCAGAAAAATCGAAGTAATTCAAAATTAGGGAAAAACCACTCTTTTGGGTAAAAGTGAAAGCGTATCGAAAACTAAAGGTGCCACAAATCGAGTGGGCGAATTTAATTATTAAAATCCAAATGTGGAGAACATTTCTCTAGTCAATAGATTCGCCTACCACCACCCATCAGATGAGAGAAATATATAAAAACTAGAAGTTTTGTCCTTCGCCAGGTATCAGCTGGATACCAGCAGAAGGCAGTCACTATACTTTACATACTGTACAATTGGAGTTATTCCCGTTTTCTTTTACTTGGGATATTAGATTCCTCACATGGTAGATAGCCTTTCTAGTTCAGTCCACGCTAAGATACCTATTAATATAAATATTCAGGTTTGTTTTTAAATAATCATATTTTTCACCATCGATATTGATTGGTGATCCTTGAAATGGGAATTTTAATTCTCATTTTTAAGACAAGCTCTTTCCATTGGAGATTTTTATAGTAAATTATTTGTACCTCTTTGATTATTCTAAACTTAACCCCATTTTGTTCATATTTCATATCTAAGATGCACTTTTGAGAATGAAATAAAGAAAAAGCTTGCTCCCAATCTTGCGATGGCTAAGATTTGTCAATATGAATCAAGCGACTATCGAATATGGTGCTTGAAAAGAACAATTGCATCGCCCGATTGTGTTTAAAAAAGTAGACCTTTTTCAATGATACACAAAAAATGACAGTTTTTAGCAAGCTTTTGAAAGGAATGCAAAATTTATTTATTTTAATTTTAAGGCTGGGGTATATCACACTCTTTTGGAATGTGCATTGGACTATATTCAACATTCTTACGTCATGTAGACCAAGGTTGTATCTCGCCCTAACGTATTAACTCTATTTGGGCCACTAGAGTTGCTCTCAGCACAAAAAGGGTTAAGAGATATCAAAATGTTCTGTTAAAATTACACAAGAGAATCAAATAAAAATATTCAGACATTTATTTTCCAAGTCAACAAATCTAATGAATAGAGGAAGCAACCACAACAATATGCTTTTCTGATTCTTCGATAATTTTAGAAATATGTTTTTTAAATTTAATTTGCAATTTCGGGTCAATTTCAATGGGTTCTTTCAGATATTTTGAAACCGTCGACCGTTAATTTCATATATTCTTCAATGTATTACTTTTATAAATGTAAATAAATGCATTTAAAACGTGTTAAAAGTCTATGCATATCACAGTTCAGCGTAATTCAAGTTCATCTAATTATGTTTCGCGGTGCTTGGTGACAATGAAAACACCAAGAAAAAAAAAAAGAGACACAGTTTATTTATATGAACAGAAACAAATGAAGAGAAAGGACGTCTCTTTGAATGCAGAGTAGCAATTTAAATAGAGGTAGACTCGTCAATAATTTTGCCAAGAAGCTGAGTTTAATGACTATCATACTGGTGAAAAGTATTAAATTGATAATAATAATAATAATAATAATAATAATAATAATAATAATAATAATAATAATATGATGATGATGATGATGATGAAAGTGATAACTATACCAATCGTGATTGGTGCTTTTGGTACAGTCACCGAAGGGTTATTAAAGGGACGGGGATATTTTGAAATAACTAGAGGAGTGGAGACCATTCAAACTACAATATTAATGAGAACGGCCAGAATTGTCACTCAAACTCCAGTGAAAGACCATCTGCTGACGCTGTGAAAAACTCTCAAAGAAAAAATACAACTACTACTACTACTACTACTACTACTACTACTAATATTAATAATAATAATAATAATAATAAATTTCTAAAACAACTAATGTATTTCAGTTATAATTAAAAGATGGAATTAAGAAGTACGGCTGTACTGTTTCGGCTAAAGTCTTATCTATCTATCTATCTATCTATCTATCTATGTCTGTGATGTATATATATATATATATATGTATGTATGTGTGTGTGTGTGTGTGTGTGTGTGTGTGTGTGTGTGTGTGTGTGTGTGTCAGATGATCGAATATCGCTTACATGAAAAGTCTCTCAGGAAGAGCCATTGATATGGTTTAGTTTGGTTTTATGGCATATCAACCTAAGAAGGTTATTTAATGCCAATCACAGTTTGAATATATATCAAATATATGATGTGGTAGCACATTTTGCTGATGGAATTTTTCAAAGAGTCATAGGTTATTTTTGGCACGGAACTAAATGGTTGCAAATACGGCTTTATATGAACCGCAATTTAAGAGCAGTTAATGAATCAAACAGTTAAGTATTCACGCAGTTCAATTTTAAATTATTTAACTTTGAATAAAACATTTGTTTGACCAATATATAGGACTCTATAAGCTGATAAAGACGCTGTCATTGTATTCTACAGCCCCAACCGACAGGGGTATTTGACTTTACAGGTAAAATACGATGTTTGTATAGCATGTTTCTTTGTTCCTATTAATGAACTTTTCTATGCGATATATATATATATATATATATATATATATATATATATATATATATATATATATATATATATATATATATAGTTCACTGTTGATATATTTATGTCTTGCAGCAGCAGGCACTGAAAGCTCAGGTTGCTGGTTTATCATATTTAATCTAATCCATGCTAAGTAAGTTTGGATTGGGCTCTCTTGCTGATTTTTCAAGACTGGGCCCAGAACTCCAAAAGTGCACTCTCTAAAAGCAGTCCAGAAGCTCTTCTGGGTGTTCTGGGTGAGACGAACGGATGAAGAATGAGAGTGAACTTGACAGTGATTATGATGATAATGATTATATACATCTCTCTCTCTCTCTCTCTCTCTCTCTCTCTTTCTTTCTCTCTCTCTCACTCTCTCTCTCTCTCTTTATATGTATATATATATACAACATACAGTCATGTCATTGTTGAAAAGGGACGTGACACTCACATAATTTTGAACCTACCTAATCTAATAGCACGATATTTGAGAGTCAGTATCTCGACATAAGGTATTTCTCATGTGGCCAGCATCTGTAATTTGATGCACACCTCTTGAAATAATAAAAAAATTGCCAAATGCCTGCAAAAAGATTGGACGTAGAGGGTATGAGTAAATACATTAAGTCCTGTTTGGCATATTTTTCAATGCAGTGTCAAATTCATTGGATAATAGATAATGAAAAGATTTTGAAAGAGACCATGATAATAAAGGTGTGACACGGATGATAGTCAAAATTCGAATCAGAAAAGCTTGTACTTTATATAATTTAAGATAATTTCCTACTTACTTGTTTGTGACCGAAGCAGTTAAAGCCAAGGCAAAAACCCTCCACACTGTTGGTAGTAACCTCACAGTTGGTACGCTGACATGTGGTTCATTGATTCTTTCCATGTTTTGTCTTATAGTGATTAGGATTAACATGAAATGTCTGGCTCAGGAACTTATACTTTACGAGAATGAACTCCTAATGCTATGGAACCCAGTAAAAAAATATTTGTTGGGCGAAACTCAAAGGCACAGTCGATCACATTACAGTAAAAAGATGGTTGAAAAAAATTTCGCTTGGGTTGCAGTACCCTCACTGATCAGGTAAGGGGAGATGTACCTAAAATCATAGATTCTGAGGCCGTGCTTCATATCCTAGAAGTAAACACAGTGAGTAGCATTCGGAGAGTATCAGGTAAACTATAAAAGTTCAGTGCAAGTCATCATCTTGATGTCTCCGAGAAAAGCATCTCGGGTTGCTGAATTGTGCACCATGTTACCAAAATATTGTTAAAAATTTGACTCTTTCTCGTACATCAAAGTAGATATCAAAGATGATATTATGTAGAGCTGAGAGGAAACAAAAGGTACTATTTACCAACCCCTCCGCTCGGGCAGGATATGACGCAAGGTCAATTTTTAAGCGGAGTTTAACAGGTTTGAATTCAGAGTTTTCCTTCTCCTAGACTAGTTGCCTCACCAAGGCTGAAGAACCTCATCCGTCCTACTATTTACCCATAGCTGGAGGGAGAATAAGGGGGTTCATACCTTTCCCAAGGGTATTTGCCCGAAAGTGAACGTAATAGCGCGATTGGAGTACGAACCCGTGTACTACGATTCCGCAGTTCATCGCTTTAACCATTACAACACGAGGACACCCCTAAAGAGGAAACAAAAGGTGGTCAGTATAAATGTTTGAAATAGTACAGAATCTATTTTGAAGTAGATTAAACTTTTAATAACTGGTTATTTCTACCTTGATAAATATGGATTCAGTCTTCATACATTTCGAACACAAATCCAATCAGATGCAGTGACTGGTTTCCATTTGTTATTCGCAAAATGTCAGCTGTCTTGTTTCTGTTTATGCATATGAACGTTAACGTTTTCTACAATGATTCTGCATTTATTCAATGTCAGTACAAATTTAAAGAAATTGATTGAGTGAAAGAATCGAGTTAAAGAGGCAGAAAGAACAATGTTACACACACACACACACACACACACACACACACACACACACACACACACACACAAACTCACATACGCGTGCACTGAAAGGTTATCCATCTCACACACAGTCGTACACCCCCCCATATATATATATATATATATATATGTATATATTGTCATCTTCCCGGTGTTAAAACTGAAGTGTCTGAGTGAGTTAGTATTTCAGTATGTTCGTTCTGTCTCGGACTTTTCTACATTTATTACAACTAGTTATTACTGAACAATCTAAATCTGAAAATAAACATATCTGCCAACCTTATTTACTGAGAAAAAGGTATATTGTCAACAAGGAATACATTTATTTCCATCAAGATGAGAAAAATACATCAATATTTCTCTGCGAAAGACACCATTCAATACTGAGTTTAAACTAATACATGCGTAGGATTAAAAGAACATTATTACCTACAAGATAGTCAGTTATCCTTTTCAGTTCAAGTTCTTATATTCAACAGACCAACCGTTTCAATTACGCCACCAACCCTATGTATATTCAACGATTTTTTTGTGTGGCTTTAAGTTTGATTCCGTGGGAGACATTAGCAGACGAGAAAAAAACGAGACAACATGAAAACGGCATCCCTATGAAATAAAAGCGGGTCAGCTAATCAGAATCTTAAAAAGGCATTAAGTGAACTAATTATATATACCAAAAAGAACAAATAGAATACATTCATGGTCAGATCAATAAAATTAGAAATTCAGAAGTAAATGAACTGAGAAAAAAGCGGAACACTACTAGAACTAAACTAAAATCTGCTAGCCAAGAAGAATACACAAGTGGAAAGAGCATTTCAAGAATCTGTTTTGAAAAATCCATAAAGTTATTGATAAACCCATTTCAAAAATAATTATTAATCAACTAGACTGTTATTAATTATTAATAATCAACTAGACATTGGAAGACTAGGTCATTCTATTACATACTACTCTGATACTGCAACGCCGTATATAAACAGAACACTCTTGGCCGCATCCTCCATTCTTCAAGAAATAACTTCTCAGAATTGCCAAGAACTGCGGTGGAATAACCCTTACTTTCATAGTGGCAAGGAGTTAAGATGCTCTGCTACTCAATCTCATCGAACCAAAAATTGAGAAAATTCTTAGGAAGAATGAAAATCGTTCCCCAACATCACAGATTCTGACAATCCGTTGAATTCTAGAATGAGATCGTGAAAAATTCTTGAGGCAACACTCCTATTTGTAGATTTTTCCAAGATACATACACAGAGAGAAGAGGAGCAAATATTGCTATCCTATGGTATCTCCAAAGAAACTGTCGCAGCCATAATGATGCTCGATAAAGATACGAATGTAAAAGTTTGCACACTGGATGGAGACACAACCCTCTTTTACATTATTGCTGGTGTTCTGCAAGCTCCCTCTCTGTTCATAATCTGCCTAGACTTTGTTCTTCAACCGTCGATAGATCTCATGAAAGTAAATGACTTTTTACAAAAAAGAAAACGATAAACAGCAAAAACTATTACGGACAGAGACTAGAGAGACTACAGAGCGCTTCTTGCGAATACACTACCCAAGCCGAATCCCTTTTTCAGTCTGGAACAGGCTGCAGGTTACATTGGGCTCCATGTGAATACAGACAAATTAGTGAACAAGTTCACGTACCTCATAAGCAGAGTCACATCAACTGAAAATGTCACAAATATATGACTACTGAAAGCATGACTTATATGATTACGTTTAAAGTCCAGTATATACATGTGTATATCCTTTAAAGATTAAGAACTTTGTAAGATGGAAACAAACGATAAGAACAATGTAGATGTATGTAGGAAAAGAAATCCACACATTTTATATAAAAAATCCTCACAAATTGGCAAGTAATAATACATTACAACGGACGAAAATTGACAAATATATGAATACTCAGGTAATGAGTTTGTTCAAGTAGACAAAACAGAATTACTTTCTGTTTATGTTCCCTGGGAACGAGGAATAATTCATAATGTATCAATATCATAAGAACTTTTAAAGAAACACTCGATAAGATTATCAGTTGACAAATGTTAATAAAGTCGCAGAATTGAAATCATAAAAATATAAAAAATCATCATGTCACGCTGCCAAAATGGGCCACCCTGTCCCTTTCTCGCCGCCCGTTTCTATCGTCTCATGCTCCCCGAAGATCATCCAGGCTACACTTCCTGTATCGGTACAGAGCTGTTGTATATAGGTTCTAGCGAGTCGTCCCACCTTTTCTCGTCCATGCGAAGGGGTCTACTGGAGTATATCGCTTATAAGTTCGTCCTTATTTCTCGAGCAGTGTCCCGCATGTATGGTTCGTCTAACTTTGATAGTTTTCGTGATGGGTGGTAAGTAGCCGTTTAGCTGCAGTATTGTGGGGGTGTTGCCTCTTGGACTTTTTCAATTCTGCTCGCAGCATTTTTGTCTTACTGTCGTCAAGTTTTTTCCCGATACTTCTAGTTAGCGCCCACGTTGTGCATCCATATAGCAGTATCCTAACGACCACTGCTCGCAAAACAATAATTCAGTGAATATAAATGCTAGTTCCAAAGAGCAATTATAATAGTACACTGAGGCAATACAAGAATTAAAAAAATGTTTTAATACATTCTGGAATGACGATGGGCTTCATTCGGAAATTTAATAATTCTTTTTAAGTACTTTAATAATGATAACACTTTTGAAAGAAAAAAATGCAACTATGCATGAATTCGATTGAAAAATAATTCAGCTGAATAGCATGTATTGTGGGAGAACATTTCCATTTCATCTGCAGTTTCTCGTGCCAACTTAAAAAAATGTAGCCATAATTATTTTGTTAGAAATTAGAAAGCCAAGAGCAAGATTGTTTTATTTTCACGAGAGATAACAATTTTAATTATAGAAAAAAGATGGCTGAAAGGAACATTCAGATTGTGTTTGTACACTCACACACACACACACGCATATATATATATATATAGTTTGATTCGTGAGTGTGTGCGTATATATATATATATATATATGCACACACAAATTTATGATTATGGATATATACACAAACACACACAAACATAGACATGGACACACACACACACACACACACACACACACACACACACACAGAGGCACACACACACACACACACACACACGCACACACACAGACACACAAATATATATATATATATATATATATATACTAAGCGTAGGGAAGATAAAACAAGTTTGAATAAGATGAGAAACTAGTAACAACAAAAAATGAGTTAATCTTTAAAAATATTTATTTATACGGAGGCTATCTATTTTCTGTGTGCCAAATATCTTTTTAAAGAATGTAAAATGACGTAAGAACACTAAAAACACCTAGCTGTAAAATAGGCCACTACAGCAGAAAAAATAAATAAAAGAAGCTATAAAAAAAAAAAAAATTTCCCTGGAGTGAATAACTACATGAAGCAAGAAAAAAAGACCCCAGCACACTTCACAAAACTAGTGGGACTTAAAAGACAAATCTAACTAGTACGATAAAGGTAACCGGCGTATCTCGAGTTACTTTCTAGTTACATTTGACACAATGCCATACAAACTTGCAGGGACGAAAAGAAAAAAGAAAGAAAGAATGAAAGAGAGAGAAAGAATGGAACCTAAAACTAAACAAGGTTATTTTATTTATGGTAACATATTCTTTGCCTTAAGATCTAAAACTTATTTACGCTTTTGCGATAATGGAAAAGCAATTGTTGCTTTTTGCGAGAAGCTCTCCATCTTCCGGGATATTATTGATTTGATCTATCCTGTTGAGACATTGAAGATTGTTCCAAACATAAGTTAATACTGGGTTATGATACTGTCTAAAAGGTAAACAGGTCGAATGGAAATTGAGAATTCGGATGTTTATAAGACAAATATAATCGCGTGTCCCACGACATTGAAATTGAGACAAAAGTGTCGATGATGAGTGTCTTGCAATGACTTTTCACTATTTGCTTTAATACTTAGAATTTCAGGTCATACAAGACGTTCATGTGTCCGATTTGGAATTTAAAGGATAATAATAAGGCAAGTGGTGTAGGTGGTGCCCGTGATGTAATGGTTATCGTCGTAGGAAATAGACACGGCGGCTCCGTGTTCAGATCCTAGACCAGGCTAATTGCATTTCACATAGCGGTAATAACCTTGGGAAAGGTATGAATCCAATTATTCTCCCTCCAGTTATGGGTAAATATTAGGGCAGACTGGGTTCTTCAGCTTTGGTGAGGCAACTAATCTAGGAGAAGGAAAACTCTGAATTCAAACCTGTTAAACTCCGCTTAAAAGTTGACCTTGTATCATATCCTACCCGATCGGAGGGGTTGGTAAATATGGATAATAATCAGGCAAGCAATAAAAAAGAACATGGACGACAGAGTCAACATTGCCTATCAAATTCTAAATCTAAAAGGGTGATTCAATTAGATGAATGTTTTTTAAAAAGAAACAAAATAAGTTTCTCTCTTAATTTTTTTCCACAGATTTAAACTCTGTATTGTTCGAAATTGGTTTAGAGCAAAATTATTTTAATTTCCTAAAAATGTATTTTAAGGCAATTCAAAATGGCGACAAATTAGGGAGCTTCAGGGGTACGTCATCAAATTTATGTTGGATGAAAGGAGCGGACCATGAGATATTTAGTGAAGAATGTGGGATGAGTAAGAAAAAGCAGGTTTTAGACTAAAAATATTCGCAAATAGGTTAAAAATTGTTTTCTGCTACAAGCCTAAGTCGAAAAGAGAGGTCACTGAAAGGGAATATCCGGTAAAGGAAGTTCTGGACGCAGCGGTCAGTAAACAATGATATACTGATAGTTTTCCGGAACATTAATGGACGTATCACCATTAATTTACTTAAAAAGGGACCACGATAAACAATGTTTCCAATTGTTTACTCGGAAAGGTGTCCTCGTTGTCTTGTGGCTAACGCCTTGAATTGTGACATCGTGGCAACCGAGTTCAAACGTCTGTCCCATTGTGACGTTCACTTTCAGATTAATACCCTTGGGAAATTATGAACCCTCTTATACACCCACCAGCAATAAGTTTAATAATGCCACAACTGTTCTACATCGATAGCTTTAGAATTAAATATCCCCCGCAGTTTGATATGCCAAAAATAAGAAACCAAAACTATAGCCAAATCTATCAGTCAATTAAAAATTATGTCCTGTGAATTCAAACCTGAACACAGAATCTAACAAACATGACACGTTTTTAAGTTCTATGTATTTAGATATAAAATATACACTGTTAATTTTGTATATCGCCATATTTGAAAACAAACTTTAATCGTCAAACTCATAAGATATTTATTAAATCATACTACACCAGAAAACAGAGATCATATGTTTTAATAAAGTCAGTGCTATCTCTTCATTAGATGAAACCCTCTGAAATTAGTAGGCGAGTTCATATGTTATATGATAAAGGTAATAACTTATTATATTTATCATTTTTTTGCCAATTATATCTTATTATTTAGTTTGGTAAGGCTTTGAACTACTCGTTGTCTCTAGGTTCAAGTGTCGTATACAGACGTAGTCGCACACTCGCACAGAAAGGGTATGACAATCAAGGTCCATCATAATAATCTATCAGACCGGAAATGAGGCTGGTCGCGCAATTGGGGTCAATTGAGTGAATAGATGACCCGGAAGAAATGCCCTGAGAATTTTAGGATTTTGAAAAAGTAGAGTTGAGGTACGAGCGTCGAAGCAGGAGGTTGAGTTTTTCGCATCTGATCAGAGTAGATCAGTTTTAGTCTCAACCGGGAGAGATGAGTTGGTATCTTAAACACTACAAGAAGTGTTGTCTGTAGGTGGGTGTCAGCATGGTATGGTTAGGATAGGCCCTCCCTTATGAATTCTATTTCCGTCACCGTGTCACCAAGTACTGGAGGCAGAAAGAAATAAACTCGTTCGTATCAGAAATGTCAGGGTCCGCCTGTATTATCATTAGTATTTTTAATGAGGTGCCCGTGGTGTAATGGTTATCGTCGGAGGAACTGGACACGGCGACACGACTTCAAATCCTGGACGAGACTGAAAGCATTTCACATAGCACTAATACCCTTGGGAAAGGTATGAATCCAATTATTCTCCCTCCTGCTATGGGTAAATAGTAGGACAGACTAGGTTCTTAAGCCTTGGTGAGGCAACTAGTCTAGGAGAAGGAAAAATCTGAATTAAAACCTATTAAACTCCACTTAAAAATCGACCTTGTATCATATCGTGCCCGAGCGGAGGGGTTGATAAATATGATGTATATTTTTATTGATATCATCTCAGTATAGAAGGCATATACCTCAGCAGAAATACCACATCTATTAGAAGTGGTGTCAACATATGCGTAAGTAAAGCATTGAATGCTATTGGCAAGTTAATGGACAGATAGAAACCGGATTCTCTCTTGTAATCTAAAATGGAAATTCATCAAAGTTGTAGCTGTGTCAGTTCTGTAACGTAATTGAGCGGCTCATAGGAAACTGAATGAATAAACGAAGAAACAAGTAAATAAATAAAGCAGACAGTAGTCGTGGTAATTAAAAATGACTAAGGAAAACCGGAGGTCCGACATCTCTAGCGAATATGGGAGCGGAAGCATGTTTCAGCTCCCGACACGGTAGACGGAAGGAAGAGGTCGAAAGTTTAAGAGCTCCAAATATTGGGGCACCCCAAAGGAGGTGTTAGACCCAGTGAACAAGTATGTTAGTTACAGAAAGAAATTCAAGGTCTAGGGCTGCTCATCTTTTTCTCACTAGGATATGTTGCTTATAGTTGTTTAGTTGTCGGTCGTCTCATGTTTCGATACTCATTTTCTTTCTGTGGCCGCTACTTGCTACTTAGTAGTAAATAAACCTTTGGTGTGTGTTTAACTGTTTCGTCAACTTTGTTACCACCGGGAAGTCACGAAGGCGGTCTATGGTCGCTTTGATACACCATCATCATCATCATCATGTCATACTCTCAGCACGGACATTCCGGACCGTTTCTAACCACACCTTTGCTCGTCGATGTGAAGGGGTCTACAGGGGTACAACACTCACGAGCTGGTCCCTACTTCTCCAGCAGTGTCCTGCGTGCTTGGTTCGTCTAATTTTGATAGTTTTCGTGATGGGTGGTAGTTGGCTGTATAGCTGCAGCTTTGTGGGATATTGTCTCCAGGAATTGTTCAATATTGCTTGCGGCATTCTTGTGTAATTGCCGTCAAACCTTTTTCTCCATCGATTTAGTCAGCGTCTATGTGGTGCATCCATATAGCAGTATCGACACGATTATTGCTTGGAAGAAACAGCGCTTCATTTTATCGGCTTCTCTCATCAACCAAGACAGACATCGACATGAGACAGGCAAAGGCATGGACAGCTATCGATTGCTTTGATACAGTTATAGTAAAAGTACAATTGTATAGTTGACCCACTTGGACTTTAAAAAAAGGTTTGTTGAAAATCTAAATAAGAATTACACAAGTATAGTGCAAGCTGTTTGGAACAAATATTGGAAATAGCACTCTAGAAATAGCAATTGTACAGCCACTTACATCCTGTCAAACAAACGATCCAAATAACACGAACAGGGCATTTTGGATACCGCCGGAAATGAAAGAAGAATACTATGAACTCCTGCAGAAGGACACATTAATGTTGCCATATAATCAGAAATTTAAATGAATCAGCCTCGGGCGGACACTGGACGACTTCAAGGGGACTTGACAAGAGTGAAAATTGATAGGGACAGAGAGTTAGAGTGAGTCTAGAGAATCGATGTTGTCGGTATGCCTTGATGGTGATCATGACAGTAATTAAATAAAAAAAACATCAAGAAAAATCTCTGGTTAATGTAGAACAACATGTCTAACTAAAAGATTATACATTATTGTTCCAATGTGTTTGACTCAATAACTCTTGCGCTGATGATGGAGCTGGTCACCCACTGTGGCAATCAACAGGAGTAGTCCATCATATTTAGGCTGTAGCGTCCTTGCTATCTAGTTTCCATCACTGAAATATTGTGGTAAAATCTTTTTCCATGGTCATCACGTATCTCACCCAGGTTAGGTATAAAAATCGGGACAAGAATACAATATTATTACGTTCTTTGTAGTACTTTTAGGAAGTTGTTCATGAAATCAACATTGTTTTAAGCGCTCTAAGTCCCCCTCCCCTAACAAAAGTATGTGAAGGTGTCATCTTCTGCTAGATCAAGTTGGTTAACATTATAGCTGAACTTGCAGTTGGTTATCAATTGTCTGATCTCATGAGGAACGAAAACGTGTTTTTTCAGGACTGTATCACTTTTCTAAGCATTGAATTTTTTGCAGGTGTGGCAATCTACAAGGATCATGTATAGTTCTTTTCAAAAAGTTCTGAATAAATCCGAGCTTAATATATAACGTATATAATCTAAAGAGGACCGTTTAGAGGCATGCAAATGGCAAATGATATATACTCAATAAAATCTTGACGTGTTAAAATAAGTCTAAGCATGGGTACGAAATCAACTCATTTGGTTGAATAAAACACATTTTTTAACGTTTTTTTCTTTTCACTAGGAAGAATTTGTGAACCAATTTTATTGATATGCATTATTCTTTAACTGAAATGCCAAAACTTGAACCGGGATTTTGATTTTAATCAGTGTGATAATCACATTGGTTTTGAGCATAGTTGGATTAATCTTTATTTGAAACCTCTTTTAATATTGATCTGTACTCGTGATTGTTGAGGATTATTCCTCGATACTCCAACGCTCATAAATGCAGCCTAAACTATTTTATGAATTTTTTTTCAACCAAATATATAAGATTTTATTAGTTTTTAGCAAACAATTATACGGAAAAAAAACTCATTATATTAAGCATAATTCATACGAAAATTTACCGTCTAGGAGTCTCCGTGGCATAATGGACAACGAGCGAGATTACAACAATGTTGTAGGCGATATGCATTCACTTTCGGACTAACACTCTTGAAAAAGGTATGAACCCTCTTATCACCTTAGATAATAGCTTTACTGTTCTTCGACGAGAATGGCTGTGGCATTAAATAACCAAGAAATTTGATAGGCCATAAAACAAAGAAAGCAAACCAAGACCTAAACTTTAAAGCACTAAATCTCTGCTCAAAAAATTGGTATAAATAGCCGTCAAAAATTAAGCCCACACATTATATATATATATATATATATATATATATATATATATATATATATATATAAAAGAGAGAGAGAGAGAGAGAGAGAGAGAGAGAGAGTTACATATATAGATAAATAGATAATCTAGCGAGAAATGTTGTTTTAATCGTGGTTTGGTCGTAAGTATTTTAAATCTAAGCAACGCCTATTTGAAATAAAGTCTTCAAGAATGGAAGGCTTTGACAGACAGACAAACAGACAGATAGATATTTAAATAGATAGATAACAATACAGGTAGGTATAAAAAGATAGATAGATAAATAGATAGCCAGCCACGTATTTTTTATTTGTTTAGAGTGAATGTTGAATTTATTTTTTGATTTTATTTTAATAGACAGAAACAAATTCGCTCGTAATCGCCAACAATAAACCTTTCATTTTGTAATTCACTTGAGGGAAGCAATTTTTTTTTTCAATAAGTGTTAATGTCGCCTTTCTTTGCTTTCAAAATAACTGCCACATCCTTGAATGAAGCCAAACATTTGAAACTATTAAAAAAGAAATCGGTAAAGAAATATAAGTTCAGGAGACTACTTTTTTTAGACGATCGTATTATATAAACATTTCGTACCTCTCCTTTTAAATCTTTGTATTAGAAGTAATTCACTCTCTGAAGGGAATATATACGTATATAATCTGGTTTTGCTTAGCGTAATTTTTACTCCGGGGACGATTTTCCTTCTTTATTGATTTATTTATTCATTATCCGTTTTCATATCTTTTCTCCTTATCACCATTGATTTTTTAAAAAAGTTTTATTTCTGATGATTTTGATAATGTAAGTAACTTAAGCAAAACATTCGATAAATTGTCAAATCCCTGTTAGAGTAGACACAATGTAACGCGCCATTGATCGTCTATAATTAATCACTAACTATGTTAAATCTTTTCGTCTTTGTAATGCATAATGGCTTGAGTAGTCAAAGGGGTCTTCCCGCGGGAGTTTTCGGACGAAGACAACGACCAGTTATTCTATATAGGCATTTCATTCTGTTCTATTCCTGAGCTCCATAACCTACTATAAGTTATTAAACGTAGGATCAAGAAATAAGGCAGTTTGGAAAATCAGATTAGTATGTTTTGCTTGCGACCAAACGTAATCCGAATGAAAAATAAACATTTTCCTGTGAGAGGGAGATAAGCGTTTTGGAAACAAATTCGTTTTCATATTCCAGATTTGCTTTCAAAGCAGTCTTCTTTTTTTATATTGACGGCTTCCATTAAAGGCCTCACTAACTTGTAACCTTTTAATATTCATATAGAAGGTAGACTTAAAAGTTCATAGGTTGAAAATTTCATTTGCTTAAAATCTCATAGGTTGCAAATTTCGTATAATGACACCATATCTGGTCTTGTTTTTTACCAATTTGATACAAGCACTGCAACACCTATGAAAAAAATCTAACTCATTCTGTCCTGATGGTGGGAGAACAGAGATATTCATGTCTTTCCCAAAATTCTCTTCTCCAGGATTGGAACTCAGATCACTTTGAACTTTACTAATGCATTTGGCAAAGCATTACTCTACTTCTATTCACCGCCACCTTTGGATAAATATATGGACAGATTATGCCTAAGAGTCGATTTACGGCAACCAGTCGAGAAAAAGAAAATCCGTTAGAATTCATACGACTTATAATCTCTTTCAAAGTGCGAGAGACGGTCTGACAGGCGTTAGGGATTTTTAAAAGGGTTAGCAACTCAGCCAGTCCGTCACTTGCAGACAATAAGTAGGCTTAAATTTCCGAATTTGAGAGGACCTCCAGTCATCGGTTGTAGGCTACAATTTATGGAACGATATATTACCTTCAACAACCCAGAACTAGCACGTCACGTCTTCTTCATTTGAGACTGGACCAGAGAAAAATTGAAACACAGTAATTAAGAGCGAGGATTTTTTTCAATCATTCTGTATGTGACTGTCTTTGCTTTTTCAAAGAAATTTTCGCATCCAATTCATCTCCTAATAGTCTCCGTGAACTTTCCAAGAGACCTAGATATTAAACAATATCTGAATTCTTTCTCGATAAAAATGCATTACCTGTGAAAGAATTTTTTCTAATAATTGCTTTTTTGTCATGCCCGTATTACAGAATTCAGTTTGACACTGTTTCAAAAATATTAATGAAGAAATGCGGTTTATTAAATCACTAACGTTCATTAAATTGTATCTTAACACAGAAATGAAACAATATCCAACCACTTTTATATAGTCATAAAAAATCAACTATCTATAGTTTGTTAGGTTAGTTATGATTATTGTAGATTATTTAATGTCAAATACCACCTTTCTCTCTCTCTCTTTCTCTCTCTCTCTCTATATATATATATATATATGTGTGTGTGTGTGTGTGTGTGTGTGTGCGTGTGTGTGTGTGTGTGTTTGCTCTGAGCACGCATTTGCAAGCGAATAGTTTGTAGATAACATTTTTAAACAAACCAGAGCCTAATTCTTTGCGAAGCATTTCAATTTTTTCAAACATTGCTTTTTAGCACTAATAATTACATTTAAATGAAACAATTTGTTTACACACCGTTAAATGGTTTCAGTTATTTTATCTGACCCATACATGTAATCCTAACCGGAACTGCCACTCCAGAGTAGAGTGGACCTGGAAGTAATTGTAATGAAGTAGTTATCCACATTTACCAAAGTTCCAGGACTGGTGCCTCACCATCAGATACAGTTTAGTGTCATATCCAGGACACTTGTTGCATTGGGTCTTATGCCTCCACAGAAACGCAGTCGGCATAATCTATAGCCACAACCGACCGGGTTCCAATTATTTATAGCGGAATTTTAACGCTCAAATATAGAATTTAGCGTTTTCTATCCCGTGCTCAGACATCTTGATCTATGATGGATTTTGTTTTTCATTCGAATTTGGAACAACAATGGCAAGTTATGTTCGGATATTGAACTCGTTTCAGTGATGGTTATCTTAAATTTCTGCAACACTCCAAGGTTAATTCGATTTGAAAATAATCCTTTGAGTTGAGAAGGTATAAGAACTTTTCTCGCTTACACCTATCAAATATAGAATATGTATTAAACCTAGTCAAGATTTTAAAGTAGATTCTTTTTCCTGTCAGGAAGCAAATCTGAATATTTACAATTCCTTCACGTAGAGACTGTCTACTTCTGTCCAAGAACCATTATTGATATTTATATCATGTGTCTGAGGACAGTATTACACGAATCAGACGAGGGGCGTTGGTAGGTAGATAGCAAGATATTTGATGCTTTTCCAAAATTCCATATTGGTGTCATAAGAGCAGAGCAAAAATTCTTTCCAAGTGTGTCATATTTTTTTCGTTCAAAAATATGTGCCGAACTTTTATTTTACACTAAGAAAAAACAAAACAAAAAAAAGGGTCTGTTTTTTTTTTTTTTTTTTTTTTTTTTTTGCTTTATAAACAAGTCATTTAATGAATAAGGCAAATATTGCCAAAAGAGTTGTCACACGAAAGCACAACTTAAAGAACAACCTTTTTCAAGGAAATCAATGGTGATGAGTCATTTCATATAACAGAAAACCGCCAGCGAAACCTTCTTTACTGATCACGGTACCGGGAACTTTTTTCATGACCAGAGTGTCAGTATATTCTAAATATTAATATTGGGTTCATAAAACCAAAGAAAAACACATGCTAAGCATGCCGTTTTTTTGTTGCTCAAAAGAATATTATGATCTTTGATTTAAACGATAAAACGTATTTGATTTTGTTTTGTATACGAGGATTTTTTAGTGAATAAGTTGAATATTTAGAAAGGAGTTGTCAGTAATAAGGACTACTTAACTTTTCCATGGAAACCAATGAGGAAAATTTCTTCATATACCAGAAGTCTTTCATCTTTACTCACTGCTGCACCCGGAAGCTTTTTCTCTAATGGAGAGTCAGTGTGTTTCAATATCCATATTAGTCTCATAAGAACAGGGAAAATTCTTTGTGATATTTTTTGTTCGAAACTAGTAAATTTAAACGATAAATTCTATTTTATAAAGAAGTTTGATTTTTGTTTTCAGGACGAGGTTCAGAAAAGAAGGGTGAATATTGAGTTAGAATTTGCAAGTAGGAAGTACCTTTTACAGTTGTTCCTTTTTATCTTTGATTTGGCTTCTTGATCTAACGACATACCACCCTTTGGGGGTTATTTAATGCCAAGGCATCCTCTCAGAAGAACGGCTGTGTTAGAATTTAATCCATAGCTAAGGGGTTAAGAGTGTTCATACTTTTCTAGTGAGTATTACTCTGAAAGTGATCTTAATAGCACGTCTGGAGTTCGACGTTGCCTACTGAAATGTCGTAGTACAAACTTTTTCAGGAAAAAATCAATAGAGATGAATTATTTCATGTCATTGATGACTGTGAGTATTACTATTTCTATTTTTTTAATCAGTCTACTCCTAGCAAAACTCTGGTTATCCCATTTGTAAAATACTTTTGACTAGAATATTCTTCACCGTACGCATCACGCATTTTCCCGTAAAATTCACATGGTTTATACATTTAAGCCTCCAGAAATTTAATAATATACTTCTGTCCAAGCCTGGAGCACTCTGTTTGATTGGTCAGCACTTTGAATAGACTTAAAACAAATATTTCATCAAGATTAAAATAATTTCCCAGCAAATCAATTCCAAACAATACAGAGTGTACTTACATTTATCGAAAAAAAATCAGAAAAAATATTCTGCATTTTTAAAAAGTTCTTGTATGCAGAAATTGTTCATGTAATTTTTCGTAAAGAAAGAGAAAAATGTTTTTTGTGCAATTTTTCGGACTGTTGTCCTCATCTTTATTGTTGTTAAGCAAAATGTTTCTGCCGGTGTATCCTCTGGCTTTCCTCAGGTCTCTTGTTTATCTGGGCATAGAGACGATTCAGTCTGAGAAAGTTTGACTGTAAATGATTTCCCAGGTTTAATTTTATCTATGCCCTGATAAACAAGAGACCTGAAGAAGGCCAGAGGATACAACGGCCGAAAGGTTGCGTTTAGATGATTAAAGCAGTCTTAAAAATCAAACACAAAATATTGCACATCAAACCTTATTCCCAAAAAACAGACAAATAAAGAGAATAAAGTTAATTCATTTGCGTACGGAATTTTGATGTGTCTTTGAGGTTCTAGTAACATTCAGTTAAAAAACTATAACGTGCATTTATGATAGCTGATTGCTATAATCAATGTTAACAATCTGCATGATTACCGATTGGTAAGGTGAACAAAACATTGTTATTATCAGTGGAATTTTAGTTTCATGTGGAATTCATTGAAAAAAAACAGTATTGGATATTATGGCCGCTATAACAGAACCATTCAGCACGTAGAAAGAATTTAAAATATATGTGGCTTATAATACAATATAAGCGTCATATATGAATAAATTACCATTACATACACATATATAAGTGTGTGTGTGTGTGTGTGTGTGTGTGTGTGTGTGTGAGTTTATGCGTGTGCAATTGTTTGAGTAGCCCAAAGAGATGGCGCCAATCGAAAGAGGTAGTATATTGTAGGTGTTTTGGGGCATATATATATATATATATATATATATATATATATATATATATATTTGTAAACAAATACCTTGTCGGTGATTTTGTTTTAAACGAGTTATGAGGACTCATTTTTGGCACAGTGTGAAACAGTTTTGAGCATTCCTATTAAACCCTTATGTCTATTTTGCAAACATTTCTATCTAATACACAAATGTTGCAAACAGCTGTATAGCTTTAAATCTGGTGATAGAGACGAAACCATTAATCACATAATAAGCGAATGCCGTAAATTAGCGCTGAGAGTGTATAAGACTAGACTCGTGTGGCTGGACAAGTTGATCCACAGGGAATAGTCCCAGAAGTTAAGTTTAACCATAAGAACATATGTTATTGGCCCAACCCATAATCCGTCTTGGAAAATGAAACGCACAAACCTCTGTGGGATTTTCAGGTACAAACGAATCACCTAATCACGGCCAGACGACCAAAACCAGTGATAGTAAACAAACAAAAAGAAAACTTGTCGAAGAGTGGACTTACTGCTCAACACAGGATAAAACTGAAGGAATGTGGAAAGAGAAATAAACACTTCGACTTTGCTAGAGAATTGATACATAAAAGTGACGGTGATTCCAATTATAATTGGCGTGCTCGGCACAATAGCCAAAAGATTACTAAGAGGACAAGTGAAGACCATCCAAACTACGGCATTATTGAGATCGTTCAGAATAATTAGGAGAGTCCTGGAGTCTTGAGGAGACTTGCTCTCGCTCAAAATCCAGTGGAAAGCCATCAGCTTACGCAGGTTTGAAAAACACTGAAACGAGTAAAACCATAATTTGGAGATATAAACAGATCGCCCAATCTTGACCAGACGACCAGATTTAGTGACAGTAAACCAAAAAAAAAAAAGGAGCTTACTGAATAGTGGACTTTTTCGTACCAACGAATAACAGATTAAATATAAAAGAAGGAGAAAAGAGAGATAGATACCTAAACCTAGCTTGAGAACTTTTTTAAAACTATGGAACAGTACAAGGACTGGAAGACTTGGAAATAAGACAAAAAGTGGAGACCCTCCAAATTACAGCATTGTTAAGATCGGCCAGAATATTGAAAAGAGTCCTGGAGATTGAGGAGACTTGTTGTCACTCAAAATCCACTGGAAAACCATGAGCGAACTCTAGTGGGAAAAACTTTCAACGTAGTCGCATAATATTACTTAGTAAATTATTAAACACTTTTATTTGTTCCATATATTTCAACTCCAAGCTTAAGCTAACAGTTGTTTTATAGGGTAGACCAGCGGTTAAATCACACTGAAAGTCAGATGAGATCTTCTCAGAAAAGAACTTATGACACTATATGTGTAGCGCCTATATATACAGCTAACTAAAAAAATCATTTCTGATCAACGAGACAAAAGAGAGAGATAAATACTGAGTATTTCACACACACACACACACACACGCATATATATATATATATATATATATATATATATATATATATATATATATATATACTCAATTTCGTATAATGAGCGTTTCTTAGAAAAGAATTACTATTCCATATAGGTGGCACCTATAAACCTTGTTCATCAATAATCATTTACAACAGTAAGCTTGATTGGGCGCAATGCATTAGTATTCCATTGCCATTCTTTTGCAGCATTCTAGAAGATACGGTGAGATGACGAAGAATGAGATGAACAAAGTTGTCACTTGATCTTGGTAATAAAACAGATGATAAACACGTTCTTAAAAAGACCCAAAATCAGGTTCGTTTCGGATGCTACTTTTTTGACTGAACTAATAAGCACGATCATCATGATCAAGTTGAACCGATAGTATGGACTTCCTTGACTCTCTTTTTGTCTCTGTTTCTCTCTTCTTCTCTTTCCCTCTCTTTCTCTCTCAATATCTTTCTTATTGATTATCGCTCTTTGTAAATCCTCTAGACAACATTGAGGGTCACTACAGTGCGGGTCTTTTTACATTTGTGTAGTCTACAACCAAAATGCCTCAGTGGCACATCATCTGCCTTTTGCTTGTTTTTCTTAATGTGAAATTGTTCAGTTTCATTTGATCTATTGACGTTTATATTGATATGAAGGAACTATTAATTAGGTTAGAAATTTTTGTCCGTCATAAATTGCGAGGATGTTTAAGCCTTTTAGTAGACAACTATTTTCCGTGGTAAAATAAAAGAAATAAGGAATTTTAAAATATCCTTGGTTAGGTTTTGCTTTGATTTTGGTTTTATGGCATATCAATCATTGTCGGTTATTTAATGCCAAATACCGTTTTTACTTATATGTTAAATATTTGATTTGTAAACACATTTTGTAGATACACACTGATAAATGATCACATAGTTTTATTTCTGACAATTCAATTTAATATAAGTTGAAGATAAATGGTTCCAAATATAGTTACATATCCCTTACAATTCAATTAAACATCAGTCATTTGTTTACACGCGGTTAAATGATGGAGGTGCCTGTGGTGTAATGGTTATCGTTTTAAGAAATGGACACGGTGACACGAGTTCAAATCCTTGACGCGACTGATAGCATTTCACATAGAACTAATACCCTTGGGAAAGGTATGAATCCAATTATTCTCCCTCCAGCTATGGGTAAATAGTAGGGCAGACTGATTTATTCAGCCTTGGTGAGGCAACTAGTCAAGGAGAAGTAAAAATCTGGTTTCAAACCTGTTAAACTCCGCTTAAAAATTGACCCTGTATCATATCCTGCCCGAACGGAGGGGTTGGTAAATATGGTTAAATGATCAAACAGTTCTATTTCTAACAATTCAATTTGGTACAAGTCATTAGTTTGCATGCTGTTTGAATATCAATCGTTTCTTTTTGACCCGTAGATAGGATTCAATCAGGTACTACCACTCTGGGACAGAGTCCACCGGTGTACGATGGCAATGAAGGGGTACTCAGCATTTCAGAAAGTTCTAGCATTACTGAAGTCTCACTATCCGATAGTTTCGTGTCATGTCAAAACGCTTGTTGGGAAGTATTACCCTTCAGCGGGGATGCAGTCGGTGTATTCTATAGCCCCAGCCGACTTGGCTAATAATCACTGGAGTATTGAATTTTGAACTACTGTCTGTCGATCACTCCAACAAAATACTGACCACATAGACTATGTTGGTGAAGGAAGCCAGTAACATAACAATCAGGAATAAAGACTGTTTCGGTAAAAATCGGACACATTGTCTTTACAGATAATATTCAACATTGGCACTAATATATCAAATATCTTCAACAATATCCTGACTAAAGAAAACATATAATTAATTAAACCTTCCAACAAATTAATATCACACCAAAGTATTACAAAAGCGAACAGCGCCTACAAAAAAAAACAACAACAAAAAAAACCAAAAAAAAACAATAGTATGAAGAGGATCAGTCGATATGATCAAAAGTCTGGGAGAGCAGATCTTAGGGTGACTGGAGGGTAATCAAATGGAACCTAATACTAAAAAAAAAGACTAGCAAGAAGATGCCCCCCCCAAAAAAAAACAAAGCAGATCATTAAAAAGAAAATATATGTGTTCTTTAACCTAACAACAATAACTTGCTAACAATAAATATATATATAATATTGATGTCCTAGAATTCTGAACAGCATTACTGAAACTAAAGTAAAATTTTAGTAGATGTCTACTACATCTTATAAAAAGGAAATATCACAGAATCTCTTAATTAGTCTCGCGTTCTTTTATAGTTGTTTCGTTACACATAACAAGATGTGTGAAAAATTTTGAATTAACATTTTTGTTTCTTTTTTTTTAGTGGCATAAAAATCTTCGTGGGTTTGTCAATACCATATCTATCCTTGAAGAAGAACGTCGACTTGCATAAGAGGTTCATGCCTTTTTCAAAGGTACTAATCCGAAAGTGAAAGTAATAGCGTGACCGGAGTTCGAACTCACATGGTACAATGTCGCAGTCCAGCATGTCAGCAAATACACAACTGCTGTTTTGAGTGAACGATGTATAGAAAGTGACTCATAGTAATATACCACCAATATTTCTGATCGAACAAAAGATCAACTTGCCCCTTAAGCTGGGACTGTAGTATACGCCGATCGCTTCGCTGCAGAGGGGTAAGAATCCCAAACGAGTGCCCTGTACATGACTGTAAACAATCTGATGCTGCGGTTCTAGTAATGGTGGAACTTTGGGGAATGCAGAGTGACCATTCATTGCCATCACTCCCAGGTCCACTCTGAACCGGAGTTGTAGCACCTGATACGGTCCTAAGTATGGGTCAAATAGAACTAAACTGCAACTTATGCTAAAATGAATTGCTTAAAATAGAATAATTTTGACATTTAAACTACGAACAAGCTAAATCGAATTGTTTGAAATGGAAATTTTTTGAATGCTAAACTGATTTGTTTGAAATGGAACGGTTTTTAACGTTGAAACTGTACTTACACTAAACAGAATTATCTGAAATAGCACTGTTTTGACATTTAACAGAGTGTAAACAAAAGGTATACTCATACTAAACTGAAT
Organism: Sepioteuthis lessoniana; assembly: GCA_963585895.1. Taxonomy (NCBI): domain Eukaryota; kingdom Metazoa; phylum Mollusca; class Cephalopoda; order Myopsida; family Loliginidae; genus Sepioteuthis; species Sepioteuthis lessoniana. Next base: position 107,683,549 of record OY757904.1, read on the forward strand.
CGTTTGAATTATAACTATTGAACTAAACTGCATAGCTAGAAATAGAAATTTTTTTGATAATTAAACTGTGTACTTATGCTGAATCGAATTGTTTGAAATAGAACTGTTTATTTTGCATTAAACAACCAACAGAGTTTAATATGCCATAAAACAAACCAAAAACAAACAACGTACTCAGAGGATATGCGAAAATTGATTTCTAAAAAGAAATCTTCATGAAATCTTACCTAGTATCAAAGAAGTAAATCTGATTTCCGAAAATGTTTTTTTGGTTTTAATTTTTATAAAGAAATTAATATTTATCCGCTTTAAATGGCTGCATGGTTGCTATTATTCTTTCACGACAGCTAATGTTCAACTCACAGATTCGATATGGCACCAGGTATTCGGCAATATTAATGTCAAGTGAACTTCTTGAATATTTTTGAAAAAAAAATATTTATACTCCGAATTGTTCATATGAGGCTGTCCCGATGGTATCGTAAATTAGCAAAAAAGTGTAATGAGTTTGTTAAAAAAATGTGCTTATCTGAAGATTGCAACTGTTGCTGTTACAAGGCTAGAGTGAATCAATAAAGGAATGTTTGTTACCAAAATTTGCTGTTCCCTGCATTACTCGAGTGACTCTTACAAGGGTAGCGTGAATTAGTTAAATTACTTAACGAGTTTGTTACAAAAAGTGTTGCTCCAAACATTGCACATGTTGCTGTTACGAGGTTAACGGCAATTAGCAAAATCGCGTAACGTGCTTTTTAACCAAGATATAAATGATTATTGTGGTGGAATAGTTTTCAGAGTTCTGCAATAATTTCTTAATTGATTGTCAATAAAACAAGCAAAGAGAAATAACAAATAATAGGAAGTTGAGTTAAACAGATACGGTTTTTATGTATTATTTTTGGCAATTTTCCGTTTTGTGTGCATTGACATAGAGGCCTATGCCTGCGGCTGCTCGTTCCAAACTATGCAGTAGCGTTTCGGCTTGGTCGGGTGTATTTGCCAGTATCGCTATGTCATTGGCGTAGTCGGCGTCGGTAATTGTTTTTGCGGGGTACCTTCTGCTTCTTTTCTTCGTCAGCTCGAAGACATTCTCTCTGATTTTGTCAATCAATGTTCTAAGTACGTAGTCTAGACAAATGATAAAGAGGTACGGGGCCAGCGTGTCCCCTTGTAGTACTCCTGCTACAATGTCGAAGTATTCTGTGCCTCCATCTGGTGATCGTACTTTTACTTTGGTGTTTCTATAGAGTATCGCTATTGCTGCTACGGTTTCTTTAGGTATGCCGTACGCTAGTAGGATTTGTTCCATCTTTCCTCTGTGAATGGAATCGAAGGCCTTGGTAAAGTCGACAGATATTAGTGTCACTTGTAGGTTTTTTGCTCGTACACGTTCAAGGATTCTACGGATGGTTACTATTTGTGACGTCGTGGATTTATTTCTTTTGAAGCCATCTTGGTTTTTCCAAAGTATGTTGTCGATTTTGGGTTCTATGCGGTTTCATAGCAGGGCATTGTAGATTTTAGCTGCTATGGATGTAAGTGTTATGCCTCGGTAGTTTTTGGCTAATCTGACGTCCCCCTTTTTAGGGATGGGAGTATTCATCCCTTCATCCATCTATCTATCGGATTTTGATTGTATACTGCGTTGCAGTGTCGGAGCAGTATGTCATCGAATTGTCTGGTCTTCCATACTTCTGGGGGAATCTCGTCCAGCCCTGCAGCTTTCCTATTTTTAATTTTTCTGAGAACCGAGTCGAGTTCTTCTTGTGTGAACAGTCCTAGTTTAATGTCTAATTGTTTACTAATTATTCTGGTGAGTGGTTCATGTGTTATTTTCGGTGGGTTTCCTAGTAGGTTTTCGAAGTGCTGTTTCCACAGTTTTATTCTTTCTTGATGGTTTGCTGCTTTCAGTTTTGCTTTGGCTGTGTTCTTTCTTCTACTTACTTCGTTTATTGTTCGCCAGGCTATCCTAGATTGTCTTTCTTCCACCGAGTCTCTAATCTTATCTATCTGATTTTGAATGTATTCTGTCTGTTCCTTTATATATATGCCTGCTAATTGATATTGTGCCATTTTTAGTTTTAAGGCATTAGTGTTTGTTAGGTTTTTTCGATAGTTTTTGGAGACTGTTTTCACTAGTGAACGTTTTTCTCTCACCGCTAAAGTTTCCCATGTGACTCTATATTTAGTTTTGAGTTTGTTGGAATGCATTTCGCTGCTGCCTCGAGGTGTGCATTGACGAAATTTTCATATTCGTCGTTTGGTGTACTTTTTTCCGTTTTTTCTTGTAGTGTTTCGAATCTGTTTCTTAATTCTAATACGTATTTATCTCTTATATCTATGTTGTTCAAAAGGGCCCAGTCATAGTGTTTGGTGGTCGCTGTTCGTTTGGCGTTTTTTCGTAGGCTTAGCCGTATTTTCGCCGTGAATATTCGGTGATCGGTGGACACACCCTCGAAAGAGGAGTATGCCTCGCAATTCAATGCAATATTCTTCCATTTCTTGTTTATAAGGACGTAGTCTATCTGAGCTTTAGTATTGTTTGCGTGCGTGTATGTCCATAGTTTGCCCTCCCTTTTTTGGTAGTTTGTATTGAGGCATGCTAATCTATTTTCTATCATGAAATCTGTTAGATGTTGCCCATTCCTATTTGACGTGTTGTGGAGGCTGTATTTGTTGTTTCCGTTTTTCGCGATATGGGCATTCATGTCTCCGCCAATGACTAACATGTTGTGTTTCGGGATGCTAAGCACTAATGAGGATAACTCATCGTAGAAGGTGACTAGTTCAGTTTCTTCACTAACATTGGTAGGGCTGTAGCATGAGATGATTTTTGCTCTGGGGTTGCCGTTAAAAGTAGCTGCCATTATTCTAGGTTGTATTTTCTCAATGCTATTTAGCGTTTTTAATGCTCTATGTCCTATAAGCAATCCTACCCCTCCTACTGCGGTTTTGACAGAGTTTTTCCATGCCCATACAGTGACGAGCGACCATCCATTGCCAGTTTTGTGATATTTGATATCTTCGGTATGCGTGCATCTGTGTTCTTGTATGCATATTATGTCAATATTACGTTCTACGGCCCATGCGATTAGCTCTGGTAGTTGTCCTATTCTATTTGAGGTTCTTACGTTAAATGTCGCTATTTGTAGTGTTTGCTTGCATTTTAGTAGTTTTCGTCGTTTGAGCTCTGTAGCTGATTTTTCGAACACTGAGGCCAGGGCTCCAAATGATTGACATATCCACTCTAGAAGGAACCCCTCTTAAACTAGTAGACAAATTCACTTACCTAGGAAGCAGCGTCGAATCAACCGAAAATTACATCGAAACGAGGTTAACGAAAGCATGGACAGCTATCAATTGGCTATCGATTCTATGAAAATCAGACCTAACCGGTAAAATGAAACGCAGTTTCTTCCAGGCAGCGGTCACATCGATATTGCTATATGGGTGCACTACATGGACGCTAACAAAATGGCTGGAGAAGAAGCTAGACGGCAATTACACAAGAATGCTGCGTGTAATCTTGAACAATCCTGGCGGCAACACCCCACAAGACACCAACTGTACGGCCACCTGCCCCCTATCACGAAAACTATTCAAGTTAGACGAACCAGACATGCAGGACACTGCTGGAGAAGCAGGGACGAACTCATAAGAGATGTACTCTTATGGACCCGCACACATGGCCGTGCAAATGTAGGACGACCAACATGAACATACATTCAGCAGCTATGTGAGGATACGGGATGTTGTCCTGAAGACCTACCTAGGGCGATGAACAATAGGGAGGAGTGGCGAGAGAGGGTCATGGATATCCGCGCAACCAGCACGACATGATGGTGATGATGATTTTTGGCAAAAAGTGATAATTTACAAAATATTTTTACCTTTGGATGATATTTTTTCTATAAGTTGAGTGTACATGAATGTCTTCAGTATTTTTTTAATTGCTTACTTGAGTGTCATTATGGGGTAACTTTCAAAATAAAACTTGGTAATCATCGTGATAACCGAGACTGATATTTTGGTTGAACTGATTTAGTCTCTGGAAAATCTCTTCGATCTGTTCACTAGGAGAATCTGGCAAAGATAGAACGGCCTAGAAATCTGGCCAACTAAATTTTGGCATCAAAATAAGGACAAGTTATTCAAGGAAATAATAAGACACGTGGGTCTTTTTTCTAGCACAAGATAAATCAGTTTTTAAATTCAATGAAAAACTTGGGTCTTCGAGATCGTTACATGATATCTTTTGGGAGGTAGCCACGTATGAAAGAATTATACTGAGCGAAATATATATATATATATATATATATATATGGATCTTTTCAAACAATACAATTCAGCAATCAATATAATCTATTAAAAACATACCCATGTCATTTGCTTACATTTTTCTCCAGACATACAAAATCATATAATTTAATCAAATAATTAATTCAACTTGATGAATTTTAAATCCGTAGAATTTAATTAAAGTTGTATTTATTCTAATTCATTGGGAAATTGCTCTTCAAATATAAATCAAGAAACACTGATATTTACAACAATTGTTTGCATATTTGATTATTTTATTATTACATTATGTGACGTCAGGCAATGATAGGTTGAACTGTGCTCTTTTGAAATGATTCAGCACAAGACCACCCACCAGGAATTAGATTTGACGCTTCCCCTTATTTATTTACAAATGTGTCACGAATCTATATTCATAGCCAATAAGAGTGTCGGAGAATAGAGCATTTTGAATGTAAGCGCAAAACTCGTTATATTCACATTACAAGTAAAATTATAGGAATGCCCAAATAATGCAGAGTTTTGTGACAGGAAATTCATCATCTATATTTAAAACATAGCGTAAAAATATAAAAATGGTCTTCAAAATCACTTTTCGTCTTTTTACGAAAAATATACAATCCGGAATTTCTCAATAAAAACATATTCTATCTATTATAATGTAATTTAATTCTGCTGTTAGTTTATTAGTTCCTGTGTTGTATTCATATGACTTCGACAATATATTGATTGATACGTATTGAGTTCAAAAGCATAATAATTATTTGTGCGTTCTGAGTCTTATGTTCCTGTTTTATGTTCACTAAACTGTACCTCTAAAAAGTAAATATTTATAGCACACACACACACTCACACACACACACAAACACTCACACACACAAATATATGGACAGACTATACATAGAATTGTATACCGACAGTTGTTCGGGAGCTGAGAAAAAATGTCAAGTTTTTAATTACTGAACGGATTATTATATAGCACTTACAGACACCCATTCTAAAGATATCGTCCTCACACAAAAAAAAAAAACAAACAAAAAATATATATAAATGGTCATATCATTTGAATCATATTCATTTAATTAGACTTTATATATATATATATATATATATATTGTAACGAAGAAATTGGATGCCCTAATACACTTTCCGGGTTAAGGGAGAAGGCTGCTGCGACTCTCTGGCCCTCAGTGGACGATAGTGGTAAGCAATAATTACAGAATATTGGAAGTGGGAGAGGCCGTCTATCCTTCACCTCTCGCTATATCATTACAAAGTGATATGGGCATGGGAGAACCTTAATCTCTATTAGCCATGTATGTGTCAGCGGAGAAGCAAACCTTCGACTATGATTGGTGCCTAGGAAGAAACAACCAAAAAAGCCAACACGTAGTAATTTTTCAAACTACGGAAACTAGTTAGTTGCTGTGTAGTCGTCAAACGGTGAGGACACATAATAAGTTTCCGTTTATTCCTCAAAGGATGAAGACGCTTACGGTGTTGCCTTTTGTTCATTGAAAAACCAATAACATAATTTTGTATATGAAAGAAACCCAAATTCCAAAATAATGCCGCGCAGAGAACCCAGAGAGAAAAGAAAAAGCTTATGCTTTAAATGAACCAATACTCCGAAGTATGGTAAGCCTCGTGAAACGAATACCAAATGAAAAAAAACAAACTTATCCACGAGAAAAAGAACCATAATTAATCCTGGTCTTATCTGTAATGAGACGTGTATCCTTCTATCAACGTGTTATGGAAACCAAATAACGAAATAAAAAAAGAGAAGAGATTAACTCCATAAAACTCCAAGTAAGTGGGCATACAATTTCAGTATATTAAACTCTATCCTGCTGCATTTATACTGAAACGATAAACTTGAGATTTGGAGCACGAGCTCTGCCATTAAATCCCATAGTCTGAAGGAAAACGGGACAGTGTCTACCGTTGTCGAACTACATTCTCACTTCAACCATTAATAGATATTTCATGGTAAACTCGTCCAAAGATAAAGATATTTTATGAGGGACCTCGTCCGGGATACGAATATTTTAATGGAGACTCCTTCCAAGATACAGAAAGATTTTCTCGCTCCTGACTTTTACCTGAATGCTTTTTTTGTCTTTGTTTCTTTCTTTTATTCAATAAAAGAATATTATTATTAGTCTTGTTAACGCTAACACGGCAGTTCAGAGTCCTCTTTTTATTGTGATGATTTGTGTTTATCGAAGACCTTGTATTTGAGGGGGAAAGCTAACCAGTTAGCCCTGCGTTAACTGATGGACGTGGCGTGAACGAATGGCACCCTGCAAAACCGATGGGACCATGGTGGCTTAACAATATATATATATATATATATATATATATATATATATATATATATATATATATATATCATGTCACGCTATCAGCACGGATATTCATGACCCTCTCTCGTTACACCGCTCTATTGTTCACCGCTTCCGCCAAATCCTCAAGACTACTATCGTCACAGAGATGCTGTACGTAAGTTCCTACTGGGCATCTTGCCTTTGCTCGTCCACAGGAGTACATCACTTATGGGCTCAGCCTCATTTCTCCAGCATGTCCGGTTCGTCTAATTTTGATACTTTTCGTGATGAGTGGTAGGTGGCCGTACACCTGCTGCTTTGTTGGGTAGTCTCCAGGACTTGTTCAATATTGTTTGCAGTATTCTTGTGTTATTGCCATCAAGCTTTTATTCCATACATTTAGTTAGCGTCCATGTGGTGCATCGATTTAGCAGTATCGACAAGGTCGCTGCTTGGAAGAAACTGTGTTTTATTTTATCGATCTGGTCTGACTTCCACATGATCGATAGCTTATCGAGAGCTATCCATGCCTTTGCTAGTCACATGACGATATCTTTTTCGGTTGATGAGATACTGCTTCCATAGTAGGTGAACTTGTCAACTACTTTCAGAGCTCTATCTTTTAATTTGGAGATGTTGCCCGTTTGATTAAAGCACATATATACCTGAGCGGCTCGTTCCAGACTGTGTAGCAGGGTTTCGGAGGGTGCATTTGCCAGAAGCGCTATATCATCGGCGTAGTCGGCGTCTGTAATTGTTTTTGCGGGGTACCTTCTACTTCTTTCCTTTGTTAGCTTGAAACTGTTTACTTTGATTTTATCGATATATATTCTAAGCACGTAGTCTAGACAGATGATAAAGAGGTCTGGGGCTAATGTGTCTCCTTGCCCTACGCCTGCTACAATGTCGAAGTAGTCAGTCGCCATATGGGGAACAGAATTTTACTTTGGTGTTTCTATAGAGCATCATTATGGTTGCGATGTTTTCTCTTGTTAGTCCGTTGGTGAGTAGAATTTGCTCCATCTTTCCTCTGTGCATTGATTCAAAGGCCTTAGTAAAGTAAACAAATAATATTCTTGCATATATTTTTTTTTTTGCGCGAACACCTTCAAGATTTATATGTATATATATATATAATTTTGTTGTATGTTCAAAGAGAGAAAGAAATATTTTAAAATGAGTCCCAACTGCAGGTAAAAACCAGTGATTTCCTGTCGCATTAGGTACTACATTAACAAGGCCTTGTGTCATATTTGTTCTCTTACGAAAACAACACACTGGAAACATACACGTCTGTCAGAACAAAATAAATAAATAATTCCTAAAAATGACATATCTCTTCGTGGACCTACTCATTCCAATATATATCATCATCATCATATCGCGCTGGTAGCACGGATATCCCTGACCCTCTCTCGCTACTCCTCCCTATCGTTCATCGCCCTAGGTAGGTCTTCAGGACAACATCCCGTATCCTCACATATCTGCTGAATGTACGTTCGTGCTGGTCGTCCTGCTTTTGCGCGGCCATGTGTGGGGATGCATAAGAGTACATCTCTTATGAGTTCATCTCTGCTTCTCCAGCAGTGTCCTGCATGTCTGTTTCGTCTAACTTGAATAGTTTTCGTGATAGGGGGCAGGTGGCCGTACAGTTGGTGTCTTGTGGGGTGTTCCCGCCAGGACTTGTTCAGGATTGCACGAAGCATTCTTGTGTAATTGCCGTCTAGCTTCTTCTCCAGCCGCATTGTTAGCGTCCATTTAGTGCAGCCATATAGCAGTATCGATGTGACCGCTGCCTGGAAGAAATTGCGTTTCATTTTATCGGTTAGGTCTGATTTCCATATAATCGATAGCCTATTGATAGCTGTCCATGCTTTCGTTAACCTCGTTTCGATGTCCTTTTCGGTTGATTCGACGCTGCTTCTTAGGTAAGTGAATTTGTCTACTAGTTTAAGAGGGGTTACTTCTAGAGTGGAGATCTCCCCCGTTTGGTTATAGCACATATATTCCGTTTTGTGTGCATTAACATAGAGGCCTATGCTTGCTGCTGCTCGTTCCAAACTATGCAGAAGTGTTTCGGCTTGGTCAGGTGTATTTGCCAGTATCGCTATGTCATCGGCGTAGTCGGCATCGGTAATTGTTTTTGCGGGGTATCTTCTGCTTCTTTTCTTCGGCAGTTCGAAGCTATTCTCTTTGATTTTTTCAATCGATGTTCTAAGTACATAGTCTAGACAAATGATAAAGAGGTACGGGGCCAGCGTGTCCCCTTGTAGTACTCCTGCTACAATGTCAAAGTATTCTGTGTCTCCATCCGGTGATCGTACTTTTACTTTGGTGTTTCTATAGAGAATCGTTATTGTCGCTACGGTTTCTTTAGGTATGCCGTACGCTAGTAGGATTTGTTCCATCTTTCCTCTGTGAATGGAATCGAAAGCCTTGGTAAAGTCGACAAATATTAATGTCGCTTGTAGGTTTTTTGCCCGTACACCTTCATGGATTCTACGGATGGTTAATATTTGTGAGGTCGTGGATCTATTTCTTCGGAAGCCATTTTGGTTTTTTCTAAGTATGTTGTCCATTTTGGGTTCTATGCAGTTTCGTTGTAGGGCATTGTAGATTTTGGCTGCTATGGATGTAAGTGTTATTCCTCGGTGTTTTTTGGCTAATCCGAGGTCCCCCTTTTTAGGGAAGGGGAGTATGCATCCCTTCATCCCTCTATCTATCGGATTGTGATTGTATACTGCGTTGCAGTGTCGGAGCAGTATGTCGTCGAATAGTCTGGTCTTCCATACTTCCGGGGGAATCTCGTCCAGCCCTGCAGCTTTCCTATTTTTAATTTTTCTGGTAACCGAGTCGAGTTCTTCTTGTGTGAACGGTCCTAGTTTAATTTCTAATTGTTTGCTAATTATTCTGGTGATTGGTTCATGTTTTATTTTTGGTGGGTTTCCAAGTAAGTTTTCGAAGTGCTGTTTCCACAGTTTTATTCTTTCTTGTTGGTTTGCTGCTTTCAGTTTTGCTTTGGCTGTGTTCTTTCTTCTTCTCACTTCGTTTATTGTTTGCCAGGCTATTCTAGATTGTCTATCTTCCACCGAGTCTCTTATCTTATCTATCTGATTTTGAATGTATTCTGTCTGTTCCTTTATATATATGCCTGCTAATTGATATTGTGCCGTTTTTAGTTTTAAGGCATTTGTGTTTGTTGGGTTTTTTCGGTAGTTTTTGGAGGCTGTTTTCACTAGTGCACGTTTTTCTCTCACTGCTAAAGTTTCCAATGGTACTCTATATTTTGTTTTAAGTTTTGTTGGAATGTATTTTTCTGCTGCCTCGAGGTGTGCATTGACGAAATTTTCATATTCGTCGTTTGGTGTACTTTTTTCCGTCTTTTCTTGTAGTGTTTCGAATCTGTTTCTTAATTCTAATAAGTATTTATCTCTTATATCTTTGTTGTTCAATAGGGCCCAGTTATAGTGTTTGGTGGTCGCTGTTCATTTGGCGTTTTTTCGTAGGCTTAAACGTATTTTCGCCGTGACTATTCGGTGATCGGTGCACACACCCTCAAAAGAGGAGTATGCCTCGCAATTCAATGCACTATTTTTCCATTTCTTGTTTATAAGGACGTAGTCTATCTGAGCTTTAGTATTGTTTGCGTATGTGTATGTCCATAGTTTGCCCTCCCTTTTTTGGTAGTTTGTATTGAGGCCTTCTAATCTATTTCCTATCATGAAATCTGTTAGATGTTGCCCATTCCTGTTTGATGTGTTGTGGAGGCTGTATTTGTTGTTTCCGTTTTTCGCGATTTGGGCATTCATGTCTCCGCCAATTACTAACATGTTGTGTTTCGGGATGCTACGCACTAATGAGGATAACTCATCGTAGAAGGTGACTAGTTCAGTTTCTTCACTAACATTTTTAGGGCTATAGCATGAAAGGATTGTTGCTCTGGGGTTGCCGTTAAAAGTAGCTGCCATCATTGTAGGTTGTATTTTCTCAACGCTATTAAGCGTTTTTAATCCTCTAGGTCCTATAAGTAATCCTACCCCTCCTACTGCGGCGTTGACAGAGTTTTTCCATGCGGATACAGTGACGAGCGACCACCCATTGCCAATATATATATATATCAAATAACTTCAATTCCTGCCAAATTCAGTAAAAGGAATTTGAACTCCGATTGTCAATTTTATATATAACTCAAATATTAGAAAAAGTTTCAAATGAGTATGTTAGACCATATTCCTAACAATTATGAAACTAAAAGAAACCTACTTGAATATTAATATTTTATCGTCTATTTACAACGGAAAATGTAAGGCATCCGTAAGTATACTTCCTGGTTCACTCAAAAAATGTAAAGAAAATGTATTTTTGGTGGAATTATATTTTAAAAATAGAGAGTTTCAGTTCTAACTTTCTATACTAAGGCAAATTAACTAATTCGTTGAAGGAGGTTTGGCAAATGACAAACAACAATAACAACAACAATGGTGAAACAAAATCTGATAATTAGACGATATTTGTGAAATGAAAACCAAATTTTTCAAAAATGGGTTTTAGATTGTGGGCGTTTCACTAACCGCCTATAGAAATATAAGAGGATCTCAGAAGTCCCCATATCGATTAGTAATTAGCTTTTGCTTTTTGAATTATGCATACAGGTATATGTCTTCATTTTTTTTTTTTTTTCATTTTTTTAGAACGGAACATCCATGTTATGAAATATTATTAGAGGTAAAAAACGTAACATTTGAAATAGTGCTTCTGACTCTAGGTTAAAATTCTTTGTCTGCTTCAGGAGGAAATTTTCAATGTTCGTTGATAATCACCATTATATTTTATTTTAGATTTTCAAGATCTTGATAAAAGCCAATACTCATATAATACAGATACTTAAACTAAATCTGAATTTACTACAACGAACAGTTTTATTTATATCACACCACCATTTATCATAGGTTTTAGTCCAAAAACAAAAAAAATGTCTCTGTATTATATACATCTGACTTGTTATTGAATGTATGTCTTGGTTGTATAGCTGTAATACAAATACAAGTGGAAGCATAATCAAAGATAATGACCAGCGAAACACACTTGTTTATAAAGATATATCTCTCGTTTTATTCTCGACAGGGACCAGCTGTTTGTTGTTAGTTGAGAGATAATTGGAGAGGCATATACTCAGAGAGAAGACTTCTTTCCATCTCTTCTTCCGGGAGCCAGTGGGTGCCAACGCTTTCACCCCCCCCCCATTGCAAGCTCATCAGAGAAGACCTGATCGGCTGCGTATCCAACGCTCGACTCTGATTCTCTGCTCTCTGTCTAAATCTGCCCGTGTGGTTCGCATCACGGTGTCACCTTCCGATTACACACCTGTTGTACCTGAGTGCCCTGATAAGCTCTCATATCTCTGTTTACTCATCACAGCGTGACAGCTTGTCAAAGCCCACAGGGTCACTAGGAACGAACCGAAAATCAATGTCATATGATATATAACATTTTGATGTGAACTGCAAATCATACTTAATTATTTTTTAAACACTTTAATCAGTTTGTCAGGAGTCTTGGGGAGAGTCAGAGTGTTTTATAGGGTAAAGTATTGGACTGCGACATTATAGTGAGTGAGTACTTACACTAGTTGCTCTGTTACGTTCACTTTCTGACAAATACTTTTGGGAAAGGCATGGAACCCTTATCTGCTCCCAGCAATGGGTTAAAAATTAACTCTAGTGTTCTTCTACAAGAATAGCTTTGGTACTAAATAGCCCACAAAAGTTGACATGCTTTTAAATAAAGAAACCAAACCAAACTAACCCATAAAGAGTTACTATATCATTTCTTTTCACTTTCTGAATCCTGCGATATTAAGAAGAGACTTTGAAACCCTGCTTAAAATAATACTTTGAAATAACCAAATATTCTTATCTACCATAAACTCTAAAAAAATGCAGAATATTTGTGTATTCTAAAATGTCCTCAAACCTGAATTGCAAAAATTCTGTTTGATCTGGAGCCATGTAAACTGTATGTTATTTTACATATTCACTGCTATGTTTTACACTTTTAACACGATGTTTCGTAAGAATCTATTACTATTTAAAAAAATTGAACATATTTCAAATAGATAAGTAATGTTCCCCATGATTTACCCGAGAAATTTTCACTACCCGCTCGTAGGATTAATAATTTACGAGTACTAAAAATAATAATAATATTACTACAGAAGGAGTATAGGACTAGAAAAGACTAGGTGGGTTCGGTGATCCATTGAGAGTCGTGCAAAAAATTTGAATTTGACCATACGAACAAATGGCATTTGCACAACTCAACAACTGTTCTATAGACTTTGGCATACAAACAGATCACGTATTCTCGGCCAGAAGACCAGATCTTATAGTAATCAATAAAAAAAAAGAGAAGAAGCAAAATTGTGGACTTTGCTGTCCCGCTTAACCACAGAATAAATATGATGGAAAATAAAAATAAAGATAAGTACCTCGACCTTGCTAGTGAGTTGAAAAAATTATAAAACATGAAGATACCAATCGTAATTAGTGCTTTTGGAACAGTCACCAAAGGATTGTTAAAGGGATATGAGGACTGGGAGGTAGGAGGACCAGTGGAGACATCGGCCAGTATGCTGGGAAGAGTCCTGGAGACTTGAGGAGACTTGCTGTCACTCAAAATTCAGTGAAAGACCATCAAGTAACGCTGATGTAAAAAAAAACTCTGTAAGATGGGACTTTGACATACACACGGATCACCTTATCTCGGCCATAAGACTTAATAATAATCAACAAAAAAAAAGTGAACTTGCAAAATTGTCGACTTTGCTGTCCTGGCTAACTGAAAGAATTTAAAAAGAAGGATAAGTACCTCGACATTGCTTGGAATTGAAAAAAACTGTAAAAATACAGGTGACAATTATACCAATTGTAATTGGTACGTTTGGAACAATAACTAAAGGATTACTAAAGGGACTGGCGGACTTGGAAGTTAGCGGACTTGGAAGTTAGCGGACTTGGAAGTTGGCAGACGGATGGAGACCATCCAAATGACAGCATTATTTAGAACGGCCAAAATACTAAGGCGAGTTCTGGAGACTTGAGGATACTTACTGTCACTCAGACTCCCGCGAAAAACCATCGGCTAACGCTAATGTGAAAAGCTCTAATGAATGAATAATAATAATAATAATAATCTCGGCCAGAAGACCAGACCTTATAATAATCAACAAAAAATAGAGAACTTGCAAAATTGTAGAGTTTGCTGTTCCGGCTGCCCACAGAATAAAACTGAAGGAATGTGAAAAGAAGGATAAATACCTCGACCTTGGTAGAGAATTGAAAAAGCTGTGGAACAAGAAAGTGACGATTGTGCCAATTGTGATTGGTACTTTTTGCACAATAACTAAAGGATTATTAAAAGGCCTGGAGGACATGGAAGTTGGCGGACGGGTAGAGACTATCAAAATGACAGTATTACTGAGAACGGCCAGAATGCTGAGTAGAGTCTTGGAGACTTGAGGAGACTTGCTGTCACTCAAACTCCACTGAGAAACCATAAGTTAACACTGACTTGAAAAACTATCAAGGAGTAAATAATAATAATATGTCACTGACAACATATAATAACATATAAAGCAAAGAATATCATAAAAATAGTAACTATAAAGACCTGGAAATAGAAATTTAGACATGTGGTACCTTAAAACTACCACCGTGACAGTAATAAGAGGAGGAGTGAGGATGATCTACAAATGAACAGATAAACTGACTAACAAGATTCCAGGATGTGCCGATCTATATTAAATACAAAAAAATGCACTTTGTTGAACTGTTCATCTCCTTTGGAGGTTCCTATCAACAAACTAAAAAAAAAAAATAGGTATAATCACTATTTTACCTCTCCTCTGGTATTTGATATAGACCTTAGGAATAGTGAGAAACCAAAAGCAAAGCTGGAAATTAAATAAAATATTATTAATTTCTTAACTTTATTGACTCTCAAAAAGAGAAAAAAATACATTTCTTTTCAGCTTGGAACAAAAACATTTTTACTTTCCTGTTATTTTTGGCTTTTTGCTCAAAATTATTCGGCTTTTTTAGGATCTTCCGTCGAGAACGGAGTATAAGAGTCAATATGCTTAGTTAAAAATGTGAAACGCTCGTCTACAAATAATTTGTTTATAGAAATAATACCTTGTGTACACTCAGTCATAATTTTTGGTTGAGCAAAAGTACATAGTCTGAAGATGTATTTCTCAAGATAGAAATGAACACTCATGTAGATGTTAATTCTTTTCAAAATATTCTACATGCCATTCAACATGTCTATTCCACCTAGTTTTCCATGATTCGAAAAACCACTGAAACCGTCTTCTGAGTTCGTTTGAAACTCATGTGTCATATCTTATTGAAATTTTCACTCTTAGTGAAAACTTATCCATGAAAGTAAATATCATTTTAGGAAACAAGATAGTTTGCGTATAGGTCTGAAAAGTATAGAGGAAGCTGTACATCCACAATCCTTTGTTTAATCAAAATATGCTCATAAAAAGTATCAAGATTGGCAATGACTTGTCTTGGTGAAGTCCAGCCGTCAAAACCTCAGTCCAGATGTCATTTGTTCAAATGAAATTAAGTGCAATATAAGCCTACACTTTAATATTTGATCAAGCATCGCTTACCATTCAATAATTCCTAAAAATAACCACAAATTAGAAACAAAATAGAAAAAAATCAAGAAAAATCAAAATACACGTCTCTTATTTTATAAATAATGAATTAAGTTTTATTTCAATTTCAATTTTTGTGTGCAATATATTTACATCTAATCAGCGCCCTGTGAGATTAAAAAGTGTAACATTAGCAGTTTAACATTTAGGTTCATACGGGTATGTCTACAAAAGAACGTCAATTGCCTGCTGCTCGCAACCTGTACCATAAATGCTTTAAACTTAGCTTTCATGCGAAAGAAACATGATCGCTCTGGGTCAGAATACTCAAGACGGGTTACGCCTTGCTTTTTCGGACGCCCACATATAAGTAAAAGTAAAGTTGGCGACCATTAATTGTGAGTGACCCGGAGGCTCCCCTTTCATTAGCTACCACACAGAGGAGTAGGGGAGGGCGCTACTCCATTCTCTGAATTGTTCCACTTAACCCTTGATCCTTACCTATAGTGCTGAGTGCTAAATGTACCATTTTTGAATCTTTGGTATGACTCGACCTGCGATTGAACCCCGCTCTCACAGACCATTGGAGAACACTCTACTTATTAGGCCAATATATTGACCTAAATTTAGAGGAAAAACAAGCACATTATTCGGAAATCCGCCCCAAACACGGGGTACACAATCATTCCAGGCAAAGATTTCAAACAACGACATTCTGATCTTTGGTTGGAACCACAAATGTTAAGTTTTAATAGTCGAAATTGTTATGAACAGACTAATGAAAGAAAGAATGAAAGAAATTGATTGAAGACAGTTATTTAATCGGATTGAGAGCTTAACTCTTCTTGGACAAACAGAAATAATCTTTATTGTTTTTTTTCATTACCCAGTCCGTCTTCCCGTATGGATGATACACTTTCATTGACTGGCATTGTCTCTGACGATTATCCTCAGTCGATGAGGATGAT
This sequence comes from Sepioteuthis lessoniana, assembly GCA_963585895.1. Lineage (NCBI taxonomy): Eukaryota > Metazoa > Mollusca > Cephalopoda > Myopsida > Loliginidae > Sepioteuthis > Sepioteuthis lessoniana. The sequence goes on from OY757904.1 coordinate 107,699,814, forward strand.
GAACTGATCGTCTAGTGGATAAGCAATAGCACAAAACTCTACAAGCTCCAAAAGAATGACCTTCTGTTATTCATTCTCTTCGTTTAATTAATGAATCCGTCGAAATATTTAGAAAAGATATGCCAGGCACAATGTTTGGGATTAATACGCAGATCTTTCTTAATTCTAGTTGAAAGAAACACTTCGCCAATATTTTGTGGGGTTCTATCTCTTTTATTCCACACTATATATTCTCTTGCTCCTGTTTCCAACCACACAGCGACTTAAAAGAACCCAGCTATTTTTTACAAGGATTCTTATAACAACAGATCATAAATTTGGTCCTCTGGGCCGTAGCTGCTTTCACGATCACTTAGATGACTGATGGCGGTGTCTGATGATTTCAGCACCTCTCATTAATTTCTGTTTTAAGAAAAAAGCGCCTTTTCTTGCAATTAGACTACCGACCAAGGCTTTTAATTTTTGTGAACCCCACCTCTTCCTGCTGTTGGCCTTTTAAAAATAACCTTTCTTCTCGCTACTTACGATCATTAAATTTTGTACGTGTTTACAATATTATCATAATCATCCGCGTATAATATGCACATTTTTCCACATTTTAATCTTATGTGTTAAGCAAAAGAACTAGATACATTTTTTTTTCATCCAGCCACAAGAGAAGTGGCGGAGTTGCTATGTGCTAGACTGCAAAATTGTAGTAAGCGAGTTTAAACAACGGTAGCGTAATTACTTTACCTTTCGGAAAAATATCTTTGAGAAAGGCATAAACCTCATTATCCTCTCGTGATGGGTTAGATAGCACCTGGAATGCCCTTCAATAATGGTTGCTTTGGTTTTTAATAATCCCTGAAATATGATATTCGATTGAAGAAAAGAAACCAAATCAAACCTGCATTCGATGAATTAATACTCATGTATGGGGGGGTTAAGGTAGAGTAACGGAGGGAATGCAGTAGTGGCCACCCCTACACCTCGGTTTAGTGGTTATTTATGAGAGAGCCATCGGGTCACCGTTGCCTAAGGTCACCAACTTTATTTTTATGGGGTATACTAACATTTTTTCCGGTTATGTGCATCAATATATTCCGGATGATATGACCAAATGTAAGTTATATCTGCCATTCAAACTTACCAATGTATAACAAAAACCTTCAGTTTTTGCTGTTACAAATCAATTGCCTATTTAATAAGTGTTTCTTTTATAGCTTTGTTCCTTCTTGTTTGCACTTATTTTTGTCACATGTTTGTTTAATTTTTTGTGAGAAATTGTTCGAGTGTCTACATCAACTATTGCATAAATGTTTTGCTTCGAATCATGAGTAAACTGAATTAAGTTTTATTTTAGTCTATACTAAACGCGTAAAGGATGTGTCCTCGTGGTGTAATGGTTAAAGCGATTGACTTTGCAATCGTAGTAAGTGAGTTCGAACTTTACTCGCGTTATTCAGTTTACTTTCGGACAAATATCCTTGGGAATGGTAGGAGGTCCCTTATCCTCCCAGCTATTGGTTAAATAGTACCACTTCTGTTCTTGAAGGATGACTTTGGCATTAAATAACCAACGAAGGTTGATATACCATGGAACAAAGTAAACAGTTAAAAGATTGGACTCTAAAAAGGTGGTGCGTATTATATACAAGTTGAATTTCTTCTGCCAAATTTATGGATGCGTGTTTCTGAACAAGTACCTGTTATATACGAATAATAATTGGTTATATTACTTCTATTTTTCATGAGAATTATCGTTATTACATATTGATGATTGGTTGGGTTTTACGGCATATCAACCTGGTATAGTATTTAATCCCAAATCCTCTTTGTACATATATATTAATGTACATTAGATATTATTTGTAATCGAATAGAGTTTAGATAACATTTTTAAACGGCCCAGAGTTCATTTTTTGCACACAGTTAAATGCTTTCTCATGTAGGAGTCATAAGTGAATAGTTTGTTGTTAATAATGTTTTAATGTTTTAGAGATAATTTGTTTGCGCACAAGTATTGCTATTGTTTGTAAAGTGATTTCAGTTATTACTAAAACTAACAGTGCTATTTGCATAAAGTCTTATGATTTCAAGTTTAGCTATTGAACTATCGTAAGTCTATTCAACATTTCATTTATTTACACATAGTTAAATATTTCCAAGTACTGCTATATTATACTAGTAATGCAATTTTTAAAGTATTCCTTTCTTATACAAATGATTCTACTTGATATTAATGATTTGTTTGCACACACTTATTTAGCTTCACGTATTGATATCTAACACGGATAGTTTCCTTTGCACACAGTTAAATGGTTTCAAGTATTGCTATATATAATTAAATTTAAGTTGAATTTAACATGGCATTTGTTATCTCAGTTACATAGTTAAACAGCTTTTGGCCAAACTGTTCCTTTTATCCTAGATGGGACCTTAACAAGTACGACTACACCAGTTCAGAGTGGACCTGGGAGTAATGGTAATGAAATATTATTCCACATTCCTCGAAACTCTTGGACTGAATTCTCACTATCAGATGAAGCTTAGTGTCATATCCACGACGATCATTATTGGGGGTCATACTCTTTTGCAGATATGCTGTGTGTATATTCTACAACCCTCGACTACCAGGCTGTACATTGACAAATTATAGACGAGAATCCTAGTCTCGGTTGTTGATACACTCCCAACATTTCTGGCATTATACAAATGTGACCTTTTCTAGGGTTTTTCACAGTCGGTAATCTTTTTGGAAGACTAGAAGTCGATGACCACAGCTTTAAGTAACGTGACTGTAAAAAAATAACTAAAATGAAATCTATATAAATGACGCTGGATCATGAAAATAAAATAATCAATTTACACCTAGTTTTCTACGATTCATACCTTAACCACATTGGTCGCTCTTTTGGCTGGGGCTGAAGAATACGCTGACTGCACCTCTGTAGAGTGTTAAGACCCCATCAATGGGGTCACCTGGTTGGTGATCCGAAAGGCGCTAAGACGGGATCCTGGTAGTTGAGCACTCATTGTTCCGGTGATAGAGTGATCAATGGCTTTCGACTCACCCCTTTCGTCTCTTACTTGGACTGACGAGTGGTTGGATAGGCCCGATCCAATCAATCGACTGATCCCGTCATGCCCTAACTCTTGAAAGTTTCTTTTCTTCCGCATATACTTTTCAATCTGGTCTCGCAGAAAAATTTCCAACCTTTTTAGCTTATACGTGCTAGAGGGGTGGGACTGAAAGTAATTTGTATTGAGAGCTAAGGAGTTTTGACCACTTTTACGGCATTAAAACCAGAAATTGGTAGAGAATCAGAATTTTGCTCTTAATATGAGTATACAGGCAATGTATCCTGGTCTCAACCAGGGCGAATGGATTTCCCCTCTGGCTTATTCCCAAATCAAGTTGGACTCCATGGTAGGTGGTGGAGCACAGTATCACTGAATGATAACCCTTAAATATGGCTTTTCTCAGAACCAAAAAAATAAAAAGAACAAAAACAAAAAGAAACCTGTCTGATTCAGACTCTGAGAGGGAATTCAGTGAATTTCAAAAATTCATTTTGCTATAGTGAATGGATGAAACTCCGCGAAACAAATTTTTCACCCTTTCTAATTGAAAAAAGTCATAAATATCAGGGCAAATCCGAAATCGTCAAAAAATCAGGAACAAAAATCTCATGGTAAAAATAACTGAAAAAAAAAATACTGTAAACCTACTAAAAATGAAAATAATATCAAAATTATGAATGTAAAGCAAACCTGCATGAGTGCTTAAATTGGAAGGCAGTGATAAGAAGCCAAGAAATGAGCTTAGCAACAGAGGAAGATATAAAAACGGTATAACGAAAGCATGGAGTCACGGATCACAGAAGAATCACAATTAAGAGGATGGTAAGAGTATACTAACAAACAACTACATCCTCACTTTTAACTCTAGCACTATGCCAAAAGAAATTAAGATATGTTTTGCTATTGAAGGAGTGGAACTCTAGGTACCAGCCCCATTACGGTGCTTCAAAGGCAAGAAATTTGGGCACCACAATGACATATGTAGAGGGCAAAAGAAATGTTCAAATTGTCATGAGAACCACACTTGCATTCTATATAATATGTGTCTTGTAGAAAAAGGGAAAATAAATTATGCAAATCAAATATAAAAGATATATATATCCTTCCTAGATGCTAGAAAGATTGTGGAGTCCTCTACAAGAACACAATTATATGCTAGAATATCACAAAAGTCAAATCAGATCCAATGAACAGAAAGTTAACCAGAAAATGTATACATCGAGCTCATTGAAAAATTGGTACGGTTATGTGCAGGTGAGCGGCCAAATTTCACGGAACAACTGGGAAAATCCTACCATGCAACTCGAGAAGAATTAAAAAGACCCGTAACTGACAATGTAGCGTAAACAGAATAAGGCCGGAACCTCCAACAAAGACTATTACACCAAATAAAAACACCTCTAAACCAAAGCCTTAGAGATGATCTATCCGTCCACCATCACTTTAGATGAATAATAGAAAAAAGAAACAAAGGAGTCTTCCCCAAAAGGGAATGATATGCCAATCCATGAGTCAGAATCTCCGGCGAGCTCGACAGCCAAACGAAAAATGCCGAACCAATCAAAAGGCCCCGTGGCTCCTATAGAATCTAAAAATATATCCAATATATTGGAAGGAATGAAGATAGAAGAGGCTAACCTCACAAAGGTAAAAGCAATGAATTCCCCCCCACCAAAAAAATAAAAAAATTAAAAAGAACACTGGATAGCAATCGGATAAAACATAATCCAAAATGAACAACAATACAGTCATACAGAGGAACTGCAGAAGAATTAGAGCAAATTATGAAGAAGTCCTACAACTCCAGACTAAATACAACCCCGAATTAGTATGTCTTCAAGAAACATTCCTCAAACATATAAACAAATTAAACATAAGAAACTAGAACTCATACAATCACCAACACAAAGATAGACACAGGGCTTCTTGAGATGTCTCGATCCTAGTTACGAAAGATATACATTAGCACCAGATCAGCATAGACAGTGAACACCAAGTTATTGCTGTCGGGCCAACACTGCACAAACCAGTAAACATCTATCACATCTACATTCCTCCACATGATCCATTAAGCGACACCAAATTAAACAAATCAATACCACAAATCTCCCCTACTATGTTACCTTACCAGTCACAAAACTACATGGGGTTGCATAAAAACCAAGGAAAAGGGCAGGGATATAGAAAAATTAATCAGCGACAATAATCTCAGAATCTTGAATGATAAATCTCCAACATATCTCAACCCATCTACCGGCTCCTATTCAGCAGTTGATATAACACTATCTGACCCTTCAAGTTACATGGACTATATATGCAAGGTTCATGACGATCCTTGTGGTAGTGACAATTTCCCCCAAAATATTTGAAACTACTCACCAATTCATGGTTAAAACAGACCTCCCAGCTGGAAAACAAATAAGGCCAATTGGCAACAATATAAAACATTTAAGGCTAGAGGTGCCCGTGGTGTAATTGTTATCGTCGTAGGAAATGAACACGGTGACACGAGTTCAAATCCTGGACGAGACTGATTGACTTTCACATAGCACTAATACCCTTGGGAAAGGTATGAATCCAATTATTCTCCCTCCAGCTATGGGCAAATAGTAGGGGCAGACTAGGTTCTTCAGTCTTGGTTAGGCAACTAGTCTAGGAGAAGGAAAACTCTGAATTCAAACCTGTTAAAACTCCGCTTAAAAATTGACCTTGTGTCATATCCTTCCCGAGCGGAGGGGTTGGGAAATAGGATACTATTCTAGGCTGGTCTAAGATCCAAACATCACAGACCTGATAAAGCATTTTACAGAAACCCTAATTGGAATAGCAAATAAAACCATACGGAAACCTTACACTCAAAAGATGCAACGAACCCTGGTTTAAGAATGAAAGCAAAATAGCAATCCAATAGTGAAAGGCTGCCCATCACAATTGTAATTTAAAAAAAAAAACATCTACTGGCAACCTAAACTCCTTCAAAGTACTTTGAGCAAAGGCGAGGAAAACCATTTAGCGAGTGAAAAAAAAAAAAGATCAGTTGGCAAAATTATGTAAACCAACTTATTTCCTCCACCAAATCAACCACAGACTGGAAAATGATCAAACAATATCAAGGAGAAACCTGTATACTCCTCTAAAATCTCTCATAAAAGATAACGCCAAAGTCGCTAATGTAAAATATATTGCTGATGCACTGACAGAGTTTTTCTCAACAAATGCCAACACAGATTTTATAACTGCAAAGACATTAAAGAAAAACAGAAGCTGAAATTTTAATCGGAGAACATTGAAAGTTATAATGGATTCTTCCCATTGGAAGAGCTAAAAGAAGCCATCCAAATATCCCAAAATTTATGAATTCCACCGACAACTACTTCCGAAATCTTTAGACTTCTTACTGCACAAAATGACATCAGGAAAATTAGTAGTTTCCCAGAATCATGGAAACTAGCTGCCATCACCCCCATACTTAAACGAGGAAAGGACAGTAACTATGCACCAAATTATCGTCCCATAGCATTAACAAGCTGCCTTTGCAAGACTAAAGAACGCAGGGTCAACAAAAAGCTTGTTTGATTCATTGAATCCAATAACCCTTTTTTTTATAAAACTAAGGGCTAAATACTTCCACTGCTGTTCTTTAACAAAGATGACCTTAGCATTAATTAACCAACGAAGGTTGATATACCATTAAACAAAGAACGCAAACCAAGCCTAATTCAGATTTATATCTTTTATTTCTGTGTAGGTCCATAAAAAGGTGAGAGTATGCGACAAATCAAAAATTTGGTTGAGTCTTAGAACTATTTGAACAAACCTCGTGTATATATATAACGAATGACAAAAAATAATATGCGAAAAAACAAATAAACAATGGTTGAATTATATTAGAATATATATTGGAAAAAGTTAATTTTGTTTTATTTGTTTAACGCCATACCAATTATTTACTAAGTAATTATTACAGAAATTCATTTGATTCATTCGTATTTTTCATTGGACATTTAAATATAATTTCAATATTTCAGAGGATTTCATAAAACTGCAAAAGTACTTATCTATCATCATTTATTTGCACACAGATCGATGGTATCAAGAATTCCTCTCTAGTACCAGAGTGCTATAGTTTTAGTTATCCCAATCTACTGCTAATAAATCATTAACAATTACCTAGTATCAAGTGAATATTTGTAATACAAATTCTTTGAGGAATCATGGTTTGAGGAATTAATAATACCAATTATTAGTAATCACTTCCAGCTTAAAATAACTATTCTAAAAATAAATAATTTATATGTATATATATTGTACCTAGCATTCGTATATAAAACAAGTTAATTTTAAACAAATGTATTTAGCTTATAGATTATACTCTAACGGGTGCTACCTTTCTAAGACACAGTAGAACATGAGTAATGACAAAGATGGTTAAATCCATACCTGTCTGTTCATCTATAATTACATCCTAACAACAGGACATAGTTTAATGCTATACCTACATCGCCTCAGATGGTGTAATGGTTTGCAAGGAAGACAAGTACACCTTCCCGACTGAGTTTGAGTCTCAATTAGAGTCCCATTCATACGGCCTTTAGTCACATCTAAGCAAAAAGCATATTAAATTACTTACCATTTGAGTGGTTTTACCTCTGTACAGAGGATCGTTTGATGCGAACTCACCGACTGGACAAATAAGACAAAGTGGTAATTATTTACCACCCGTTTCCTTTAGTAGCTTTTATTAACAGCTTTATTGTCCTTTTTAAACAAACACACTATCATCAGACAAGATTTTAGCGAATCAAAAATTCTTTTAAAATGTATTGTTTCCTTAAACATCTGCATCACGATTGTATTTTTATTTAAAAAAAATAAAAACATGTGAAACAGCTTGTCACAGCTGAGCAAGAGAATAATCATTTAATGGTATATATATATATATATATATATATATACGTGTGTGTGTGTGTGTTACCAAAATAATTAATATACTTTATATAGGTATCTAAATGTAACCCAAAGGGTAAATGACAGTGAAATTTTTATAAGTATACTTAAAATGATATAAATAGTTAAAGAACGTGATTATCGTTACTATTTGGAGCTACTTGATAATGTAGCATGGAGTGCATACGCATTGAAATTCGTTATACCAGTGATAACCGTGAAATATTTCTTCAAATCTTTCACGTCTTCCGACAAAGAAATATCAATTTGATCACGAACCGTTGTTAACATAATGGATTTACGTGTCGTTTAGTAAACAATAAAAACATCACGGTTTCATCACATACAATATAGTTGTATATATTCAATGAGATCTGGACAAATGTCTATCGTAGAAAAATGTCTTTCATGCATCTTAAATTCACGCGTCCGACACAGTATACTAAATGTAGTTATTCGTACTAAAAATTGTTATCCAAAAAAATGTTCTCCCTACTGAAAGGAAAAAAAGTCTTATCATTTACAACAATAATTTAAAATTACTTATTTTTAATAATTCTTCCCCCTCCTCTGAACTTCTTGATAGAACAAACATCGTATAAATGTTCAAATGTCCCGCGGAAGACTGCGTCTCCAACAAAAATAATACGTAAGTTGGTCTTACAACTACTACTCTTTCAAGACGTCTTACAATGCATTTTAATGATTCTAGCTCTAAAAAGCCACCCTATTCCCAAAAATAAATTTTGAAATTTTCTAGTGAAAAACACAATTATAATCATCATCATCATGTCATGCTGCGAGCATGGATTATCTTGACTCTATTCGAATCTATCGTCCATTGCATTCAGGAGGTATTCTAGACTACACCATTCGTCTGTACAGGGCTGTTGTAGATAGGTTCTAATAGGAAATCCACCACCTGCTTGTCCGTGTGAAGGAGTCCACTAGAGAACATCGCTTAAATGTACGTCTTTACTTCTGAAGCAGTGTCCTGTATGTCTGGTTAGTCTGATTAGAATGGTTTTAGAGATGGCGGGTAGGTGACGGTATAACAGATGTTTTGTGGGATGTTACTTCCGGGTTGGCAAGTCGCATTCTTGTTCAATTGCCGTCAAGTTTTTTCTCCACGCATTTAGTCGGCGTCGATGTGGTCCATCCATGTATTAGTATGGACACGATTGCTGCTTAGAAAAAAATGCGTTTTCTTTTATCAGATGGGTCTGACTTCATAATCACCGATAGCCTATCGATAACTGTCCATGCCTTTGCTATTCCCGTATTGATGTCATTTTCAGTTGAAGAGACGCTGTCCTGGGGTAGTTTAATTAGCCCACTGGTTTCAAGGAGCCTCCTGTATGGGTGGCGATGGCTCTTGTTTGATTTTGACTGAAGCACATGTACTCCATTGTTTCCGCGTTGACATGGAAGCCTCTACAGCCTGCAGCCTTCTCCTGGTAATGCTGCCGGGATTCAGCCTGAGCTTGTGTATTTGCCAGCCGCGCTACTTGACAAGCGTAGTCCGCGTCAGTAATAGTTTGTGCGTGGTATCTTCTGCTTCTTTTTCAGTTTAAAGCCATTTCATTTCATTAAGTCTACCCATGTTCGAAGAACGTAGTCTATACAGATTGTGAACAGGTACAGGGCTAAAGCATCACTTTGCAGAACGCCTACAACAATGTCAAAGAAGTCTGGGTCTCCATCTGGTGAGTCAACTTTTATTTTTGTGTTTTAATAGAGCATCATTATGACTGCGACGGTTTCTTTAGAAAATCAGAGGTGAGTAGTATTTGCTCCATCTTCTCACTGTGTATGGAGAAAGCTATAACTGAGTGTTGCCTCAAAGTATTTTGGAGCGAATCCCTTTTAGAATGCGTCAGATTGTCAGAATATGTGATGTTGTGGATCGATATCTCCGAAAAACATTTTGATTCTTCCAAATAATTTCCTCAAAAGAGGCTTCAATGCAGTTGAGAAGCAGATAATTGCAAATTATAAGTTAAAGGTTAAAGTTAAATTAAAGTTAAATTAAAAGTAAAGGTTTTACCTTGGTAATTTTTGGCAAATCCGATATCATCTTTCTTGAGGAAAAGAAGAATGCAGATTTTTGTCTATCTTTCTGTTTTATTCTGATTATATACGGTGTAACAATATCGGAGCAGTACCTCGTTGAATTTCCTTTTTTTCCACATTTAATGTGGTAGTTCATCAAGACCGGTAACTTCCCTGTTTTTAGACTTTTATAGTACAACGCCAAGTTCTTCTTGACCAAAGTGTCCTAATTTGATGATTAGTTGATCTTTAATGATTTTCTTGATGGGTGCATCTGCAACTTTTGGAGATTTTCCAAGCAGATACTTGAAACGTTCTTTCCACGTGTGAATTCGTTCTTCTTAGCTCTATGAAAACCACTATAATAACATGAAATTAATAAGCTACGACGAAATATCCTAGAAGTCATATATGTAAAAACAAATAAATAGAATTAACAGGATTAAGTTTGAAAATAGCGACAATGTTTTGAAATGCCTTGGTTTATTTTTTTTATATTCTGTTTCTCTTGAAAATATTATATATCCGTTGATAGTATTCTGTTTTAAAATCGTTCGATGTTAGCATATCACTTTAATCAATCTGTACACTTAAAGAATTTTTTAATGTTAAAAAGATCCTAAAAACTTTTTAAAAACGCAATCTTTACACTTACAAACAACCCCTAATGATGGCCTATGAAATGTCCAAATGTTCTCGGAACAATTTCGGTGAATTCATCTACCAGCTCCAACCTAAAACAAAAGAACTTGTCAGGAAAGTTGAAATGATCCTAATGAAATTAGATTGACAAAATGTGCCTTTATTATTTAATCAACATGCTTAAAAAAGGCCTGCTGTCAAACTATATATATATATATAAATATGTGTATGTGTGTGTGTGTGCGTGTGTGTGTGTGTGTGTGTGTACGGAATATTAGATCGACATGATAATATTTTTTATGTAAAAAAAAAAAAAAAAAAATACACACGAATGAGCAATTTCCTTTTAATTATATTATCTTTGAGTGCAACAAATAAATCTGAAAGCAAATTCTTCTGTGAAATTTATATTTGTTTCAATAGTTGACTTCAGTTTTGTTTTTGTTTTTTCTTTGTGTTTTTTTTTTCATATTTTAGTCCGATTATATTTAAACTATTTTCTCTGTACATAAGTTTTCATATTGTAAAAAAAATTGTACAGATGTGGAAAATCACATTAAATTCATCAGGCTTAAAACATATGCTGTAAATATCAGAATATATGCGGGATTATTGTAAAATCATGATTTGTTTATATCAGATTGATAAAATTGATTCAAAATACGTAGATCGACATGTCTTGGTACAAGGATTGATCTTTTAGGAAGAATTTTATCCTGAAAAAAGAAGACAAAAATATGGGAAAGAAATATAAACCTTACAATTTAAGAGGGACGTGTTTTTTTTTTCTTTCTTTTTATACATTCTTTAAAAATATGCTAAATTTTCTCTCATATATTTTATAAAATTTATTTTTCATCATTTTGAGCTGCTTGTACTTAAGCTGACTTTATCACTGAACATGAATTTAGTGAAAATAGGGAATGCATAGTGAAAACCTGGAGGTAAATTGATGGTAGTAGTTTCATAGAAGGGTATTTTTAAATAATTTTTTGTGCTACAGTTGTGCTACTTAAATTTGTAACTATATATTTTCCTGACTATTACTATGGCACTATTCATGTTTTTCCTTTTCAGATACTTTCAATGTTCATCTGCTTTGCGGCTTTTTTCCAAAAATTTCTGGAAGTTTCGCGGGTATATTTTGGGAGCATTATTTACTGACTATTTTGTAAATTCCTGCATCGGATGTGGAATCCGTGGCGTAGTGGGAAAAAACCTACACGAGTGAGTTCGAGTCTTATTGGGTGCCCCTTTCATATGGCCTTGTGCCACATCTAAGCAAAAAGCTAAGTAAATTTCCATATCGTAGTAAGTGAGTTTGAATTCCAGTCGTTTGGTTGGTTGTTTGGGTGTTATGGCATGACAACCTTTGAAGGCTATTTTATGCCAAGTCCATTGTCATACAAATAATCTGTTCTATTTCAAACAACTCGAATTAGCATAGGTACGCATTTTAGTTATCACCACCATTTCTATTCCAAGCTATTCAACTTAGTCAAATAGTTCTAATTCATCCAATTCAGGTTAGTATAAGTATTATTTGTTTACACACAGTTAAATGTAAAAGTAGTTCTATTTCAAAACATTCAATTCAACGTAAGTACAGTTTCAATGTCAAAAAGAGTTCCATTGCAAACAATTCAGTTTAGCATAAGTACGCAATTTAAAATGTAAGTAGACAGTTTATCGTTAAAAACATTTGTATTTTAAGCTATTCCGTTTAGTCAATAGTTCTAATTCAAACAGTTCAGTTTAGTGCAAGTAATGTCAAAATATATTGTATGGTACCAATGTCAAAAATAGTTCTATTTCAAATAATTCAGTTTAGCGAAGATACGCAGTTTTAATAACGAAACACTTCTATTTCAAGTAATATAGTTTCTCACAAGTACGCAGATTAGTTTCATTTAACACATAGATAGAGCCCTATCAGGTGCTATCACTTCGAACCAGAGTGGACCTGGGAGCGATAGCAATCAGGTGGTGTTTCACATTCCCCAAATTTCAAGTATCACTGGGACTTCACCAGTAGCGGGGTCTTACACTTCTGCGTGGGTGCTGTCAGTCTATTCTATAGCCCCAGCCCACAGGGCAAAACTCTAGTCGTGTTATTACGTTCATTCTAAAACTAATACGTTGACAAAGCTATCGGTCAACTAGTACCACTATTATTCTCCTGCAAAAATGGCTTTGACTTTATATAAACCAGGAAGTTAGCTATATCATAAGGCAAAGAAATCAAACCATTTTTGTTTGTTCTTGAGTATATTTTTCTAGTTCTGGATATATTTGCGACTATATTGACGACAGTTCAGGAATGTTTCTATTGTCAATTGTCACATATAGATTTCATTTTCATGGTATGGAATCCATTACACAGAAGATACCCTCATAAACAATCATACTAACCTCTCTCTCTTAATCACTCCCTGTTTACACACATACACACGCACACACACACACACACACACACACACACATATATATATATATATATATGAAAGAGCAACCGTGACTTTTCAAAATATTAGCTGCTGGGATTAACTACACTACTTAGAAGAGTTCAGGTGTTGTGAAAATGTTCGGAATTTGAAGAACATGTGACTATGAAATATAATCTTATTGTCCTGCAGATCAAAAGTAAAACCAAAAATTTAATATATTTATTTTTAACCATATTGCTAATTCTCTCTTTTCTCTCTCTTCTCACTATCACATCTCTTCTCTTCTCTCTTCAGATCACTCACTCAACTTCTCTTTCGCTACCTTCTTCCTTTTTCTTTCTAACTCTTCCTTTATTCTAAACTGTATGGCTTCCATTTAGGCATGATCATGTTCTCTCTCTCTCTCTCTCTCTCTCTCTGATGGTTGATTTAGTGAAATTATTTACATTAATAAAAGCAACGTATACCTCCAAGATAAACATAACTAAACCTGTTACCCACAGAAATACACCCCCACACATGCTCACGCACACATACACATATATGATATTAATATAAATTAATAGGAATTAATATATTGCTGTGGTCTTCAGATAAGACAAGTGGAAGAACAACTCAAACAACGGGTGATAGGTAAACGTTATTTTATTAGCAGAAAAAGGAATTCATACAAAGGAAGTACTAGCCATGCTTGGCTTGCAGTCCGTCAGTCAAATGTCTCCTAAGGAACGAAAAGTTGTCTCCCCCGAGCGAGGTAAGCTCGGAGAATATGTTTAGGTTGGATGAGTCCATCATTGGACTCATAAGATATATATATATATAAATATATATATATATTAGAAGGAATAAAAAAGACTGTAGGTAATATAGTGACAACGATTACTCGATATGTGGAAAAAATTTAACCATATCTGACTCTACCTATTTCCTCAACACTTCCTTCACAGTTAGCGTGTAACAAACAGTTAATTATTTAGTGGAGTACAAGTGGTGTGTATTGAGATTTTTTATTTCTCCCAGACTAGTTCACGTGACCAAGTCTAAAGACCTCTGTCTGCCCTTTCCCATAGGGGAGACGTAATATGGGATTCATGTCTTTCCCAAAGGTATTTGCATGACATGAAACGCAATCACATTGTAGATTCGCACTTTGATCAACAATTCCCTTTCCTATGATAATAATCATCACGTCAACTTCATCCATCTGATTGTACTTTCTACCGGAGTTCAATCCCATGTCGAGTCATATTCAGGAATCCAAAAGTGGTACTTGCTTACCACTCAACATTATAATATATGGATCAATGATAAAGTAGAGCAATCCAGGGAAAGGAATAACGCCTTCTCTCACACATCGATGTAGTAGCTTATGAAAAGGGAGCCTTCGAGCCACCCCCTTCCTACAGTTGCCAACAACAACAACAACAACAACAACCATATTTCCTTTGAAATAAAAACATGGCTAAATACTTTCTTCTTTGTTTAAGGACAATGATTCCAAACGTACGTTGAATTAGAACCCAAAGTTGGATCGAAAGAATGTATAGCATGACAAGGATCCGTGAGACGTAAACTGCGAATTGCATTACTCTATTGAACAACACAGTCTTGATTAGAAATGAATATTTTTATATTCCTGACCTTATCTATGAATATAACTTAATTTGAATCATTACAACAATTAGATGATTATATCGATCTTTATTTGCCTCTAAGTGTTGTGATTATGATTTCTGTTGTCGTAATTATACAACACCTTAGAATATTAGACTAAACGATGCTAAGTAGCAGTCTTTATTTTAATACATCCATTACAACGATAGGAAAAATATTTGCCAAAGTTGGACGAAATCCAAGATCTCAATTTTCTATTATCTTTGTTTCGTATTTTACTTTAGGCAAAGGGTTAACTTCAAAGAGACTCATCATTAAATGGGACTACAATTCTTTAGTCGCAAAATGATACCTCACATAATTATTCTACCCGATGTTCTGTTTTGGTCAGATTAATAACGCTGATGTTCAAATCGAGAATTCATAGCGCCATGGTTTTCCTCTACACCCTCATAAACAGCCTGGGAAATGAGAGAGGGAAGAAATAAAATGTTGTATCGCTGGCAGCTGACCATATTTTGCTATCATTTCGCCGCCGTATATATATATATTTTTATTTTGCTCTTTTTTTTCTGTTTATTTTATATCGTAACAGTTGTAATCTTACTCTACCAAAATTTGGCTTGTTTTCAGATATCCATTTTATTTTGTAAGAAATAGCCGAGGACAGCCAGAGCAAGTCATCGGCTTATGTACCGTTATTTCCTTCGAGATTTAAAATCACCTTGTTCTACTGCATTATAATCTGTTTGTACAACGATGTAAAAGTGAATTATTTATATTGCTATACGCAGAGAATAAAGCAATGGCTGTTTATATATATATATATATATATATATATATATATATATATATATATATATATATATGTGTGTGTGTGTGTGTGTGTGTGTGTGTGCGTGTGTATATATATATATATATATATGTGTGTTATTCTATAGAAGATATTTTTCATTGTGATATCCAAATTCTTGACGAGGTTCGAAAGGAGTACTCGCGGCGTAATGGCTAAAGAAATGTCTTTCTACAAAGGTGGTTATGGAATTAAAGAACTTATGAAGATTGACATGCCATTCAAAAAAGAATTAGATTTCGTAATGACATTGGAAAATGCTTTAAAAAGCGTTGCACTGTACTCTGGCCCAGAAATATCTTCATCAAAAAGCCTGTTAGGTAGAGAGAGATAAGACGCCTATAAAATAAACTGTTTAAGAAATCTATTTGAAAGAAACTATTTAAGTGTTTGAATTTAACGGCATATGAACCCGTTTAGGGTTATTTTAGCTTAGACATGAGGGAATGCTGTTTATTGTATGTTCATATTTACATTTTGTACATAGTTGTTTATTGAAAAATTTATCTTTGAACATATTTGTGTGATGTCAAGTAATCTAATCTAATAGAAATAGATTGCCTACATTTTTGTGGTTTTAAGTAACTACAAAAATAGATAAATTATCTATTATTATAATACTTAGTAAACAATTATATCTTCAAGTAACTATTTCAAATGCAGATATTTTACAGTTATACGGTATCAAGTATTCCGATCTAATCGTAATAACTCCCCCAAAAAATTATTTAACGAATAGATGAGACCCTTACATGTACTATCAATCAGGCTACAGTGGAACCGGGAAGATGAAAAGACGCCTTACTTCTTAGAGTTCCAGGTCTGGAGTCCTACAACCAGAAGCAGGTAAATACTATGCTCTGGACACACATATCAGCAAACGATATAGGCAACGTAATATAATTCTTGCAGAAAGACAGTAAGTAAGGTATATTAAACAGGTATACAAATAAAACAATTTCAGCAAATTTTTAAACGAAACTACTTAAGATGTCCGACTTAAGACATCCTTTTCTGTACATAGTTCTATTGAGAACTATTTTATCCTTTTTCTTTGGGTTGACTCCTTTTTTTTCTAGATTAGTGTCCCGCAAGCCTATAGTTACCTTCATAATACTACAGCACATCTGCAAAGAAACTACATTCTGCGGTTTTGTCTTAATAAGCGTGGGCTCAATTTTCCGAAACTTAAATAGAGAAGATATAAAACCTAGATCAAATAGTATTAAATAATGTTTCGAAACTGTCTAATTCACTTTTAGACAAAGAGATTACAGGAATTGAGATTAAACTACTTTGGTGGTTAGTCATTCTTAGTGAAATGGTTATCATCGTAGGAAATGGAGTCGGTGACCAGAGTTCAAATCCAGGATGAGGCATTTTAGTTTCATTTCACGTTAATTACTTTGGGTATGAATCCATTCCAGCAAGTATTGGTAAATTATGGGACATACTGATATATTTAAGCAACCAATCCAAGAGAAGGAAAACTCTGAATTCAAACCAGCTTTCCACTGCTTAAAAATTGATATTTTGTCGCTTCATGCTCATAATGGAAGGGATAGAGAAACAAATATTTCTGGTTGGGAGGTCTCAATCATGGAGCTCTCGGGAGAGTTGTATAACCCTTCTTTAAACTTTTTAATAGCTATTCCCCTGAGGTGTAAGTGGGGAGCTACTCCATTCATTGGATTGCTCCCCATTACCCATAATCCGTACCTTATAAAACTGTGTGTTAAGCAAGGCGGCATCAAGTACGATTTTTTTAGTCTTTGGTAAGATTTGGTTTAGAATTGAACCCAGGTCTCCCAGACGATTGGCTAACACTCAATCAATTAGCCCAAAGGGTCTATCCATTATATCTATCTATTTAATATTAAAATTGTCATTATTTGCCAATGACAAATATTTAGGAAAGCGTTCTTCAATTACTCAACTCTTTCTCTCAAAAACATGAATAAATCAATTAAATACTAATGTTATGACTATTTGCAATGAGTAAAGTGCTCGATAATGGCCTGAGAGGCTGGGGTTTAATCCCCGGTGGAGTCATATCAAAGACTCCACAAATAGAACTTGCTTAGGACTCATCACTACAAGGTAAGTATCAAGGGCAAAGGCGAGCAATCCAGGGAATAGATTAGCGCCCTCCCTTACACCTCGGTGTAGAAACTATTGAAACGGGAGCCTTCGGGTTATCCTAGACCAAGGTCACCAACTTATATATATATATTAGGTAGTCAAGGACCAGTTCTTGACCTCTTGGAATGGGTGGAGTATATCTTAATTGTTATTACTTGGAGGTTCATTCCAAGCCGGATTGTTAGTTTCTGTTTGGGTCCGATTTACGCGTAGGGTAAATAAATTTTGGAATTATTAGTATTGGATAGGAATGATTAAAACCCTGTAATTGTGTGCTGACAAATTATAACAGGGAAAGTATTCCAGTATAAAAAAATCAATGAAGAATAAAAAATATTGCTATCATTACGTGCAAAATTTACTAATTTGGTGTTTTATGGCATATCAACACTTGTTTTCTTTATAGCCAAATCCTCCTTTTCTCTATCAACATCCCAGCTTAAAGCGTCCCACGTATCTAGCCACACTGAAGAGTGGTTATACAACGAAACAGTCTGTCTCTGGATGACAGTATATATATGTATATATATGTGTGTGTGTGTGTGTGTGTATATTGTCATCTACAGTCATACTGTTTCATTATATCCCAAATCTTCAGTGTGGATAGACTCACAGGAAGCTTCCAGCTGGGATCGGAAGCTGCCTAAGTTTACGGTAGATATGGTATCTAACCGCTCAGCCATTTTAGCGACATACGTCAGCTCAGGAATTATATCGCATATATATTAGCTTTCGTTCGTTTACATCTTGATCTATCGGATATCAGAGTGCTCAATTTGTTAGAAGAGTTTTGCATTACGCGGGTGGCAGCCATTAATTCCTTCGCCAGAGTACTCAACCCGCGGAAGGGGAGCATATATATATAATTTGTATGGGAATATTTTGTTAGTAACATATTTAAACAAATTAGAGCTTATTTATTTTGCACACTGATAAATGCTTCCAAGTACTACTATCAAATACAAATACAGGGTGGAACGATAAAGTTGTCGCCCTAGAAAAGACGACATGATTCCATTTCCATTTAATGAAAACCGGTTTTCTTTTTTTTTTTTTTTTTTTTGTTGCAGAGCATCTACTAGTTGGGCAGTTGTGTACAAATCCCAAGAGTGATAGGAGCCTTCTATCATGTCTGAAAGTGACACAATGTTCAACGAGCGAGATCGGAGATGCGCCGCTGTACAACTCATGTTCTCTACCGATCCAAGTTATGACAACAGGACCATTGTCAACACCCTTAAAATGCAAATCTGGACGGTTCAACGCTTGGGGGCACAGCTCAACGCATCGGACCACCCTTTGGAGGTGGTGGGACAGAAGGACACCGCTAGGAAGACTCGGACCAAGGAGTTTATCAAAAAACTGCCCAGCGGCCTATTCGGCAGATTGCCAGAGATTTAGGCGTCTCACACTCAACTGTGAATGCATGTGTGAAGGAGGACTAGAAGTCCTACAGACGCCAGACAAGACAGATCTTGACAAAGACAAAGAACCTCAGGCTAATCAAGTCCGTGAGGCCCCCCTCCTCCCCCGACCTAAACCCCGCTGGACTACTTCATTTGGTCATACGTTTGAGAACATCACTAACATGACCTCCCAGAACACCAAAGCTAGTCTGATCACCGCAATCCGCTGAGTATTCGCTGAGCTCCCGCCGGCGTTTCTGGAAAAGGCATGCTCTCAGTTCCGGATCCGTATCGAGGCGGTGATTGAGACTGAAAGCGGCTACATTGAATAGATGTCAGCTCTCCTACATCATCAAGTTACCTGAATTGATTTTTTTCAATAAAAGTTTTAAAATAAAACTGTAGTGTTGTTTTCTTTAGGACAACAATTTTATCGTTTCACCCTGTATTGCTAATTAATGTCAATCATTTGTTTGTTAAGGTGCCCGTGGTGTAATGGTTATCGTCGTAGGAATTGGACACGGCGACACGAGTTCAAATCCTGGACGATACTGATTGCATTTCACATAGCACTAATACCCTTGGGAAAGGTAGGAATCCAATTATTCTCCCTCCAGCTATGGGTAAATAGTAGGACAGACTAGGTTCTTCAGCCTTGATGAGGCAACTAGTCTAGGAGAAGGAAAACTCTGAATTCAAACCTGTTAAACTCCGCTTAAAAATTGACCTTGTGTCATATCCTGCCCGAGCGAAGGGGTTGGGTAAATAGGATCATTTGTTTGTTAAATCATTTTGAATATTGGTATCTAACTAGCTATAATATTGAATAATAATCCTTAGTTTTCACTCACTTAAGTGGTTACAAGAATTGCTCTAAACACTAACCCCTTGGTGCCCGTGGTGTAATGGTTATCGTCGCAGGAATTGGAAACGGCCACGCGAGTTCAAATCCTGGACTGATTGCATTTCACATAGCTCTAATACCCTTGGGAACGGTATGAATCTAATTATTCTCCTACCAGCTATGGGTTACTAGTAGGGCAGACTAGGTTCTTCAGCCTTGGTTAGGCAACTAGACTAGGAGAAGGAACACTCTGAATTCAAACCTGTTAAACTCCGCTTAAAAAATTGACCTTGTGTCATATCCTGCCCGAGCGGAGGGGTTGGGTAAATATGATAAACACTAACCCCTCCATTTGATAGTAAACATTCATTTTTACGCAATTAAAAGGTTAGTACTCATTTGTTTTAACCCCGTTTCAATTGTTTCAATTATTGCCATTAAACATTAGTCCAGCTAAATATCAAGTTTTCTTATGAGATACAAATAACTGCTTCCAACCGTATGGTTTCAAATTACTACTAATAATAATCTTCAGTAAATTATTGAGCTATTCTATTTTACCCATAGATTGCACCTGTAGACGTACTACGACTCTTGATTAGAGTGGACCTGAGAGCAATGGTAATAAATGAGTACACTTCATTCTCTAGAACCCGGAAGTATCAACATCAGATGCAGTGCAGGACATCATTAAAATCAAACATTTATAAATGTATCAAATTCTTACAATAGCACGTAGGAAGTTGATACGACTTTTAGATAACCAGTGTATTATTTGTTGATTTCATATATATATATATATATATATATATATAATTAGAGAGAGAGAGAAAGAGAGAGAGAGAGAGAGAGAGATTATACTCTCTAGCACAATAATCAAATTTAAACAATAATTTCTTAATACACGAATTCTTAGAAGATGTTGTCAGTTGCAATCTTTGATGATAAAGCATTGAATATATTGATTAGCAATTAGAGGCCATGTACCAAGACAAAATTGCTTAACTTGTTGAATCAGATTGATTTGTCTGTTTCAGTTTCTGGATTTAGAAGAAGCTTAATGGATGGTCGACCAGAAGGAACTCATATAGATGATCATTTTAGAAACGTTCGTTTATTTTCTTTCGTTTCATGTTTATTTTTGTTCTGATAAGAATTGATAAAAGTCAGCAACTGCTCTTATGTAAACTTTATTTAGGAATCTTCATTCTGAATTAACTACGAAAGTTTTCAGTTGATATAACAACATACAAAACTGCATATCTTTATTAACTACTTTGGTTTGGTTTAAAGGACGTTTAGAATAAGGAGTAGTGAGGCTCGAATTGTAAATATATAATGTGTTGAGTAACGTTTCCTAGCCATTACTCTCTCATACAACTCTGGCCTAGAATTAGAGTCCAAATAAATGTGTTTAAAATTCATTCTTATTAAATAAGAATATGTGAAACCATAAAAGTATAAGCAATAACTCATAAAATTACACACATAGAATTATCTTAAATTTCGGCCATGTATTACCTTTTTTGAAGTCTAGAAGGACCCTTGTTATTTAAATGCTTTCTTAGAATATACAGAGCATCTATCAATAAATCTATTTAACAATGTTTCCACTTGATTCTTCATACTTTCATAAAGCAACAGTTACCTCAAATTCTCCGGACTTCAACACCTTTGTACCCCTAAAAACCACCGTCCAGAAATTATTGTGACTATTTTCATTATCTATTTCACTATATTCTTTAGATTTCTCTTACTGGAATAAAACTCAAACCTGGTTTAATTTTCCTTTTAAATTTATTTCGGCTAAGATTATTAGTATACTCTTTGTTTTTTTAGAGGATTCACACGCTTAGCTTGAGGGTGAAAACAGCAAATATGGATGGCAGTATATATATATATATATATATATATATATATATATATATGGACGCTACTGCTGTTGCTACATAATACCTTAAAATTTCCCTACCCAACGTAGTACGCTTGTTGGCTGAGCGGTCTGAGACTAAGTCTAACGTAAAGTTGGACGGGTTTTTATCCCGGCTTCGAGCGTCCTACATGTCTAGCCACAGTGAAGTGTTCTGATAGAACGAAACAGTCTGTCTGTGGTTGACTATATATATATAATTTTTTAGGCTAAAAGAAAAGGAGATTAAAACAATAAAGTTTTAGAAAAAATTAGAAACCAGAGTGTTTCTAAAAACTGATCCATCCTAATTTGATCAAATGCTAGATTTTTCGTAGCAGGTAGAATATTTTTCATAATGTAAGCTTTGAAACTAAAATATTATCTTCATCGTTTCTGTTTTTTTTCTTATAAATGTGTTAGACCCCTCAATCGACTGGGCTATTATCTTCCTCCTCCTAAAAACAAATAGAACAAACCTTTCGGCATCCATCAAGTTCCTTTAATTTGATGTACTGCCTGCGTCTATTTTGCTTAGGTGGTAGGGGTTATATCTATCTACGCTATTATAAAACCAAAATGGTCAAATGGGATTAAACACACAAAAAAAAATCAAAAATTATAATTAAGAATGAATTTCTATGATTTAAAAATCTCCTTCCCGACATTAATTTCCCCGCCATATTACACTATTAATTACTGAATTAAATGTTATTTTTTCCAATCAATTCTTCTAAAATCAATATCCTGGTTTTTGTCTTCAGTAGGACTGTCGGTGGCCCTCAATCAAAATAATTTAAATTTACCTTTATGTCTACATTTAAACACTAGTTTGTTACGTGCATTAAGCAGCCGTCTGGAAGCTATAAAATTAATTATACCATTTTTTCTTCGATACACCAGTTACATATATATAATGTATATCTCAGAATTTCGTTTTTATCTCAGCCAAATCTGGAAGTCTGTTTTTTAAATAGATATCATAAAATATATTTCATTGCTAAACTTTACAATTTTTAAAGTTTTTGACTGGAATCAGGAATCAAGATGAAACAATTAATTCTACTACTACTACTACTACTACTACTACTACTACTACTACTAATACAACTGTTATTTCTAGTTCATTACATTTGGTTGCTTAAAACCAAACTAATCATTATATAGATTGTAAATATATCAATCTCTTATTTATGTGCATAGGCTGACTGAATTTATTTTACGTATTTTCAGGTGGCATATGCTATACAACGAACAAAAATTCTTGATGGGCTACAAACATTCTGAGCCCAGATTTTAAATCGCCCAATCCGAATTAATTTGAAACGTACATTTCCTCCCAAGGTCAAATCACTATTTCGCTATATAACTACTCTACATTAGGTTTTCAGTTATTTTTCTCAATACAGTGAAATTGGACAAACAATTCTAGTATTTAGATTCTGACTCAAGCGTAGATCAAATTCTAATCTATAATGGTATAAGTATTCAAATATACTAATATCATCTTAAAATTTAATAATAAGTATCAATATACACTATATTGCTCGGAGTTTTTATTTTTATTAAATATAAACTAAAACAACAAACAATCATTAAATCATGGGCAGAGATGTCAGTTATTGTGTTGATCTAAATAATTACGTTTTTACAAAAAGTTTTTTTTTTACGTTGAGTTCTCTGTATCTAAAAACAATTTCCAACGTTTTAATGATTGCTTATTTGTTTTCTTATCAATCTCCACCAAATAAAAGCCAGAGCAGATAACGTCCAAGCCAATTTATCTGCAAGTTTTGGCCAAGTCGGTAGAGTGTTGCCAATTGTCTGGGAGACCTAGGTTCAATCCCAGGTCGCGTCACACCGGAAACTTAAAAATAGTACTTGATACCTCCTTGTTTAACATTCAGCAATATAATGTACGTATCAAGGGTAAAGTGGAGCAATCCAGGGAAAGGAGTAGCACCCTCCCCTACACCACGGTGTAGTAGCTATTGAAAAGGGAGCCTTCTGGTCGCCCTCGACTGCGGTCGCCAAATTTTACTTACTTATAGCTGACCGTCGCTTCCGAATGTTGTTAACAAAATTTCACATGTAAAACTACATTTACCTGACGCGAACTCACAAAGAATCCTTATTGATATTAATGGAGTAATTCACTAAGAACTTATATGGTACATGGCCGGATAAATGGGGCACCTAACGAGTCTTATTGATATCAATGAAATTTCTGGAATTAGATACGGTCTGGTTAAGAAAAATCCACCATTTGGTGTGTCTTATTTAGTTTGGTACAGTTTTTTAAGCCTATATCAAACTCTTACAGGTTATCCAGTGCCCAAATTTGTAAATGTTTGATAGTATTCTTAACAATACCACCCCCCCCCAAATTACACTCTCATATTAATTTCTTATCATTTGTTTATCCTCAGTTATGTGGTATCCATTTATTCTATTTGGTATCAAGTATTCCATTGGCATCTAGTAACTAATTATTATATGAACCGTTGCTACACTATTCATAATACACAGTTTATACGTAGTCATATTCTATCAATTATTCGAATCATTTTCAACACATTTGTTTGGCCCATACGTGGGATCGTAACAGTTACTAACTCTCTAGGTCACAGTAGACAGTGAATAATGGCAATAAGGAGATACTTCACTCTTCCGAGAGTTCTTGGATTTGTACCTTACCATTGGATGCAGGTTCGTGTCATATTCTAGATACCCCTTTTTTAATGGAAATTTATCCGCCAGCAGAGGATGTATTTGGTGCTTTCTAATCACTACCGATTGGACTGACACATATTGTAATCTCAACC
Organism: Sepioteuthis lessoniana; assembly: GCA_963585895.1. Taxonomy (NCBI): domain Eukaryota; kingdom Metazoa; phylum Mollusca; class Cephalopoda; order Myopsida; family Loliginidae; genus Sepioteuthis; species Sepioteuthis lessoniana. Next base: position 107,724,561 of record OY757904.1, read on the forward strand.
CGGTTCAAAATGTGTTTAATTGAATTTATTATTCGTCTATAACCTGGCCATCGGCCTTAAAAGTAGAGTGTTCTCCACTAGTCCGGGATACCGGGGTTCAGTCCTTGGTCGAGTCATACCAAAGACCACAAAAATGGTATTTGATGCCACCTTGCTAAACACTCAGCATTATAAGGTAAAGATCTTGGGTAAAGTGGAGAAATCCAGGGAATAGAGGAGCGCCTTTTACACGTCGGTGTAGCAGCTATTGATAAGGGAGCATTCAGGTCACCCTCGACTAAGGTCGCCAACTTTACGTACTTATTCGTCTATAATGATCATGATTTTTCCAATTATAATAATAGTTTTCATATTTAACTGGGAAAACATTTCACGAAGTTAGATTTTTTCAAGTATTCCTTTCCATTATTAATGATAATCAAACAGGTTTATCGATTACCTATTAAGAGAACATAAACAGGTATGCCCAAAAGGACCGATAATGAATTACGAGAGACCAGCCAATGTAGGCGAAAAATCACACAAATTCTATCGAAATTCCTCTTTTGTGATAAAAGCAAAGGTTTAACCAAGCAAATGTCTGTTAGTCATGCTACAAATGTTTTTGACTTGAAGCAGGAATCGAGATGAAACTATTACTACTACTAATACTTTTACTTCTACTATCACGATTGTTACCGTAGCTTTTGCTATTATTGAGAAAGTGTTTAGAATTTTCTTTCTATAATGTTATTAATAGATAATTAGCTAGAATACCAACTTGTAATATTAGATTATTATAGCCGTAAATTATTGTATTGAATGTTTATAAAGAATATACCTATAATCCAGAAAATACCTGTTGACAGTAATTGCTAAATGAAAGAGCGTAACAAACATTTATGACAAACATTAACAGGATGGATAACAAAATGACAAATACTAGGAAACAAACATGGGAAGGAAAACAACTCTATGGGCGTTTTAAACGACTAATAAACCACATCTCACACGACAAAACCTGGACGTGGCTAAGAAAAGGAAACTTTAAAAGAGACACATAATCTCTTCTAATAGCAGAACAAAAAAACGTCATAAGAACCAATCATATCAAAGCGAAGATTGATAAGACGCAACAAAATAGCAAATGTAGGCTATGAGGTGACCGAGATGAAATAATCAATCACATAATAAGCGAATGTAGCAAATTAGCACAGAAGGAGAATGAGAGTAGACACGACTGGGTCGGCAAGGTGATCCACTCGGAGATGGGCAAGAAATTTAAATTTGACCACACGAACAATTGGTATATGCACAACCCAGCACCTGTCCTAGAAAATGACACTCATAAACTCCTATGGTACTTTGACCAATCCCCTAGCTCGGCCAGAAGACAAGATCTAATAATAATTAACAACAACAAAAAAAGAGAATTTGCAAAATTGTTGACTTTTCTGTCCCGGCTGAACACAGAAAAAGACTGAAAGAATGTGAAAAGAACGATGAGCATCTCGACCTTCCTAGGGAATTGAAAAAAAAACAAAAAAAACTATGGAACATGGAGGTGACGATTATACCAAGTGTGGTTGGTGCTTTTGGTATAGTAACTAAAGCATTATTAAAGGGACTGGCGGACTTGGGAGGTGGCGGACGAACGGAAACCATCCAAACTACAGCATTATTAAGAACGGCCCGAATACTGACAAGAGTCCTGAAAACTTGAAGAGACTTGCTGTCACTCAAACTCCAGTGAAGACCATCAGCTAACGGTGATGTGACAAACTCTAATAGACGCATCCATACAACGGCTCGAAGACTACATAGAAAAACAAGAACGAGGACTAATTACAACCATCAGAGTCGATACGGAAAACACGATAAACGAAAGAATGACAACAACTAGGAAACAAAAATGGGAAGGAAAACAAATCTATGGCCGCTTTAAACGTCTAATAAACAACATATCACACTAGAAAACCTGGACCTGGTTAAGAAAAAGAAACCTTAAGAGAGAAACGGAATCCCTCCTAATAGCAGCACAGGACAACGCCATAAGAACCGATCATATCAAAGCGAGAATAGATAAGACGCAACAAAACAGTAAATGTAGGCTATGCGGTGACAGAGACGAAACGATCAATCACATAATAAGCGAATGCAGCAAATTAGCACAGAAGGAGTATATGGCGAGACACGACTGGGTTGGCAAGGTGATCCACTGGGAAATGTTCAGGAAATTTCAATTCGGCCATACAAACAAATGGTATATGCACAACCCGGCGCCTGTCCTAGAAAATGATTCGCGTAAACTCCTATGGGACTTTAACATGCAAACGGATCCCCTAATCCCGGCCAGAAGACCAGACCTCATAATAATCAACAAAAGAAAGAGAATCTGAAAAATTGTTGACTTTGCTGTCCCGGCGGACCACAGAATAAATCTGAAGGAAGGTGAAAAGAAGGATAAGTACCTCAACCTTGCTAGAGAATTGAAAAAGCTGTGGAACATGAAAGTAACGATTGTGCCAATTGTAACTAAAGGATTATTAAAGGGCCTGGAGGACTTGGAAGTTGGCGGACGGGTAGAGACTATCCAAACAACAGCATTGCTGAGGACGGACAGAATACTGAGACGAGTCCTGGAGACTTGAGGAGACTTGCTGTCACTCAAAATCCAGTGAAAACCCATCAGCTAATATTGATGTGAAAAACTCTAGATGATAATAATCAAATATAGCAAATTATCCCAAAAGGAGTATGAAATTTAAAGAGAACGATAAAATTAGAATGAACGATACAAAAAATCATACTGAACATATATTCATTATAATCGAAGGAGACTTAACTGTAAATTCATAGTCTCTTTTGCCTGCTCTCTATGTGCCAGGTAATACATGGTTGGTTGTTGTTTTGGGTTTTATGGCATATCAACCTTTGTAGGTTATGTAACGCCAAATCCATTTTATATCAAAATTATTCTATTTCGAACAATTCAGTTTAAGGTAAGTACGCAGTTTAAATTTAAGTACAGTTTAATTGTGAAAAGCATTCCTATTTCAAGCTATTCAGCTGAGTCAAGCAGTTATAATTCAGCTAATTCAGTTTAGTATAAGTAGAGATTTTGTTTACACCTAGTCAAGTGTCAAAACAGTTCTATATTAAACAAATCAGTTTACTGTAAGTAGAGTTTCAATTTAAAAAAAAAACAGTTCCATTTCAAATAGTTCAATTTAGCATAAACAAGCAGTTTAAATGTAAGAACAGTTTAATTGTCAAAAAACATTTCTTTTTCAAGCTATTCAGTTTAGTCAAAGAATTCAATTTAGCCTAAGTATGCATTTAGTTCTATTTAACCCATAGATAGGGTCCTATCAGGTGCCACCACGCCTGACCGGAGTGGACATGTGAGCAATGGCAACGAAGGGGTCCTCCATCATTATTGGAACCTCAGCATCAGATTGTTTACTGTCATATCCAGGACACTCATTGGGGGTGTATTCTACCTGGGCAACCAGGTAATAGAGGTGGTTTCTTTATTCAATGATATATCAACCTTCGTGGATTATCTAATGCCAATGCCACACTTATAAAGGAACAGAAGTGATAATATTTAGCCCTTGGCTAGTCGGACATAAGGGAAGTCATAACTTTTACAAGGGTGTTAGCCATGGAGTAAACGTAATAGCGCAAGTGGTGATCGCTTTCACATACTACGATGTCGAAAATCAGCTCGATGGCCACAACGGCCCGGGCACTCACCATAATGGGGAATGGATTTTGACATAAAGGAAAAGTTTTTACAAATCACCGTATATTTTTTAAAGTGTACAGTCGTTTATATTAGATAAAAATAAAAACGTAAGTCAATAAAACCATCCAGGCATCGAAGACGGCCTTGGAAACATCAGCAAGTTTGCATGAGATATTTCTTATTACTATTAGCCATCACGCCTACAATTGCATGTTTTAACGCACCTTTGAGATTTTGAGACTGCTTCTTTGATTTCCTTCTATCTCTCTCTTTCCCACCTCTCTCTCCCCCCCTCTCTCTCTCTCTCTCAATAAAACCTGGATATAATAGTCCAGTTGATACAAATCAGCAGAGATGACAAAACATATTTTGGTAGTTAAAACACAAACCACTTCATCCAGTCTACATTTCTACGCAGTTATATTGTTTCAAGTAATATTTCCTATTTAATAAGAGAGTGTGAGCTTATATATAGTTATAAGTATATATTTCAAAGAAATATTAAGTCCTTCTTAGTGTTAAAGGAAGTAGTAGTAACCCGACAAGTTTATCATATTTACCAACCCCTCCGTTCGGGCAGGATATGACACAAGGTCAATTTTTAAGCGGAGTTTAACAGGTTTGAATTCAGAGTTTCCCTTCTCCTAGACTAGTTACCACACCAAGGCTGAAGAACCTATTCTGTCCTACTATTTACCCATAGCTGGAGGGAGAATAATTGGATTCATACCTTTTCCAAGGGTATTAGTGCTATGTGAAATGCAATCAATCTCGTCCAGGATTTGAACTCGAGTCGCCGTGTTCATTTCCTAAAACGATAACCATTACACCTCGGGTGCCTCCATTAAAGTTTACCATAGCAACCCGAGTTGAAATCCTGGATGAGATCAATTGGATTTCCCATAGCGTTAATACTTTTGGGAAAAGTATAAACAAATTATTTTCTTTTCTGCAAAGGGTAAACTGCAGGGCAGACTAGACTCTTTAGCTTTTGTTTGTCTGCTGAACTAGAAGAAGGAAACCTCTGAATTGAAAACTGTTAAATGCCGTTTGAAAACTGACTTTGGGTCACATCTTTTTTGTGTAGATGAGTTGAGAAATACAAATATTCCAGTCTAATAATGTTTTCAAATTAAGAAAGCAACCATGAAAGTTATAATTATACATTCTCGCCTGTGGATTCTAGTTATGGAGGCATAGTAGTCTTTTAGATGTAGCATATGTTTCTTTAAATTGTATTTTTGGTTACATATATATCGTAGTTATAATTCTGGTGTGAAAGTTTCAATTTTGCAGCATTTGGTAATTAATAATGTGTAATTATACCTGTTTATACAGCACAGTTTTCTATTAGACAAAGAAGTCATCTTTCCGCCAAGTCGTTGACATTTATAATATACTGACTATCTCCAACAGACGGGTAAGACCCAATAAAAAGGGATAACCTAGGTATGTCACTAAACTGGATCTGATAGTGAGCATCCAATCCTCGATATCTGAGGAGTGTGGTTACCTTTATACCCTGGTCATGTCTGATCCGGAGAGGTAACACACGTTAGGGTTTAATCTATGGGTTAAAAAACCTTTTTAAAAATAATTCGCATTTGATAGGTATGTGTATCAAAAATCCATTTACGAAACAATTATACAAAAAAGAATTAAATCTATACTTAAAATAAATATGATTCTCTAACCTCAACACAGAGAATAAATCTATACGTGTTAACACAATGTTAAAATCAAACAATTAATCAATCAATTGGTATCCTTATTCTAAAAGAAAATTGCACTTTCAAATGTTAAAATAGAGCAAATCAATGGTAAATTGTGAGAAAGTTTATTGCATATTTGACCTTTGACCGACCGTGTAAGTTCGTAGATTGCAAAAACAGGATGCACCTGTGTCTTAAGGAAAGCAAAAGACAAGCTGAAATGCCACGTGAATTGAGTGGGCGGGATACCGAAGGAGGAGGAGGACCCACGAAGTGCAGGGCCGTCCGAAAAATATATAACGATGGAAGTTTTCAACCTCAGATCAAGGGGAAAATAGTAAAGCAGAAGAGGCACTTGACGTCACGCCGTTCTGGCCGAGGTTAAAAAAATGGCTAAATGTACGAGACTCGGAAATGTCGAAAGCAACTTTGAGTACTGAAGAAAATAAGATACCCCAGCAGAGGCATATGTAGTAAATTGACCAATAGTCATCATCATCATCATATCGTGCTGGCAGCACGGATATCCCTGACCCTCTCTCGCCACTCCTCCCTATCGTTCATCGCCCTAGGCAGGTCTTCAGGACAACAACCTGTATCCTCACATAGCTGCTGAATGTACGTTCGTGCTGGTCGTCCTGCTTTTGCGCGGCTCTCAGAATATATTTGTATCTCAATTTGGTCTTAATCTTAGCGGTTCCGACTTTATTTTCATACAACCATTTCGTAATAAAGAAGAGATGAATACTTTTATATAGAAGTGTTATCATCTTCCTCCTTACTCTTGTATACAACAAGAGCGGTTCTTATGGAAAATTCTCGTGCAGCACACGATTGATAGTGGACCCTGACAGCTTGAGGTTCACGGTGATGGCTCTCATTGAATTGCTTTGGTCTAGGATGATATGATCCTTGACCTGCCGGAGGAACTTGGTCTTCCTCACAACGTCTTACATTTCAGAAGGGTTCTTTCTGATTGATACAGATGGTATGTTCCCGCCAGAGCATTCCAGCTCATTACTGACCTTGACCACGAAGGAGATGTCCACTTTCAAAATGTTGGCAATCTCTGAGTCTCTGCGGATGATGGCTAGTAACACAAGTATGGCTTGTCTTTTCATTTACTGCGTAAGATTGGAAGCTGTCACGTTACAACTCCGTACGCTCGGAAGATGAATGAGAATTTAAAAATTCAGCATGTGACTTTACGTTAGATCATTTTCCAGTTTTGACCCGGTAAACGTGTGTTCTCAAATACTTAGCATAACTTTTATTTATATAGAATAGTTTTGGTTGTTATTTTAATCATCTGGCTGGAAGTGTTTTGAATTCAAATACTGTGAAGGGGGAAATTATAATTAGAAATAAACTTATAAAGAAAAAGAAGTTGGCTTGACTTGAAGCACTTTGCTTAAATTTCGAAGATATTTTTCTAAAAGGAAATTTGATAAAAAGCAAAAGAAAAAAAAATATTAAGCTAACAACGAGTTTGGGCTTAATGAGACAAGAAAGAATATTAACAAATTTGATCATGAGTCATTTTATTCAAAAATAAGAATTAATTCGTTGAATAGCAATTATTTTTCGTTGAAAAATTCATCTTAAAAAAGAAAGCATTTAACAATAGAGTGAATGAAATGACAAGAATGTAAAATGGCTGCGTCTGTTTGCTGATCATCAATACCAGAAGGCATTCCGTGCTTCAAATATATATTCGAAAAATTACATCTGAAAATATAAGAAGCTAATTTAGAAGAAAACTCTATTGCAGGAAAATAAAACTAAAAAACTAAAAAAAAATAATTAAAAAAAATAACAGGACGTGACTTGGAAAACAAAAAACAAAAAAAATACATAATTTGGCTTTTGTTAATTGATTTTTGAAAATCAGCAATTTTTAATATTTTGAATTGAAATGGCTCTCAGCCAACAGGATCTTATGGTTGAAGTTATTTCTCAACGTTTTGAAGTATAAAATTAAAAAAAAATGAAATAAAAATGTGCATTTTTATTTTTGAAACCCTGAAACAAATCTGTAAAATAATTAAAAAAAATAAAACCTAAAAATGTATTCTGAATCTTTTTTCTTAATTATTTTTCTTGCTTTTTCAAATGATTTTAACCATTTATTTTCTTATTGACCTTTTTTCTGGAACAGATTCAAAAATCAAACTATCCCCTCCCACTAAAAAAAAAAAGAAAAGAAAAGTAAGATATATCTTTAGCGCCCACAGTTTTAAGTAATTACTTATTTACTTGATTTTTCCCAGGTTCTTTTTTTTATTATTATTCGATAACGTTCTACCCAAAACCTTATCGATCATTTTCAGCTGGTTATTGGTTTCCCTAAGAAATTTTAATCAATAAAATTCCCGGGTTAACGTAAATTCCATTATTGTTTACGTTTGTTTACTACATAAATCTTTGTTAGATTTCCCTCGTTGTTCAGTTTCTATAGCAACGTGTTTTCGCCAGTTCATTTGTAATTTTCACCAGAAGGTGAAACGGCACTTCAATTGAGTATAGTGATATTCAAATGCAGAGTTACTTAGTCATATTAAAAAAGTACAACTGAAACATGTACACAGACAAGCGCATATATATATATATATATATATATATATATATATATATATATATATATATTAAGAATATTTACGTATACGTTGGCATTGTAATCTTGTAGATAAAAGCAGGTGTTTCACCCAAACAGCTCCTCCATAATTGATTCTCATTTTCAACAATGGGGATTCACTTAATTTGTTATATTATGGATGTTAGCTGGTGAAGATTTGAGCTAATAACACAAACTATTTTTAGGAGGAAAAAAAAGTAATAAACATAATCGAAAGGATAACGTTTGTGGCATTCTGCAGGGAATTTTTCGAAATACAAATCAAATACAAAAAAACGAACGTTGATGGCTTCATTTACGGCCTACATGATAAAAGTAAATTGAAGAAAGGAATGGAAAGAAATTTGTCATTGATAATGGGACAGAAAATTTTAAGCCAAATATTATGTGCGTACCATCAACAAATAGAGAAAAATGTTTTTCTTTTCGTTTAATGACATTTCAACCTTCTTAAGCTAGTTAATGCTAAAGGCATTATTGTAGAAGAACTGCAGTGATACTATTTAACCCATACAGGAGTTCTTAACTTTCTCTAGGGTATTAGTCTGAAAGTGTACATAAAAGAGCTAGATGGCGTTGGAACAGTTCAGCACTGTCACTATTAAGCCATGAGGACTACAACTATTCATGTTAAAAGAGCTGATGGCGTTTTGGTCACACTTCAGCACTGTCACTATAATGCCACGAGGACTGCAACTATTCATGTTAAAAGAGCTGATGGCGTTTGAATCACACTTCAGCACTGTCACTATTATGCCACGAGGACTGCAACTATTCGTGTTAAAAGAGCTGATGGCGTTTTGGTCACACTTCAGCACTGTCACTATTATGCCATGAGGACTGCAACTATTTTTGTTAAAAGAGCTGATGGCGTTCAGGTCACAGTTCAGCTCTGTCACTATTATGCCATGAGGACTGCAACTAACCCTGTTAAAAGAGCTGATGGCGTTTAGGTCACACTTCAGCACTGTCACTATTATGCCTTGAGGACTGCAACTATTCATGTTAAAAAAGCTGATGGCGTTTTGGTCACATTTCAGCATTGTCACTATTATTCAATGAGGACTGCAACTAACCGTGTTAAAAGAGCTGATGGCGTTTAGGTCAGACTTCTCTACTGTCACTATTATGCCATGAGGACTGCAACTAACCGTGTTAAAAGAGCTGATTGCGTTTAGGTCAAACTTCAGCAGTGTTACTATTATGCCATGACGACTGCAACTATTCGTGTTAAAAGAGCTGATTGCGTTTAGGTCACACTTCAGCACTGTCACTATTATGCCTTGACTACTACTACTAACCGTGTTAAAAGAGCTGATGGCGTCTTGGTCACACTTCAGCACTGTCACTATTATGCCATGAGGACTGCAACTATTCATGTTAAAAGAGCCGATGGCGTTTAGGTCACACTTCAGCACTGCCACTATTATGCCATGAGGACTGCAACTAACCGTGTTAAAAGAGCTGATGGTGTTTAGGTCACACTTCAGCACTGTCACTATTATGCCACGAGGACTGCAACTATCTATGTTAAAAGAGCTGATGGCGTTTAGATCACACTTCAGCACTGTCACTATTATGCCATGAGGACTGTAACTATTCGTGTTAAAAGAGCTGATTGCGTTTATGTCACACTTCAGTACTGTCACTATTATGCCATGAGGACGGCAACTAACCGTGTTAAAAGAGCTGATGGGGTTTAGGTCACAGTTCAGCACTGTCACTATAATGTCATGAGGATTGCAACTAACCGTGTTAAAAGAGCTGATGGCGTTTAGGTCACACTTCAGTACTGTCACTATTATGCCATGAGGACTGCAACTATTCATGTTAAAAGATCTGATGGCGTTTAGGTCACCCATTTAGCACTGTCACTATTATGCCATGAGGACTGCAACTAACCGTGATAAAAGAGCTGATGGCGTTTAGGTCACACTTCAGCACTGTCACTATTATGCCATGAGCACTGCAACTATTCATGTTAAAAGAGCTGATGGTGTTTAGGTCACACTTCAGTACTCCCAGTATTATGCCATGGGGACTGCAACTATTTATGTTAAAAGAGCTGATGGCGTTTTGGTCACACTTTAGCACTGTCACTATTATGCCATGAGGACTGCAACTAACCGTGTTAAAAGACCTGATGGCGTTTAGGTCACCCATTTAGCACTGTCACTATTATGCCATGAGGAATGCAACTAACCGTGATAAAAGAGCTGATGGCGTTTGGATCACAGTTCAGCACTGTCACTATTATGCCATGAGGACTGCAACTATTCATGTTAAAAGAGCTGACGGCGTGTTGGTCACACTTCAGCACTGTCACTATTATGCCATGAGGACTGCAGCTATTCGTGTTAAAATGTTCCTTTACTTTGCCTGATGGATAAAATTAATGGGTACCTCTCGCATTATACTTACATAGTAAATCAAAATCCCTCATGAAATATTTCTTAAAATTGGTTTGTTCGTTGGTTGGCTAGGATTTGTAGCATATAGACTCTTTTAGGTTATTTAATGCCAAATCCTGTATATATATATATATATATATATATAAGTAAAGTTGGCAACCTTAGTCGAGGGTGATCTGAAGGCTCCCTTCTCAAAAGCTACTACACAAATGTGTCGGAGAGGGCACTACTTCCATTCCCTGACTATTCTATTTTACCCTTGATTCTTACCTTATAATGCTGAGTGTTAAGCAAGACGGCATCAAGTACCATTTTTGAGTCTTTGCTATAACTCAACCTGGGAGTGAATCCTGGCCTCCCAGGCACACACTCCCAGGCACACACTCTACTCATTAAAAATAAAATATATATATATATTGTTTAATGAGTAGTGTGTTTACCAGTGTTATATATATATATATATATATATATATATATATATATATATATGTATATAATATGATTTGTAAATGCATAGTTTGAAGATGATATTTTTAATGGTTTAAAATATTGCTATGTAACACTATCAACCTAATTCAACATCTGTTTCGTATTTGCACATATATAAATAGTTGTAATATAAGATTTATATGCAAAAGATTTGACCTAATATTTTTATAAACAATTAAGTATTGCCATCTTTTGCACAGAGTTAAAGGGTTTCAAGTATCCAATACAAATAATTCTACTTATTATTAATCGTTTGTTTACACACAGTAAAGTGGTTACTAGGTTTGCAATTGAACTCTCATAATTCTATTCAACACTATTTATTCATTAGAACAAAATTAAATCTTTCCCTGAATTGTTATATGATACCAATAATTCAATTTTAGCAAATATTTGAACGGTTTCACGTATTTCTATTCAACAGTAATGCTTCTATTAAACTACAGTAATTTGTTTGCACTCTATTAAATAGCCAAACAGTTCTATTTGAACCATAGATGGCAGAGGTAATTTGTTGCCACACAGTTAAATGACTTTAAGTATTGCTATTTAAGACTGATACTTCTGTATATTATCAAGCATTTTTATATACAATGTAGCGGTTTCAAGTATAGTGATTTAACACTACTAATTCTATTCAACACTATTCCTTTATCTGCACAGTCAAATATTTACAAGTATAGTTATGTTATAAAAATACTTTAATTCTTATCTAACACAAATAATTCTATTTTGTATTGATTCTTTGTTTACGCACAGCTTCATCGTTTCAAACATTGTTAATTAATCGAGGCAATTCGTTTTAATCAGTCATTGGTTTGAACACACTTAAATAATTAAATATTTCTCTTTGACCTATATTTGGGGCCCTATCAGGTACTGCCACTCCGTAACAAGGTAGACCAGGGAGTAATGGTAATGGTACCGTTCATTTTTCAGAGGTCAAGGATTGAAACCTCGCCATCAGATGCAGTTTAGTATCTATCTGGACAATCGTTCGGGTAGAGAGGTTACTCCTCAGCAGAAATGCTGTCGGTGTATTCTGCAGCCTCAGCCCACTCGGCAGTTTATGAAAACTAATATAGAAAAAAAGCGTGACATCGGTGTTGAATAAGTAATCGAAACATTATTTAAGGCATCTCTGGTCAGAAATGTTCAGAATGATATGAAAAAGCAAGAAATAAAATATTCACAGTAATACCCACGCGTGATATATACAAAGCAATATTATTGATAATGAAATAAACATAGTCCTCAACCAAAGATAGCAAGATTTTGATATTTCAAGAGTAAAATTATGAAATAAAATGGATAATATCACGTATTGTTTACCACTTAAATCTACGACAATGAAATGTCGCATCTCACTCGTCTCTGAGATGTTGGGTGAATACATACTTACAGGCACTTGGAAGTGGGTGAAAGATTACAAAAGTGAAGAATATTAACGAAATTAATGCACACTCGTAATATAGCGGGTGATTCCTGTCATTAATAAGCACTCTGCTCGTTTGTATGACAGACAAGATAAAGTAAACCACATGAAAACTCTTTCCCTACGTTCGAGGAATAGTCACACACAAGAATTGCTTTTGGTTTATCAAAAGGATCAGTCAGATAGTAACCGAAAGAATTCAAGTAAAAGCTTTAAGTAATTTACAAGACACATTCAGATTAATTGGACACGCAATTGCCATGACTAGTTAATTTGGGATCGCTTTGGTGCGATGTGAGGCGATGGCTTAGTGGGAGAGTTTCGGCTCTGCAATATGTGGTTGCTAGTTCCAGCTCCAGTGGAAGTTAGATCTCGGTATACATTGCTGACGAGACCTAATAAGGTCGAAACAGCTGTCCAGTGGTACTGTATGTCCCGTACAAGTGTTTCCTGGATTTTCTGGTCATGGTAATTCAATTTACAATACTAATTCTATTTATTATGTAATCCTATATAACATAAATACTTTATACACAGCTCTATGGTTTCAAACAGCTAATGATAATAATCCTAAGTAAATGATTGAACAGTTCTATTTGGTTCACAGATGAGACCCAATCAGGTGCTATCAGTCTGGATCAGAATGGACCTAGTAGTTATATTACTGATTGTTTACTTAACATACTGCAGTACTGGAGCCTACCATAATATGCATTGTACTATCGTACCCAGGGCAGTTGTTTGGATTTACGCATCCATTGAGGTGAATTCGTCATATTCTGCAGTCCCAACAGACAAGGCAATGTAAGAGACATTTATTTACCAAGTAAACCAATATTTTTATTCCGTGAAAATGATTACAAAAAAAAAAACGACCTTCATAAATATTTCTTCAACACCGTAAAATCAACCTAAAATTATGTAATAATCAAAATAAATGTTACGAACTGGCGTTATAACAATTAAAAGATTATTTTCTAAATAGAATCAGTAAATTTCCTTTCTTGATCTTGTTTTACGTTTTTGTTTTTTTTTTTTGTTTTTTTGTTTTTTTGTATTTTCTTTTCTTAATTAGCGTATCGTCTGCATCAGATTCATTGTTATGAAAATCGACTTTGTAGTCAGTAATTTCACTCAATTTCGAATCTACACTGCGCATAATTTCTTCTAGAACCTGTTCTTTACGAATTGACTGATATCCTTTACCCCTTCAAGTTTCCATGGCGACAGTCAGAGGGAAAATTATGGCAATCGAATTTGAGGTCAAAATAACAAGAAACTTATCTGCTAAACTTCTCAGCGAGTGGAAAATACGGACCAACATACGGAACAGAGTAGTAGGAAATTCGACTATATTTTATATAAGGCACAACGATAGGATTTCGAATATGTTTGTGTACATCACGGTGGTTAGAATTCCACTATGGTCTAATAGAACAGTGAAAGGATTAAAAAAAAGCATAGCAGACAACTGTTTAGAGAATATAAAAAAAAAAGATGTGATCTGAAAAAAATATTTAATTGTTCTGGTTAATTGACTTAAAGTTTACTACGGCTTCTTGACACATTTAAGAATTGTTTTATCACATTTATTGTACGTTTATGTTTTTATTTTTCTGTACTTGTTTCTTCAGAGCTTTTTTATCTTCACAAAGTCAAATCGAATACGATTCATTTTTAAACTGATTAATTTGAGCCATAGATTGAATCCTAAAAAGTACAACAACTCCCGGACAAAGTTATTATAGGAGTAAAGACAACGAACATTGGCTTTAGTTTCTTTGTATATATATATATATATATATATAGGATAGATTTGGTAAATCCGACAAGGTGTAAAAAAGAGTGGAAAAGTGGATAAGCTGAAAAACAGACAATAGATTCAATAATATTTCGGTTTTTTTTTCACTAAATGGATATAATAAAGAATGATAGAGACCTGGCAAGAATGCGCTACATTTTAGACAACAAACCAGCGACTCGTTAACCAAGTTAGGAAATTAATAAAGAAAGGTTGATTTTCTGATCTTGAAATACCAGAAATACGCCCGAAAACAAACGGCAAATCTAAACGAGACACGAACACAATATCAGACATACCAAGTATTGACAAACAAAAACAATATAATCGAATTGAACTGCAAACAAATAAAAATAAACGCAGTACAAATTATCGATGAAAAAATGACTGCCTTAACATCACTAAGAAACAGAGTAGAGAACAGTTAAGGCAGAAACGGAAAAATAAATAAAGTATTAACATATATATCAACGAAAAATGACCGAATTAAATGAAGTAATCTATGAGGGAGCAAAATTAGCCTGTGAAAAAATTGGGGTTTCCTTAGCGAACACGAACAGAAAAAAAACCTGGATGATAGATTCGACAGGAAATACAGAAAAGAAATCTAGGACAACAGGCAAAAATGATAAAACCAAGAAAAAACGCTGGAACATGTTGGGAAAAAAAGGAAAAAAAAAAAAAAACAACACATAAAACGCGAGGAAATAAACCAGAAAGTAAAATAATACAGACAAAACAGGACATTCGAAACTAACGAAAGAAAATTCTATCTATAAGTAGGGGGAGATTACTCGAAGAAATACAAGAAACTAGAAGCAAGGGAAGTTAAACAGTTTTGGAGTAAATTATGGAACCCAAGAGAATATTTAAGAAAAGCCAAGTGGTTAAGCCATATATGGAGAAAGAGGTAGAATGAGGACCGAACGCGAAAATATACATGGATTCACTTAGAACAAACTAAAATAATATAAAACTGGAAAACTCCAGTTCATGATAGCATACAACGATTCCGGTTTTTATTTTTGTCTGAGTTGTCTCTGCCTACACAGAGTCTGACGCAATGCATTAATCACTATATCTACCTAGATATTAAGGTGTTGCTTAATCCATGCCCTGTGCAGAAGAGAGAACACTTATGAATAATTGATTCGACATTTATTTTTATTTTATAACTCTAATAGCGTATTCATGCGTCTAAGGATGCCTAGATGATGTTATTGTGTTGTATAGTGTAATGAAGGAAGAAAAACAATACTTCTTTATGAAAGAAATATATACGTCTTTCGTAAGAGGTCAAATCACTGTAATGTGTTGCCCAGTCGGCTGGAGCTGTAGAATACTCCGACTGTACCTCTGCAGAGAGATAAATACACCCTAACGAGTGTCCTGATTATATAACACTAAACAATCAGATAGTGAGGTTTCGTTAAATCTTGATCTTTGGGGAATGTGGAGTACCCTTTCTTTGCCATCGTTCCTAGGTCCACCCTGACTGGAGTGGTAACAATGTATAAGGCCCTATCTACGTGTCAAATAGAACTAAACTGCGTAATTGTGCTAAACTGAATTATTAGAAATAGAATTGTTTTGATATTTAAATTGTGTACTTATGCTGAACTGAATTGGTTGAATTGGAACTGTTCGACTAAACTGAATAACTCGAAGAAATGTTTCTAACAATCGAACTGTGTACTTACATTTAAACAGCGTACTAAAGCTAAACTGGATTGTATGAAATAGAACTGATCATTCGTATAAAAAATGGTTTTTACATTAAATAACCTACAAAGGTTGATATGCCATAAAACCCAAACAACCAACCAACTCTGTTATGTGGGAGAAACTGGCGGACAGAGTGTGGCAAGACAGATTGCTATATTACCCTATAACTTCTTCTCTTGACCATAACAAGCTGTGTTACCTTTAAGACAATACTTACCTCTTGTTCTGTTTCTCGTCCGGGGTACTCAACCGGAAGCTGCTGTGGGTGCGCTTTAAGTAACTGTAGATCCTCGTCTGACTCATGACTTACACTGACTCCAACTGACTCAGACGCTTCAGCGGGTCTCTGCATATATCATTTTATAACGCACACGGATTCTGATCAACTATGTGACTTTTTACACAGGTGCATCCTGTTAAGAGAAATATCTGATCAAAAGTTTGGTCAAGGGTTAATATGCAACACATGGAGTATGCATATGGATAGAATCCGAAATATATAGGGCAATTCTCACCACGAGTCTTTGGATAGTTTTTCCCAAATGGTTAGAATCAGACTGGCATTCAGAATTAAATTTGATTAAGTTTTGTTGGACATACTTTACCAGAGATGAGATTTTATCAGGAAAATGGTGATCATTTGATACAATCAATGGCATTTACGTGTAAATAGGATTCATTATTGGGCTGAATGTAAATGATGTTATGAAATTTAGAAATTCTATATTTGATATTTCTCAGAGAAATACTACCAGGATATCTATTTGTAAGGAAAATGTCGGGGTTCTTCTTGAGTTAAATATTCAGTTTACACTTTTAGCATATCATTATTTCTCTGTGGATACGTGTTTTGATAAGAATAACCTTCTGGTTCGGGTGAGGGCAAAGCAGTAACAAATGAGATATAACTCTTTAAACGTGAATTTTCTGAATACGATATGGACAAAGATAGGGAGATTTTCTTGACTAAAACATCTAAGAAAGCTAGCACATTTTTATTTTCTCCTTCATTTGTGTATTGTAAGGTGGGAAGGAGATTGTTCAAATGTCGAAAAAAAGCAACCATTCACCTCATTATATAATGCAAAAGAAGCACAGGTGTCATCAGCATAACAAACGTTATAGTGTGAGTTAGGAACCTCAACAAACCGTTGTTTCTCTTGGAACCCTACAAAAATATTAGACATATGCGGTTCCAAAAGAAATACCAAATTGTATTGCGTCAACCTGTGAGTACATCATATTACTGAAACTGAAAAATAACGTCTTTGTGGCCATCTCCATTTACTCAACAAATACATTATCCTAAACGGAGGTTTCAAAGGTAATGTGATAGAAGCAATTTACACAAATCCCAATAGTTTAATCTAAGAGTCGATTCGTAAACAGACAAAAGATATCATATGATACAAGAACTATCTATGGAACGATCTGATTTACGTATACATGACTTAACTTGGCAAGCATCAGGAATACAGTTGTTTGAATAAAATTCTAAGATAGGATCAATAATTTCAACGAAACTCTCAGAAAATTCACGTTGGGCAGAACCGACCATGGATAAAATTGTTTTGAGAGGAATATCTATCTATCTATCTATCTATCTGCCATAATTTCCAACTGATTAAATATAGACTTTCTATAAACTCTAAATACTTTCTTCAAATATATCCAGTCCTACAAAATGGAATGATGAACTTAAATAATATTTTGATGTAGTTCATTTGATCATTTCTAGTTACCTGTTTGGATGTTCAGTGAGTAATTATTAATGGTTATTACATGATTTTGGCTTAGTGTAATTGCTTTGAATAGAGACCAGTCTCATCTCTGACCTCATTGAACAAACTGCTTTAGTTCAGCTATAATACTGCTGGCGATGAAGTAGATTCATGTAAGCATGTAACCGGATACCTATACAGAAAGTAATGGTCAAAGCAAAGATGGTGATACTTTTACCGAATAATTGATTGAAGGCTTCGTGTTTAACCTTCGGCTAATTCCCTTACTAGGTTTATACTAACTAAAAGCGGCCTTTAGCTCTATAATGTCAAAAATTCAGTTTTACTGCGTTCGAATCCCATTCGATGATCCACTATCATAGTGTATTGGTGCATGATTAAGAATTATCTATAAATATATTCTCAACTAAAAACTTGTAAGAGTGGCGTAACAGCTGTGGTCGTAAGAAATGGGCCATGCTACTCAAGTTCAAATCGTGGATTGATCACAACACGCTGAAACTGTTGAAAAAAGGCATAGATCCATCTCTTCTCCTTCTAGCTATCGATATAAAATAGGACAGAAAGGGACCTTTAGCCTGGGTAAAGTAGAAAAAATCTGGGAGTAGAAAAAATCTGGCATCGGACGATTTTTACTACACATAAAATTTGACCTAGTGGCAAACCCTGCACCTCTGTCTGGGGTTTATTATGACAATGGTGATTGTCATATCCTTTGAGCACGAGCGTAAAACTGTACGCAATGACTCTGCACCTGAATTCTTAACCCGAATAGTTCAAAGTCCAACAAAACTGAATGATAAAATATAATTAACGAAAAATGATTGATAAAAAAAATACAATCATTCCTTACTTATATAACACATGTAACTTAAATTTATGTTCATTGGAAATGGACCAGGGAACCAAATTTCGAATCTGGAAAAGAAGTTATTTGCGTTTCACTTAGCGATAATACTGGTAAAATCTATTGTTAAATAAAAGGGAAGACCGAACTATTTCACTTTGGACAGGCAAGCGGTTGAGAAGAAAAAAAAATTGATTTTTACAAGTCATCTTGGCTTAAAAATTCAGCCACACATTGTTATCTACCGGGTGGAGGATGGTTTGCATAAATAAAATCGAGAATGAGAGGGTTAGGTTAACGTTTATCATTGTAAGAAATGGACTCAGCGCCCGAAATTCAAACCCTGTACAAAACATTGTTTCAATTCATGTCAGTGCCCTCGGGAAAGCCATGTATCCATCTTTTCTCCCAAATCTATGGGCATGAGTTTCTCTCAGCTTCTTCTCAAGTATAAAGGAAAAGTATGGCTGGCTGGCTGGGCTCTTTAATCATGCTATGGGAACCGGTTTAGGAGTAGGAAAACTCTGATTTTAAACCACAATACCCCACTTAGAATTGTATTTTATACTTAATTGAGCCCTTCACGAAGCAGATTGACAAATACATATATACACATGTCTCACAGTCACATAGACAAAATATATTAGTGTATATATATATATATATATATGGATAAACACACACATAACGATGAAAAATAGAATTAAAAAGTATGTAATTCTATGCGATGATATTCATCAGGTACCAGCATATTATTTAGTTTCACTAACTTTTAGGATGTAAAATGATCCCATCGTGCACTAGATTCATGTAAGCTTCCATTCTTTTGTCTGGTAAAGTTGTGTTTTTTTTTTTGCTAAAAATGAATTCATTTGGGGCACACATTTTAATGTCTTGAGAAACACGAATACTAGTTCAGATCTCAGCAAGTTATACTTTCCATGAAGTCAACTAAACGGCTTTTGGGTGATAATTTTTGTAAATTTTAGAGCATAATTAACTGAAAGAGCCCAGTTCGGTCCAATGTTGAAATTATCCAGAACGAGGCTAAAACCATAAATTGTTCACCAAAAATAATCCCAGAAAGACTTTTAGTTCGTCAATAAGTATTTTTTGCTATAAAAATAGTTTTAATACAAGTGTTTAAAACAGTTTCATGCTTTTGTTACAGTGTATACCAGCTATTAAGCTGGAATTGTGAGAAAGAGAGAGAGAGAGAGAGAGAGAGAGAGAGAGAGAGAGAGAGAGAGAAAGATAAAGAAAGAGCGTGAGAGATAGAAAGAGAGAGAGAGAGAGAGAAAGTGGGAGAGAAAGTGAGGCATAGGCTGTGTGTGTGCGTATTCCCTTTTGCCGTAATAATTCACTTGGAAAAAGGTTATTGAGTAAAATTTCATTGGTGTAGGTTGCTTTTGAATATTTTCTTCAGCGCTTATCTGTGAGAAAATCCGATTTTTTCCAAGGTAATCAGTTAAAATCTATCGTATTTTGATATTTTTCCTTTTAAATTAAAACTCTCAATTGAAATTGTTTTACTTCAAAGCGGGGAAATGAGAAATTGTGAAAACAGTCATTGATAAAAATTTTGTATACATGTCACCAATCAGGAAATATATTTACAAGAAATATCGATAAAGTAAATGCTGGTTATGATCATATAAAATACATTTTGTTCTTGCGATTGATCGAAAAAATAAAATGATTAACCGCCAAAGCCTCAAAACCAGTAATCTCTCCAGATAACAGCACAAAACAACACTATGAGGACCAAACATATCAAAGCAAGAATAGACCAGACGCAACAATAGAGCAAATGGAGGTTATATGTTGATAGAGACGAAGCCATCAATCACGACTGAGTGGGTAAAGTGATGCCCTGGGAATTGTGCTAGAAATTGAAATTTGACCATACGAACAAAAGCACAACCCACTATCAGTCCTGGAAAATGACACACACAAACCTCACTGTGATTTTGACATCCAAACGGATCACTTAATCACGGCCAGACAACTAGATCTTATAATAATCAACAACAAAAAAAGATAATTTGTAAAATAGTGGAATTTGCTGTCCCGACTGATCACTAAGTAAGATTAAAAGAAAGTGAAAAGAAGGATAACTACCTCTACCTAACTAGGGAATTGAAAAAACTGTGGAAAATGAAAGTGACGATTATAACAATTATAATTGGTGCTCCTGGTACGGTCACAAAACGATTAATAAAGGGACAGGAGGACTTGGAAATAAAAGGACAAGTGGAGACCATTACAGTACTACAGTATTATTGAGACCAGCCAGAATAGTGAGAAGAGTCCTGGAGACCGGAGGAAACTTGGCCTCACACATCGACAAGATGGAAAAAATCTGTCGAGGAGAAAAAATGATAAAAATCTTGAACTTTGAGATATAAACAGACTACAAAATCCCAACGAGAAATTCTGAATTGTTTTTGAGTTACAAGGAAAGGAGACCTCAATTTGACGACTAATGGAATTATAAAAATATTTTGAATAGGCTAGGAACTCGACTACTACTACTACTACTACTTCTACTTAAAATAGCAACAGCAATTATTGTTGATTTTGCCCTTCAAGCAGGCCAGAGATTTAAAATAAACGAAAGTGAAAGGATACACATGTATCTGGATCTTGCTTAAGAGCTTGTAGGGATTAGAAAAAAAAATCCAAAAGTGTAGCAGTTACCAGAAAACTTTGACAGCCAACGAAATCAGCAGATACCTGAAAAACCGACATACTAGTACCAGAAAAATCCCGTTCTCATTCAACAGTGACTGCTTGGATTGGAAACATTTCATTGTCTTCTGCAGCTGGGAAATTCACGCGTCTGCTTAACAGTACGCTGGCTCTCTCTCTCTCTCTCTCTCTCCCAACAGATTTTAAACTCATTTGAGCTTTACCTTAAATACTAGATTGACTTACTTTCCCTCGGCTGCTAGCAGGCAGTGCACGTGTCTGTGTTTCCTCTAGCAGCAGCCTATATTAAAAGCACTTACTGGACTTATCACCCACAACTAAAACCATCGACTTTGTTCTTATCAACCACCGAAAACAACGAATACATTTTAACGCCTGATTTGGGAAACGTAACTGTTCTCTGATGCTTCAGGAGGACATTTCCTCGCAACAGAATGTCCGTACTGAACCAAAAAATAAAGTTCAAATTTAAAAGGTATCTTCGATCTTCGTCTCCTTCCGTTTTTTCTTCCTTTCATCAGTAATTCATTTGCAGCCTTCACAGACAAAGAAAACACCAACGAGTTAAATGAGATGAAGAAGAAATTAAATGGATTAAGAAAAGCAAAACCCAAATGACTCAAGTAACGAAACTTAAAACCAAATAACCTAATCGATTCTTCTAAACCCCATCAGCTGAAAAAGTTGTGGAACATGAATGTGAAGGTTAAGACAATTGTAATTGTTGCTCCTTGAACGATTTCCAAAGACCTAAAAGAGAAACTAGATGAATCAGAAATCAGTTGTCAGTCTGTCATTTCTTTTCTCTTACTCTTGTATTTGTAACCCAATTCACCGTTTGACTTGTGGGGCAAAGCAGAGATGCTTAGATATGGAGAGTTTCGATGATTTTAGTCTATTTTCTCTTGTTTTCCCTACGTCTGTGAGACAAAAAACTAAACAGATATGTAATAAGAGCTATTATAATAATGACATGCCGTGGTGTAATGGTTATCGTCGTAGGATATAAACACGGCGACACGAGTTCAAATCCTGGACGAGACATATTGCATTTCACATAGCACTAATACCCTAATGAATCCAATTATTCTCCCTCCAGCTATGGGTAAATAGTAGGCAGACTAGGTTCTTCAGTCTTGGTGAGGCAACTAGTCTAGGAGAAGGAAAACTCTGAATTCAAACCTATGAAACTCAGCTTAAGAATTGACCGTGTGTCATATCCTGTCCGAGCGGAGGGGTTGGTAAATATGATTATAATAATGATAATGATAATGTGGCTAAAAGAAGAACAAGGAAACCTTAAGAAAGAAACTGAATCTCTTCTGATAGCAGCACAAAAGAACTCTATAAGGTCCTGATATATCAAAGCAAGAATAGATGAGAAGCAACAAAACCACAGATGTAGATAATGTGGTGATCGAGATGAAACGATCTATCACATAATAAGTGAATGCAGTAAATTTGCACAGAAAGAGTATAAGACTAGACACTACTGAGTGTGGAAGATGATCCACAAAGAGTTGTGCAAGGAATCAATTTACCATACGAACTCATGGTATATACACAACAGGGAATCTGTCCTGGAGGGGCACACAAACTTCTCTGATATTTTCAGATACAAACGGACCAACTAATCTCGGCTAGACGACAAAACCTAGTCATACCTCACCCACAAAAAAAAAGAGAAAAAAAAAAGAGAACCAGCCAAATTGTGGCTATAGCTGTCCCAGCAGACCACGGAGTAAAATTGAAAAAAAGCGATAATAATGATAAGTACCTAGAATTTGCTAGGGAATAGTAAAATCAATGGGATATTAAAATGACTGTAATACCAATTGTGATCGGTGATCTCGGTTCAGTCAGCAAAGGATTAGTAAAATGGGTTAAGGAATCGGAAAAAAGAGCATGAGTAGAGACCATACAAATTACAGGTCTGTTAAGATCGGCCAGAATGTTTAGAAGTGACCCGGACACTTGGAAATACTTTTTGTCACTCAGACTCAAGAGGAACACTATCGGCTAACGCTGGTTGTGAAAGCCCTCAAAGGAATGAAATAATTTTACCTCCCAACTGTCAACAATAACTTTATTAAAATTCGTTGCATGTTCTTGTATTTTCTGTGTCATCTGTGTATAATATTTTTTTGTCTGAACACAAAGAAATCATATACAAAATAAGAATATAGGCAGGAGAAGAAATAGGAAGAATAATGACGAAAGGGTAGAGCGAGATATTACCAAAGAATGGTGAGAAGTAAAGAATTAACATAGGAAGGAAACAGAATAATCTTGGGAGTCATGTAAAAAACTTCATTAATCAAAATAGATTATAATTTGCAGGGAGACACACAGTATATCAAAAGTAGAGCAACATTCACTATACATGGATGGCACCTAAAAGCAGAGGTTGGTTAGTTTGTTGTTTGGTTGGTTGTTTGGTTTTACGCATTTCAACCTTTGTAGGTTATTTAATGCCATCTTATTCAATAATCAGTTCTTTTTCGAACAATTCAGATTAGCATGAGTACACAGTATTACTGTCAAAAACTTTTTCTATGTCAAGCTATTCAATTTTGTCAAACAGTTCTAATTTAAACAATTCAGTTTTGTATAAGTATAATTGTTGTCCACACATAGTTAAATGTCAAAACAGTTTTACTTCAAACCATTCAATTTAGTTTAAGTATAGTTTCAATGTCAAAAGTAGTTCAATTTCAAACATTTCCGTTTTGTTTAAGTATGCAGTTTAAATGACAAAACTCTTCTATTTCAATCAATTCAGTTTAGCATAAGAACGCAGTTTAGTTCTATTTGACCCATAGACAGAACCCTATCAGATGCTAACATTTCAGGGCAAAGTGGACCTGGGAGCGATGGCAGTGAAGGGGTACTCTGCATTCCCCAAAGCTCCAGCATTACTGGAACCTCATCATCACATTGTTTAGTGTCATAGGTAGTTCGTACTCCAGTCGTGCTATTACGTTCACTTTCGGCCAAATACCCTTGGGAAAGGTATGAACCCACTTTATCCTCCCAGCTATGGGTTAAATAGTACCACTACTGTTCTTCTAGAATAGCTTTGGCATTAAGGTTGATATGCCATTAAACAAAGAAACCACACCAAACCATCAAAGCAACATACAAAACGCTACCAAATTGGAAAACGCCGAGGCATGATGTTATACGTGGATTCTGGTTTAAGAAATTCACATCAATCCACAACAGACTGGCTATTGAAATTAATATACGCTTAGAAGAAACAGACGTACCGGAATGGATGACCCAAGGAAAAACCACCCTGATCCAGAAGATTCCCAAAAAGGAACAGCTCCCAACTACTATAGACCCATAATATGTCAACCAATCATACGTAAAATACAAAAGGGACAAATTAGGAAGGATATTTACTGTTTGCTAACAAGCCGAGGTCTGTTTCCCGAAGTTCAGTTAGGATGCCACAAGGAAAGAAGAGGAACAAGACATCTACTTTACATTGGTCAACAAATCCTCAAGAAGAATAAAAGGAGACAAAAATGTAGCCAATGTGGGGACTGACAACAAAAAGGATACTTCAATAAATGGACGAGAGAACAAGGAAACCAATCATGATGAATAAGGCCATACATCGGATAAATAACATCATCATCATATCGCGCTGGTAGCTGGTAGCACGGATATCCCTGACCCTCTCTTGCCACTCCTCCCTATCGTTCATCGCCCTAGGTAGGTCTTCAGGACAACATCCCGTATCCTCACATAGCTGCTGAATGTATGTTCGTGCTGGTCGTCCTGCTTTTGCACGGCCATGTGTGGGGGTCCATAAGAGTACATCTCTTATGAGTTCGTCCCTGCTTCTCCAGCAGTGTCCTGCATGTCTGGTTCGTCTAACTTGAATAGTTTTCGTGATATGGGGCAGGTGGCTGTACAGTTGGTATCTTGTGGGGTGTTGCCGCCAGGACTTGTTCAAGATTGCACGTAGCATTCTTGTTTAATTGCCGTCTAGCTTCTTCTAGAGACACTATATGTGTCAAGAAAAGAAGGAGGAATTGGACTTGCTAGCATCGATAAGACGACTTAAATACTACATAAAAAGGAGCCCAAAAAGGCTAATTACAGCAAACAGGCACGACACCAAAATCAAGGATCAACTGATCTGCAACAAC
The DNA here is from genome assembly GCA_963585895.1 of Sepioteuthis lessoniana. Lineage (NCBI taxonomy): Eukaryota > Metazoa > Mollusca > Cephalopoda > Myopsida > Loliginidae > Sepioteuthis > Sepioteuthis lessoniana. Next base: position 107,749,963 of record OY757904.1, read on the forward strand.
TTGCAAACACAACTAGGAAGAAAAAAATTTTTCATGGATATTTCATTCGACAAACAAGTGAATTCTCACATGAGAAGACATGGTTATGACTAAGATTTCAAAACCTTAAGAGGAAAACTGAATCTCTTCTAATAGTAATACAAACAACCTTATAACGACCAACTATGTTAAAGCACATTGATTGATAAAATCAAATCAAAGAAAACGGCTTCGAGCTGACAAAGAAAAGAAGCAGAATGTACCCAGAAAAAACAATTACCGACGCCGACTACGCCGATAACATTGCGATTCTGGCAAATTCACCCGCCCAAGCCGAAATACAACTGCATAGTCAGGAAAGAACTGTCGCAGACTTTGGCCTCCATGTCAATGCACACAAAACGGAATACATGTGCTTTAATTAAACAGGCGATATTTCAACACTAGGCAGTAGCCCTCTGGATCTTGTAAACAAGTTCACCTACCTTGGAAGCAGTGTCTCATCAACCGAAAAAGACATCGACACGCGCCTAACGAAGACATGGACAGCTATCGATCGACTATCGTTCATATGGAAATCAGATCTGACCGATAAAATGAAACGCAGTTTCTTCCAAGCAGCGGTCGTGTCAATACTGCTATATGGATGCACTACATGGACGCTAACTAAACGTATAGAGAAAAAGCTTGACGGCAATTACACAAGAATGCTGCGAGCAATTTCGAACAAGTCCTGGAGGCAACACCCCACAAAGCCCCAACTGTACGACCACCTACCCCCCATCACGAAAACTATCCAAGTTAGACGAATCAGACATGCAGGTCATTGCTGAAGAAGCAGTGAAGAGCTCATGTGATGTTTTCCAATGGACCCTTCATATAGCTAAGCAAATGCAGGACGACCAGCTCGAACATACATACAGCAGCTATGTGAGGATACAGGATGTAGCCCTGAGTACCTACCAGAAGCGGTGAACGATAGGGAGGAGTGGCGAGAGAGGTTCAGGGATATCCATACTAACGACACGACATGATGATGATTATGATGATGTTAAAGCAAAAAAAAAGATGAAACAAAAGAGTAAATGTAGTTTATATAGGTGTTAAATAATAAACGATGGATGGAGAAGGTGATCCACTGGAACCAGTGCAAGAAAATTAAATCTGGCCATACGAACAAGTGTTATATGTACAACCAAGAATCATTCCTCAAGAATGAGAGGCAAACACTTCCCAGGGACTTTGAAATATAATCAGATAATCTAATCTTGGCAAGACGTCAAGACCTAGTGATAGTCACCCCACCCTAGAGAACCTGCCGAATTATGGACTTTGCCGCCCAACAGACCACAAAGTAAAATTAAAAGAAATCTAAAAGAGAGATAAATATATTAACATTTGTAGAGAACTGGAAAAATAAAACTATGGAACATGCAGGAGACAGTGATACCAATTGTAAATGGTACACTTAGAACATTCCCCAGGAGAGTGGTAAAGTGACTGGAAAACTTGGAAACAAATGGAGCAGTGGAGACTGTGCAGGCTATAGTATTACAATGATCAGTCAGAATAAACGCTGATGTGGAAAACTCTCAAAATAATAATAATAATAATAATGCACCTTGCCAGGAAACTGAAAAAGCTATGGAACGTAAAGTTTATGATGATACCAATGATGATAGGTACGCCCGGACGAAACCCCAAAGGCTTCGTAAGGGAGTAGGAAGAGTTTGAAATCCAAGGTCCAGTCGCGACTATCCTGATCACAGTATTGTTAAGATTAGCCAAAATACCAGAATACTGAGAAGATTCCTGCTGACATAAGACTTGCTGTCGCTCAGATTCCAGTGAAAGACCATCGTCTCATGCTTGTGGGAATATTTCCAGGAATAGTAATGATTATAATAAAAATAATCATAAGTCTGGATAGAAAAATATCAAACACTAGCCAACAGAAATGTGAAGAAAGACAACTACAAATTGCACGGGAGGAGACATGGACATTGATAAGAAAGGAAATCTTCAGGAGAGAAATTCACTTTCTTCCGATACTAGCAAAAAACAAGGTCTTAAGAACCAGTTTTGTCAGAGAGAATTGAAAATGTAGGTTATGCGGAAAAAGAGATGAAATAATCCTCGTGTAAGTAAACCCACTAATTCTAATACTGTAGTATGCACAGTCTTCACTGGTCCTTTTGTTTCCAAGTTTTCCAGTAACTTTACAACAAGGAGTACAAGATTAAGAACACTGGGAATCGTGCCGTGACTTAATTTTGATAGCATATGCACAAACTATGATTCGTCATAAAAATAAGGTGCGTAATATTCTCTGGTATTTTGAGATACAAAAGGATCGCCTAATCTCGACTAGAAGACAAGACCTAGTTCAAAGTAACAAAATAAATAAACAAATAGATGATCTAAAAATAAAAAAAATAAAAACTGTGAAATAAAAGAAAGTGAAAAGATACACAAATACTTGGAACTTGTCAGAAAACAAAAATTTCTGTGGAATATAGGCTGGTAGTGATACCAATCGTATTGCTTGCATTTGGAATGGTCTCCAAAGTCTTGGAATCTTGATGGGAACAATTAAAAATATGTGACAGAGTCGACACCATTCATATTAGAGAATTGTTGAGATGCACCATAGTCCTGACGACCTAAGGAGACTTGCTTTTAGTCAGACTCCAGTAAGAGCTTAGCAGCTAATCCTTGCAAAGAGGATAATGATAAGGAATAACCTTACAGCTTTTAACATCCTGGCAATACCATTAATGACAATAAGTTTTAATATAATAAACTGGGTTTTGGGGGAAATAAAAAGATAGTAAAGTTAGGAAATTAATCACCTACCATAGAATGCATCATCCAAGAGCAGATATAGAATATCCCTACGTCAAAAGAGAAAATTGTGGAAGAGAAGCAACACTAAAAGAACTGGTCTATACAACAATGAACTCAAAAACAAAGAAAGCAAAAGAAAAAAAAGAAAGCAAAAGTACGGTCCTTTCAAAAAACGCTTTGGAACAAAACAAACTTACATGGAACATACATCCAAAGAAATACAAATATTGATATATGTAAAGTAAAGACAAACCGATTATAAAAACAGGCTGGACCGAAGACGCAGACAGCGGGGTCAATGATAGTACTACAAGACCAGAGCCAACCAAGTGCAAAAGACCTGAATTATTTGACCACTTTGTATCTGGTTGCCCAGTACTAACACCAATAAAAAGTCATAATAAAATGTCCAATTTTATTATGTACTATTTTATCCATGGATATTATATTCATTGGAAAGTATGTGAATATTCAGGGATATTATATTGTGAAAATAGTGTAAAAAACAACAAAACATATTACTGAATCGAGAGGAGCTTCTGGGACAATGCAATCCAAACTAACAGAAAAAAGCAATAGGCCATATATAGTGTTTAAGGATACAAAAAAAAAACACGCCTTCTAATTCATAAGTTAATGCCTACAGATAGTAACGTCATTAAAGAATATAGGTAAATACGAACACCTAAAATGGAAACTGAGAAAATGTGACAACTTACAAGTCCCAGCCGATTGGGCGAATTTGGAAATGCAATGAAGATCGAAAATTACGACAGTTATTATAAAATGTAAACAAATAATATCAAGCTAAGTCTGCTAGAGCGATACAATACGCCAACTACATCTCTCTGAGAAGTAAGACATAATCACCTCCGAATATCATGGATATGACATTAAATTGTCTGATGGTGAGACTCCAGTTTTATAATTTGGGGAATGTGGATACCTCTTCAGTATCATTACATTCAGGTCCACTTCGATCGGGATGGATAGTAACTGGTGGAATTTCATCTAGTGGCCAATAACCAAGTGGTAGACTGTTCGGTTTTGGCCCGGTAGACTAGTGTTAAATCCCACTTCGAGTCATACCAAAAATTCAAAAAATGGTTCTTGCTTAATACTCAGCATCATAACGGACGTATCAAGGGTAAACTGGAGCAATCTAGGGAAATGAGTTGTTGCTTCCAATTCATCTCGGTGTAGTAGCTATTGAAAAGGCAGCCTTTCGGTCGCCAGCTTTACTTTTTTATTAATTAGATTAATCAGTGTTAAACAGCAATACTTGCAATCATTCAGCTGTGTTCAAGCAATTATGTAGAATTAAATTAGGTAGGAATACTTGATTAATATGAATGTTTACTTTAAGCAGTAATACTTGAAAATATTTGACTGTGAACTAATAGAAATACTAGTTCTACGTAGCAATACTTGGATTCATTTAACATATGGAAACAAATGATTAATACTAAATACACTTACTAGTGTTAAACAGCAATAGCTGAAAATATTTAAAAGTGAGCAAACAATAAATAGATACACTTGAAAAGGTTTCAACTTAAGCTAACAAGAATGAGCTCCGTTTTATTTTAAAATGTTACTTACAAATTCTTCATTTACAAATGATATATACAAGAAGTGTTATGAGAATAATCTGTTGCCAGATGGAGAGAGAGAGAGAGAGAGAGAGAGAGAGAGAGAGAGAGAGAGAGAGAGAGAGAGAGAGAGAGAGAGAATATTTTAGGATGCAGACGGAAAATATATTCTCCAAATATTAGACCAAATACGAGTCTTAAATAGAAATAAATAGAGAATTGCCTGTAAGTAGACATCTCAATGCTTGCAAAGCACACTGTTCAAGATAAAAATAGAATTAGGAAAAGAAATGCCTGTGCCTTACCTAAGACTAGATCAAAGACAAAAAAAAACAAAACATGGAGGTTAGTGTCGCCTACAGAAGAGATGATACACTTGAGACCGTGTGAAAGGAACACGAATCAATTTTCTATCAATTAGACATTCATGGAAGATTTGAAAGGCCAGAAAAAATTGCTACAAGGGTCAGAATAGATTCTGATAAACGTGTTACAGAGTTGAAAAAAAAATCTCTCATTATCTATTGTTGACCACTAGCTATCTAGTGCGAACTGGTAAAAACGTTAAATATAGATAATAATGATAATACTCAATAGGATTTTGTATTCTAACAAATATTGATTAAATGAATTAAATTATAGATTATGTTATTTTAATTGTATCTCAAACCATTTACAGTTATTCTATTTCATTGTACGTTCATATATATTTTTGTGTAGTTATTTCTTGAGCGTTGTTAGTTCGTACATGGACCAATCGAATATGGATATTTTAAACAGATTTATTTGACCCAAGGATGGAATCTTAACACGTACAGCCACTATGTGGACTTGACAATAATGAATAAACCCAGATCTTTAGAACTGGGATCCCATCATCAGATGCAGTTTAGTTTCGAACCATGAACACTTCTTTTTGTGTGTGTGTGTGTGTGTGGTGAGTCTTACTCCTTTGCAAGGGATGAAGCTAGCGTATTCTAAACTCCAATGACAGGGCGGAAATTAGTTGTGATGGTGGCCCAGTCGGCTAGAGCATCAGAAGTCACCGACTGCATCGCTACGAGAGAACCCCTAACGAGTTTCCTGGATATAACACTAAATATTATGATGGTCAAGCTTCAGAAATGCTTCAGCTTTGGTAAATGCGAATGGGCCATTTATTGCTATCACTTTCAGGTCCACTCTCTTCCCAATTTGCAGCATCTGATGCACGATTTAAATAGAACTAAAATGTACGCTTATGCTAACTTGGATTGTTTGAAATAGAAATTTTTTGACTTTTAACTGTGTGAGTAAAAAACTGTCGTCATTCTAAATTAAACAGTTTTAAACGGAACATTTTCTATGTATAAAATGGATTTGGCATTAATAACATACAATGGTTGATGTGCCATAAAATCAAGCCAAACCAAACCAATCAGTACTGATGAGCAGGAAAAGACTCTACAAAAGAAAAAAAAAAGAAAAATTGTTTAACAAATTCATCTAGAATTCGATATTCCAGGCATTCTCGCTAGCACTTCGGAGTTTTAGAGAGAAGCTCAGTTTTAGAAAAAACTAATTAATAATAATAATAATAGGAATTTGACATACGGACGGATCAACTAATCTTGGGCAGAATACCAGAGCTAATAATTATCAAAAAAGAAAAAATGATTAGAGAATTTACAAAATTTTTGAATTTGCTGTCCCGGCTGATCCCAGAATAAAATGAAAGAATATGAAAAGAATAAATAACTCAACCTTGCTAGGGAATTGAAAAAAAATGGAACATGAAGGTGACAATTATACGAAATGTGATTGGTGATTTTGGTACAGTCGGTAAAGGATAATTAAAGGGAGTGGACGACTTGGAAGTTGGTAAACGAGTGGAAACAGTCCAAACTACAGCATTATTGAGAACGGTCAGAATACTGAGAAGAGTCCTGGAGACTTAAGGAGATTTACTGTCACTCAAACTCCAGTGAAAGGCCATCAGCTAACGCTGATGAGAAAAACTCTAATAATAATAATAATAATAATAATAATAATAGAAAACCTAACCTAGTGCTAATTAAAAGAAACAACAAATTCTCTAGTTGATTTAACAATTCCAGCCGACCACAGATTGACAATAAAAGAAGGTGAAATGATAAATAAATATTTTGACCTTGCCAGAGAACTGAAGAAACTGTGGAACATGCAAGTGACGGTGATAACAATTGGTCGTACGCGTTGGACAGTCTCCAAAAGACTGGAACAGTTGGAAATCGGAGGGTGAATCAAGACCATTCAGATAACTGCATTGTTCAGGTTGGCTAGAATACTGAGAAGAGTCTTGCAGACGTGATAAGACTTGTAGTCAGTCAGACTCCAGTGAAAGACCACCGGGTAACCCTGGTGTGAAAACGATCGCAGGGAGTGTAATAATAATAATAATGCTAATGATAGTAATATTAATGAGAAGGAGAAGACCAAAACCAAAAACAACAACCGTAACGACTGCTGCAGCTTATGTTGATGATTATAATGTTGATGAAGTTGATAAAGTTATGTCGTTATAGAGACGAAAATTCAATCATGTGAAAGAATGCAACAAATTAGCGTAGCAATAGTATAAGACTAGACAAAACTGGTTGGCGAACCGGATCCACAAGCAACAGAGCAAGGTATCTAAATTTGACTATATAACCAAGTGGTATATGCAAAAGCCGGAATCTGTCCAAGAGAATGAGACGCCCAAAGTTCTCTGGGATTTTGAGATATAAAAAGTTCACTTAATATCGTCCCAACAACAGACCTAGGGATTTTAAATATCTAGACATTGGTTGAGAACTAAAAAAAAACACCTCCCCTAAAATATAGAATATGAAAGTGACAGTGATACCAATTATAATAACTGTACTTGGAACACTCATTGAAAGATTGAGAAAGGGTCTAAAAATTTTAAAATCAGAGAGTAGGTAGAGACGCAGTGCTATTGAGAATACTAAAAAGAGTCCTGGAGATAGAAAGAGATTTGCTGTCCCTCAAAATCCACTGAAAAAGCTCTAGCTAACGCTGGTGTGAACATCTTTTAAAAGAGTATAATAATAATAATAATAATAATAATAATAATAATAATAATAATAATATTTGTGGAATAAATTGAAATTTGACTCTGAGAACAAATGGTATATGCACAAACCAGAATCTGTATTGGAAAAAGCGATGTACAAACTCCTGTAAGATTTTGAGATACAAAAAAATGAAAAAAAAAAAGCAAAGCGAGGGACAAGTATTTGGACCTTTTTAGAGAGCTAAGGGAGCCGTCCAACATGAGGGTGACGGTGATACCAGTTGCTATTGACGCACTTGGAACAATCTATAACGGATTGGAAAAGACGCTGAAAGAGTTAGAAATTGGAGTATGAATCGAGACCTTCGAAACTACAACTTAATTGAGATCGGCCAGCATACTGAGAAGAAACTTGGTTACCTGAGAAGACTTTCTATCTCTCAGACTCCAGGCAAAGTTCATCAGGTATAGCCACAAGAAGAAGGAAAATAACAATAAAAACGTGTTAAATGAAACCGTGAAAGTAATTGACTGGTAATGAGGACCCCAAATAATTCGTGCTAATCCACTTTTTGTAGAATAAAAATCCACAGATGACTTCCGTTTTCGTTGCACACTTTAGCCCTGACCGATTAACAGTTGCAGCCGTTCTCTGAAAGCAAATCTAAGCACCCAGTATTTTGCACCGATAACAAAGCCAAAAATGAAGATGACAATATGTCAAATGCTCTTATCATAAATATTTTTTGTTGATAAATTTCTTTAAAGAATCAATTATATATTAAATAAAACACTTTTCCACCCCTCCACTCCTACACGCGTTATAACTTAGCTTTCCCTTACAAAGTAAGCTATGATTTTAAAAAAAAAAGGTCACGGAGTTATCTAGTGAAATGAATGGTTAATATGCCATAAAATATTGCGATTTCTTATTTCTCGTTGATATAAAAGATACTTGATCAGTCAAGTTTTTGATAACAATAAGTTGCCTTCAAGGATGTCACAGATTTAAATCAAAGCAAAAAACTGGAAAAAGAAGACTTTGTTTGAGAGCTTATTTCTTTGATATTTTTTCATTTGCATGTCAAACTTCGAGGGTTATGTGAATGCCAAACACTTCTCAGCAGAATAACAGTTGTTGAAATATTTAACTCATAATAGGGGGGATAAGCGGAGTTCATAATACCGTGACAGCTTTTTGAACTTGTTTCTTACGATCTATCAGGCCAGGATGTTTGTTATGAGGCCATGTGGATTCCCAAACAGAGTTGAAAGAATTGTCACCTAGACCACTTTGGGGCTCAAGCAAGTCAGCGATGAAAATGAAAGCAAAAAATTGATGAACATTATATGGCAATAGAGACGAAACCATCAATTACATGATAAGCGAATGCAGCAAATCAATAAAAATAGAGTATAAATATAGATCCAACTGGGTGGGGGTAGTGATCCACCGGGAATTGTGTAAAAAATTCCAATTTGATCATACAAACAAGTGGTATATGTGCAACAGAGAATCCTCCCAAGGGACAAAGACACCGTTCTGTGGGATTTTCAACAAAGAAAAAAGGAGAGAACCTGACTAATAGTGAACGTTGCCGTTCCGGCAGAACAAAGAGAAATATGAAAAAAAAAAAAAAAGCGAAAAAAAGGTACATACCTAGACGTTGCTAGAGAACTAAAATAAGTATGGAATGTAAAAGTAAAGGTAATACCATTGTAATTTTTGCACTTGGAACATTCCCAAAAGGATTATAAAAAAGGAACTGGAACATTTGGAAATAAAAGAACAAGTGAAGACGATAGTGAATACAGCATTAAGATCGGCGAGAATACGTAAAAGAGTTCCGGAGACTGAAGGGGACTTGATGTCACTCAAAATCTTGAGAAAGACCATCAACTAATTCTCGTGTGAAAATCTCTCAAATGAGTTATAACAATAATACTAATAATGATTTGCAGAATCTGTAGAAATTCCACAGAACGAAAAAAATCGAAATCTAATTATTTTTCGAATCAAAATTAATGATAAACGTCATCTTCAAGATTGTGGATCAGTTTAACTGTAAAAATAATTCTTAAACAATTGCTTCATTAGCTGACCCTTTTTGGTACCAGGGTTTACGTGTTGATGTGTCCGTGTGTGTATGTGAGTTTCTGTATAGTCCAGTTCAATTAACGAAACAACTTTTGCTTTTATAATAGTGTATTCTCACATCAGAAACTGCATATACTCTTGTATGGAATGGAGAAGAAAAAAGCCTATTATTAACCTGCTTTTTTTTCTACTTTTGCAGTTCCTTCTGTTCTGTAAGATTACAGTAAAGTTGCCTTGAACAGCTCGCGATTGTCACTCATATGACACCATAGACTTGGCCAAAAATATAAATAAAAAAGAATCGAGTAACCAATTTTTTCACTTGATTTTCGAAATACTGAAAAAAGAAAAAAAACAACAAACAAACAATACATATAACAAAGTGATTCATCTGTAGAAAGAACATCCAATTGATACTGATCGAAGTGGAGGAGAATATTTCCCTAGGATACAGGGAGGATATATTACTTACGAGAGTGAGATGATGGAAATGTATCCCTCTGGGCTGCCGAGATTGTTTGTTTGTTTTATATTTAATTGCAAATAAACCTTCTTGGGTTGCTTAATGCCGATCCATCCTTTCTTTTAGAAGGAATGTAGTGGTACTATTTAAACTATAGACGGGAGAAAAAGGGAGTTCATATTTTTCCAAAGAGTATTTGTTAAAAAGTAAACGTAATAGCGTGATTGGAGTTTGAACTCGTACACTACGATTCCGCAGTCCAGCGCTATAACCATTACACCACGGGGATTCTTCTTGCTACGGAGAGGATAAGTGAATGATTGTATATTGATAAAAATAATTATAATAATAACAACTGTTGTGAAAACACTTGGAATAATTTTATCATTAATGGTTTTTGGACTATTGTCTTCATCTTTATTGTTATTTCCAGTGTTTGTCGAACTTGGGAACCTTCACAGAACTTCGAACTACGTCATTTATTGAATCCACACGGGTCACCTGTTCTGATTCCTTTAACCCAGTACAAGTGTTAAGTATCCCCATATTGTTACTCAGTCAGGATTGAACCTGCAACCTCCAGAAAATTGTCTCCATAGAAGGTTGGGGAATCAGTGCCTATAACCGTTACGCCATGTGTCCTACTGGACAATTCAAAGTGAATATTTGAGACTTATAAATTTAATGTTCTTACTTGACTAGAATTACTACTATTACGTATAATTTTTTTACCTGTGCTCATATTCAGTTTTTTTCTTTTTTTTTTCATCTAGCCTTCATAATTATCGGTTCCCATATTGTATTCAACTCTACACTAGGTCTACTTAGCAGGTCATTGTACCCAACATATGGTGATTCCTTAAGGCGTCTTATCCTCCACTGTTCAGCCCTATCAATCATTTTAACTTTATCCCATAAGGGCAGATGTGTTCCCTTTTCCTTCCATATATGGTCCGCCATAACCGACTTTTCAATCTCACCTCGTACTACTGCCTTCCGATGTTCTTCTAGCGTTACTTTTAGTGGGCGACCAGTCTCACCTTTGTTTATTTTACCACAACAGCAAAGGGTGGTGTCAACATAGTTCTTGGTCATGCTGAATTCCGTTGGTGGCTTGACCCGGAAGAGATATCTCCGGAGAATTGAACCACTTGTGAATACTCTCCTGATGACATATGGAGTACAATTCTTTTGGATCCTTTCAACTAGTTCTTTGACATAGGGCAGACATACCGTGGTGAGTTTTCGCGTATTATCCTCCATCCTCATATCTAGGTGTTTTGGAGCCGATGTTATGCGCTATGGGTAGTTGTTACGATGGAGGTTGTGTCTCAGACTAATAATTTCTTCTTGATATGCATCAGTATCGCTACTAATGGTTTTTGATCGATGTTGTAAGCAGTGGACTATTGTTTTCTTTACCGTATATGGATAATGGGAGTTGAAATTGAGGTACTGTCCGGTGAAGGTAGGTTTACGGTACACAGCTTACCTGAATCCTTGCTCTGTGCGTGTTACTAATACATCGAGGAAGGGTAATTTGTTATCTTGCTTTTTCTCCATTGTGAACTGTATCTATGGTCGGATTGAGTTCATGTGATCAAGTAATATCTGAACATCTTCCTGATGAGGCCAGAGAATGAATGTGCCATCTACGAGAAGTTGAGACCTTTATGTAGTACTGATTTTTCCGGAGTTGTTAACTGTTACTTACTGATGTTGACTGACAATGGCTTCCATTAGTGAGAAATGGGATTGGATTTTCATATTGGTTGTTTTTATCTTCTCCAACTTTGTAATTTGACGTTCCTTGACCATATGGAATTCCTGTTTTTATCCAGATATTGATGGATTCATGTTTTGTCATCTATCATAGATATTTTTCCGGGAACGGGGTGAGTTGGCTCGAGTTTTCTAACCGAAGTTGATGTTTCTTTCAACGGTTGTTATGAATTCAATATCATATTAATTCCTGCTCTAATCTTTTTGGTACTTTCCGCGCCCTCCAGGAATGAACTGAGACTTTTATTGTTAAGCCTGGTGGAACTAGCTTGAGGTCTCGGCATCTGCATAGAAATGTGAGATGGTTCGTCATTCTTGCCAATTTTTTATTCAGTTTTTCTAATTGTTTCCATAGATATATAATATCGGGTCCGTACTGACTGGATATTAGTTGTCTACCTAATGTTTTAGACAACTTAAAATGATGCTCAAGAAACTAGAAAATAGACTGTAAGCATTAGACATCTGAGAAATAACTTAGATTATCCAGATCCCAGTATTGATGAAGTCTGCTGAAATACTTAAGAAAGTTCTGGAGGACCCTATTGATACCCTCTAGTTACAATTGATACGAAAAGTTTGCAAGGCAGAATATCAATAATGAAGATGAAAGTGATTAAACGCTTGGTTTCATTTTTTGTTTAATGGCATATAAGCCTTCATGACAAAGCCATACTTGTAGAAGAGTAGTGATACTATTTAACCCACAGCAGAGTGGAGATGGGGATAAGTGTATGAGACCGAACGTGAATGTTATAGCGAAACTATTTTTCGAATTTACCAACTAGTATGTTACAATCTAGCACGTTCGTAACGACATTGAAATTTCTTCCTTCTTAAGCTAGAATTCCGAAAAAAAATCTTCGAGATACGAGGAGATTTTGTGTTAATTAATGTACAGTACTTTTAGATCCTCAGTAAAAAAAAACCCCGCAAAATTCTCGCATATTCCATGGCGTGGGAGATTACGTGTTTTTCCATCGTCTCTTTCGACGAAGCAAAATATCCTACATCTCCTCCCAATATCGAAGTAGAATATTCCCTAAACTCTCCTACAATCGGTTTGTTTGTTATTATATATATATATATATATATATATATATCGTTATTATATATATATATATATATATGGATGTTGCATCAGAGTAGCAAGCGAGTTTTAACTCTTGTCGCGTTTTTGCGTTCAGTTTCAAACTCTTTGGGAAAGTTATAAAACACTTTATCTTCCCAGCAATGTGTTAAAAAGTACCACTACTGTTCTTTCTGCAAGGATGGATTCGGCATGAAATAACTCACGAAGGTTGATATGCCATTAAAAAGGTAATGGAACAAAAACTCACAGAAAGTCAAATAGAAATTAGATTCCAATTACACAATTATCTTTAAGTTCGACCAATAATTTTAGTAAAGGTATGAAACTCTTTATTACCCCCAGGTAGGGGTAAAATAGTACCACTAATATTTTTCTACAAGGATGGCTTTGGCATTAGACAAACGGTGAAAGCTCTTAGCAAAGTGTGCATGCCATTAAACAAAGAAACCAAACATAAGTCATTGCCCAGTCGGCTGGAGTTGTAGAATACGCCGACTTCTTGTCTGCAGAGGGGTAAGACCCCCCAATGAGTGTCCTGTTTATGACAGTAAACAATCTGATGGTGAGATTCCATTGATGCTGGAGCTTTGGGGAATGTGGTGTACCCCTTCATTGTCATTGCTCCCTGGTCCACTAAGGCCCGGAATGGTAGCACCTGATAGGGCCCTATGTATGGGTTAGATATAACTAACTGGATACTTATGCTAAACTGAATAGCTTTAATCAGAACTGTTTGAGTAAACTGAATAGACTGGAATAGAAATGTTTTTGACAATTAAACTATACTTAAATTTAAACTCCCTGCTTATGCTAAACTGAATTATTTCAAATGGAAATGATTTTTGACATTGAAACTGTACTTACACTAAAGTGAATTGTTTGAAATAGAACTATTTTCATAAAAATGGATTTGGCATTATATAAACTACAAAGGTTGATATGCCATAAATCCAACCAACCAACGAAACTTAAGTCACGTGAAATATTCCTTGTCATGTAATTCAATTTTTATATTCTTCATTTATAAATATATCTACTCGATTTACAATGATGACGCACGATCGTCTCACACACACACACACACACACATATATATATATATATATATATATATATATATATATATACGTGTGTGTGTGTGTGTGTGTGTGTGTGTGTGTGTGTGTGTGTGTGTGTGTGATTGTATTGAATGAAGTTAGAGGACTATTGCAATGCAAAATAATTATTTGTGGCAGCGTAATAGCCCTCAAAATTATTCTAATTCAAAAAAATAATTGTCCAGTTAATTGGGGCCTTAGAATACACCAACTGCACCTCTGTAGAGGGGTAAGACCACCCCACATCAACCGTCCTTGATAAGAGTCTAAACAATAAAATGGTAAGGTTCCAGTGAAGCTGTGGCTTTGGGGAATGAGGACCACCCTTTCATTGCCATTGCTCCTAGGTTCTCTCTGGCCCGGAATGATAGGGCCATATCTATGGGTTAAATAGAACTAAACTGCATACTTACATTAAACTGATTTGTTAGAATTAGAACTGTTTGAATAAACTGAACAGCTCGAAATAGAAATATTTTTGAAAATAAAACGGTGTATTTATGTAAAACTGAATTGTTTGAAATGGAACAGTTTTTGACATTTAATTGTGTGTAAACAAAATCTATACTTCCACTAAACTGAATTGGCTGAATTAGAACTGTTGGAATAAACTGAATGGCTTGAAATAAAAATGTATTTCACGTTTAAACTGTGCACTCACGCTAAGCTGAATTGTTTGAAACAGAATTGATTATTTCCATGAAAATTTATTTGGCATTAAATAACCTAGAAAGGTTGATATGCCATAAAATCCAACCAACCAACCATCAATAGAATAAAATAATTTGTGTAATGATTCAAGTAAATTACATTTTCCTTATATATATATATATATATATATATATATATATATATATATATATATATATATATATATATATATATATCGCCTCCAACGTCTGAGCATGCACTCTTTACTGTCGTATTTCGAGATTAGTAAGTTGTATTTAGAATATTTTAGTTAATAGTATATTTCTTTCCAAGGTGTCCATTGGCAATAGACGATCACTGTCACATCTTTCTAGCTTCTTCTTCTGTCATCCACGTTTGAAAATACCAGGTACTCAACTGCATTATATCAATACAGTAACAGATTAGAGTTTAATAAGCGAAATATTTTGGATATACAGTTATTGAATTGATAGTCTTTGCAATAGTGAACAATGATACCCGCTATTTTCCAAAGAATTTTTAATATTTGTGTTTGCAAGTTTATGCTATAAAACGAACGAAATGTTACTATATCAGAGAAACATTATTTTCTTTAACTTGTTTCGATGTATTTGAAGATAATATAAACAGATATATAACCGTTCTCGCATCACAGGTTGGCTATCGCAAAAATAATTTAATCGTGATACTTCGTCTGCCACCTGATAGACAATTATATCGCATAACAACATTGCAAAAAAAGACTGGCAAGTGTGAGAAGAAGAAGAAGAAGTAGAAGAAGAAGAAGAAGAAGAAGAAGAAGAAGAAGAAGAAGAAGAAGAGACAAAGAATATTCAACAATTTATTGCTGTCATTTCTATTCAGTTAACTACGCTTATACCAGACAAACTACCTCGTTTAATATCAAAAACATCAGAGTCTTTGCATGAGCGGTTAAAATTGCGATTATCGTCTATAGAAACAAATCTATTCGAAGAAAAATTTTTATATAAAAATAAATTCTTCAATATATATAAGTTAGAGATGTAGGGAACATTGTAATTACATGGCCTATAACTTTAGAAAAAGAGGCAATAACATCGGGCTTTTATTTATTTTTGAATGAAGATTTTTCTGGAATTATTATTAATTTTTGACGGGTATTTTTCTTTATCGTAATTTTCTTTGCTTTTTTAATCACAACTGATGCAGGTTATTATTTTTCTGACGGTGAGAGATCAACACGTATCAAAAATAATAGGTAGAAAAACTCGGTGAGATTCAAAATCGCATCTCTCTTTATGTTGCGTTCTTGGTTTTAGTACCAGCTGCTACAGGAAATGTTAACAAGTTTATTGGAAATACTTGGTCTGGTTTCTTTGTTTAATGGCATATCAATCTACCTTGGTTATTTATTGGCCAAGCCATCCTTGTAAAATAACAGTAGGGAATAAAGGGTTTTGTATCTTTCGCTAGGATATTAGTCTGAAAGTGAACATAATAGTGCGATGGGGGTTCGAACTCGGTTATTTTGAGATCACAGTCCAGCCCTTCAGCTACAGCGACTCTGTCTTGATAATCTATTACAGTGGATGACAGTATTTCCAATGTTCTGATACTCATACAGTAATATGTTCTTCTTTACCTAACGCTTCCACAATAGGCGGGATGAGACACGTCATTTTTAAAGCGAAGCTACACTGATGTAAAATCAGTTTTCCTTCTCTTGGACAGGTTACTTACAGCTAAAGAACCCTGTCAACCATTCTATTCACCCATAGCAAGAGGCATAAGATATTAATTCATGTCTGGCCAAATGGTCTTAGCATTTTTGAAATATACAAAGCCTCTACGTGAATCCGAACTCGAGACTTTGTCGTTATAATACGGGAGACGACTTGACAGTATGTTTATCTCGTTGACCATACTTTATGAAATGCATTCTCCCAGGATATTCCATGTTTTGCCTTCTTATCATTGATAGAAAGATGAATAGAATATACGAGAGACGCTTTGAAACTAATTCCTCTTGACTGTCCTACGGAAATTACAATAGATACAGATATCACAATACCAACATTTGTAGCGTAGTCACCAACAACTGCTATATAGATGATTGCCAATCGTATTGTCCGAATAGGAAATACATCGACACAACCCGTCTTTATTGTTGGATTTTGTTTATATTTATTCCCTTTAATTATTTTTTTGTGGACGAAGAAAGATATGGAAACCGGTCGCGGATTTGAACTCGGGTCGGTATTTGTCGTTCGTCACTCCAGCTGGACGAGTGTGTTACAAGGACATTTTTGGGTACCCCAGACATGCCCAGCGGCTCCAAAAATGCCTTGGGCCACGTGGGCATTCGCCTAAAAAGGTGTCAAGCAATAAACCCTTAAACTCGGGTCATTGCGCCTATTTTTTATGTAGATTCCTTGCTAAAGTGGAAGACAGTTCGTCTCGTATCTTTGGTTCAATCCTTCTCCGTCGTAGCTACCATTGTGTCGCCAGCCACATAAAGAGAGGATATCGAAAAACCAAACTTCTTTATTTGTTAGTCAGAGAACACCGAATCCTTATTTATGTCTTGCATCGGCTGCATTGTGCAGCCATCCCTGCAACCCCTTATATCAACTGATTGAGTTAGGGGATTTCGGCAACTTTTGGTTTAATGCTGTTATCATTTCGGGGCGATAGATTTATCGTATCTTGTTACACCTAACATAACGGACAAGATACTGAATTTTGTCAACAAGTCTTTCCCTTCTTTTTTAATAACTTCTCTAATAGCACTCCATTGTCATTCACTGATTACATTACACATTTAAGAGAGAAAGTTCAAAAAAAAAATAATTTTGCATGTTGACATCGGAGTTGGCTTAATATATTTGCCTGCAATTTACAACAACGTGATGGCTGTGCTTTTTAAAATCATCACTGTTAGGAGCTACTTAAATCTTCACAGCGGAATTAATGAGGACATTTTTCTCAAGAAAACGATGCTCTTGAAGTTAAAACTTCGTCGGCTTCATTCACGCAGCTGAGCAGATAAAGTTGCTGTTTATTTGGTTGTTGTGTATATAGAGTGTCGCTTAACCTTCTAACGACAAAAAAAAAAACAAAAAAAACGTGAGACAGACTGCTGCACGATACGTATATGCGACGATGTAATTCTGTCTTAGAAATAGTTTGTTTAATGTCATCATGTAAATAATTGACGATATGCTTGGTTGGTCAGGATTCTATGTACAACAGAATAACTGTTTCAACATACAGGTCGTTTTTTTAAGTAATAAGCTTTTAATTCATTGTTATCAACTTTATAACAAATGTAAATTATCTTTAACTAAGTAGTTCTGACCAGGATTTTGTTGCCCATCCTTGAAACAAATGCCCCGAATTGGTTACAGCACAGTTGACCAGGGTTGTAGAATACACCAACTGCTTCTCTTCAAAGGAGTAAGACTCTCCCAATGAGTTTTCTGAATATGAAATTAAATAATCTGACGGCAAACTCCTGTATCTCTTCATTGTCATTGATCCGGTCTGGTCTGGTCTGGAGTGAAAGCACTTGATAGGGTCCAATCAATGAGTCAAATAGAACTGGTTGTTATTTAAACTGTATGCAAAAAATTACTTAAGCTAAATTGAATTGTATGAACTAGAACTGTGCGATTATTAAACTGTGTGTAACCAAATTACTGATGTTTAAATGAATTGTTAGTGATAGATAACTATACTTGGAACCATTTAGCTGTGGGAAAAAGAATGAGTTTAGGACGTTTAAAAATGTTGGCAACAGAATATGTTTGCAAATCAAATATATATATATATATATATATATATATATATATATATATATATATATATAATATATATATATATATATATATATACAGAGGATTTGTCATTAAATAATGTAGAATGGTTGATATGCAACCAAACCAAATCAAACTCAAATGTTTTTTCACGTTCTGTTGGATGTTTTAAAACGTTCCCAAATCGCCACCATAAAAATGAGGTTTAATTTTGTAAAAAGTAAATAGTCAGAGCACTTTGCTCAGGAGAAAGGAGGTTATGGTATCGCAATATTTTTTGTCAATGGTTTGTTTGTTAGTACTCTTTAGAACCGTGATTACCTATGTGGGGAGCACACCCTTCAGTGGGGAGCAGTTTAATTTTTTAGATTGGCAAACTTTTAGGAATTATTTTTTCTACTTAGTCTGTGTGAATATGTGTGAGTTAATACATTCGGTGCATTACAGCATGCATTGATGAAAAAAATATCTATGAG
>OY757904.1:107773895-107831395 GCA_963585895.1 Sepioteuthis lessoniana
GAAAAGGGAGCCGTCTGGTCGCCCATGGCTACTGACTATATTAAATATTAATTTCCAAATATCCTGACAATAGAAATAAGAATTTATTTGATGTTGCTTCTTTTGATGATGGTTTAACAAGTAGTTAAAAAACACCTGCAAATAGTTTTGTTTCTTATTTCAAATCATTAGGTAAATCATTTATTAATATATAAAAAAAAGTCCCCATTACTGATCCCTGAGGAACACCAGAGGGTAAATTCTGCGTTTCAGAATAAAGGTTACCGATTTTTACTTTCATAGTTCTATTTAATAGCAATGTTATATTTAAAACTACTACCGAAAGACAAGGCTCATTAACTAAATCTTATTTTTAATGCATCGAGGGAACGGTGAATCAGTCGGTGAGTATGAATCTCTCTTCTATATAATGATGATATTAAATAGCTACAATAAAACAAAGTTCGATAATCAGGTTGGTTTGGTTTGGTTTTATGGCATATCAACCATTTTAAGTTATTCAGTGCCAAATCAAATTGTATACATATAAACAGTTCTATTTTAAACAATTCAGCTTAGTATAAGAACTCAGTTTAGTTAGATTTGACGCATAGATAGGACTGTAGCAGGTGCTAAGCTTCCGGGCCAAAGTGAACCTGGGAACGATGGCAATAAAGAGGTACCCGAATTCCACAAAGCTCCAACATTACTGGTGCCTCACCATCAGATTGTTTAGTGTCATATCTCTGACTATCGTTGGAGGAATCTAACCCCTCTGCCGAGATGCAGTCGGGGTATTTTACAGCCCAAGCCGACTGGGCTATGGATATTCTGAGTTTAAAAATCTCTCAGAAACATTTTGAGTTTAGATATGAATGTATTCATAATTAATCAAAATCTATCATGCAATATGATGTTAATACTACTGAATTTTTTTTTTTTAATTTTAAATTCTTTAAAAAGCAATAACTTTCGCAAGACGCAATTTTTAAAATATCGATTTCATAGCACAGGAAAACGTATTCTAAATTTTCCCTTTTTGTACCCAGTAACGAAAAATTATCTGAAAAACCAGATGATCAGTGCATGTTTCATTAAAACTTTCTGATGAAAATTTAGCAAACTTACAGATTCTTTCTTTTTTTTATGCAAGCAATTGCGAAATGTAAAAAAAAAATGTATAAAAAGAAAGAAAAAACAACTATTCCGTAACCTGATTTAACTAGTCTTTCTCTTATATACAACTGGTTTGAATTCCATGTATTCCGTCTACTAGACTGATTGCCGTACCAACTTTAAAGACAAGAGCCCCCTCTACTATTTACTCATAGTTGGAAAGAGAATATTTAGATTCATATTTATCTTAACTTCAATGGGAACAGAAAACATACTTAATCAGGGTTTGAACTAAGATCTACTTTCCAAGACATTACCACTTACGCCACAAACGCCTCCAAGTATATTAAAACGGTATAAAATTGTTTTTCATGTCTTATTTCTGTTCCGATAACACATTTTTCAATGCGTCTTTTTTTAATATGTTGTTTTATTTTTCTGTCCTTGTATCTTTGAATAAATGATGGAATATTGAACTAATCATTGCATAGAAATATTGAGTGCTCTTGATGACGTAAATGAATGTGAAAAACGGAAAGGCTATTCACTTTTCTATAGTTTCCCTGTAAAAGTAGTCTTTAATTGAATAAAAAAAATATTTAAAATGATGCTAATGACTTGAATGCCCATTGCTGTCAATATTTCGACCGACAGGAACCAAGTCAATGATTTCACGTGCATCCTTTGTTTGGTAATTATTAAAGCAACAAATTATATTTACTGAATTGAATGATGAAAGCACAAAGAAAACATAATTCTCTGGAAATTTCTATGACCCTAAAAACAGTAATCGAGAGAATTATTTAACAACATTCCGATGAATATAAGTGATCAAGAAATTGTTATTTAGAGCAAATTTCAGTTCGCCAAACGCTCTTATTTTAGTCTTCTCCTAAACATAGTTAATTCAATTGCTTTCCTTTCAACACATTTATACCGCTGGTACGGAATATCTAAAGGGACAAAAAGTGGAAATGCAAATCATTAATCAGCTTTTAAGCTGGGATTAGAGCTTGATACCTGTTCAAGTCAATACTTTCCCAAACGACCAAAAAGAGGGTGGTTTTAGGATCGCTTTTTGGTTTACATAACGGTAATATTAGTCTTTTTGCAATCACTTTTATGTTTTCAAATGACCATTCTGATTTAATAATAACTAAAGAAAATATTTCTTCAACAAGCTATTCTTGATATAAAAAATATTATAGAATTTTATGGATCCCAATGTAATACTGATAATTTTACCTTTGGGAAAGATATGCATGTCCTCATCATTTCCTTCTGAGGGTTAAACAGTATCACTGCTGTTCATCTATAAAGTTGGCATTGGAATTAAATAACTTTTGAATGTCGATATGCTATTTAACAAAGAAATTAAACTAATTATTTGCAGACCATTATATGGCATCAAGTAACGATACATATTTAATAAGAATACCAACATCAATATTTAATCATCCAATGCGTTTATGCGATTCAAAATCATTTATATATTATTACACTCATACAGGAAACGTCATCACCAATGTAGATGATACGGCATTAAAATGACATATCTGGTTTCTTTGTTTAATCGCCGCTATTTCAACCGCAGATCTGCAGCTTGTGTCCTCTGGTTCTGTCTAAAGTCATAACAAAATACCACTTCATTGGAAGAGGAACAGTACTGGCTTATACGTTAAGCAAACAACATGAACGCAAGTAATTTGAAGTTTTTTAAGTACTGCTATTTATTTCGATTGGGATCAAGACACAAAGAAAGAGAGATTTTAGCCCTTAGTAATAATGTTGTCGACAAATATAAGTTTACTCACTCTAGGCAGAATTCCTTCTAACCCAGTAATTGGTTGATGACAATCAAAGTTTATCGAGTAAACAAATTTTCCTATTCTAATACCTCGCCTTCGATGATAACAATTTATTTACAACGAACTTTGTATTTATCACTTTCTCCTATGGCCGAAAAGTAATGTGTAATGTCTTAATAGTCTCATGCCTTTGAGTCAATTCAGAAGAGACGGGTTAAGTAGTTGGTCACATAAACCACCCGTATCTGTTTACTTGTATAAGTTGAAAAGGTAATAAACACCAACCTCTGGTAGCGAGTAGATCAAACAGACAATCGGCATTTGTTTAGTCTCTAATAAAAAAAATTAAAAAAAATCAACTCGTAATTCAGTTTAATTTTGAACCTTATAATTGTACTATCTGTGTTGTTAATACCTGGGGTTTTCTTTTTTTTTTTAAATCTTTTCAAATATCATACTTCAATTTTGACAATTCTACCATTCCAGGTCCGGACAAGAAAAAATGTAATTTTTCGTAACTTCAATAATAACATCAGTAATTGTCTTTTTTTATTTGGGGCCCTTCCATCACCCTTATATATATATATATATATATATATATATATATATATATATATATATATATATATGCACACAGACAGACAGTGAGACGGGCGGATGACGGATAGAGAGATCTGCGAAATTATTAAGCACGTTTGTAAAAATGACCTTAAAACCTATTTCAAATACAAAGATATCTACGTATTTGGATTTTTACACAATTTTAAAAATCTTTTCAAGGGAGAAATTAAACTCTCTTTGCCATCATGTTTACTCAGAATTGTATTTTAAAAAATTGACATTATGGTGATTCCAAGATTAGAGCAAATACGAGAGAACTGACAATCCCTTTTGTTACTTTTTTATCCCATTCTCTTTAAAAACATGTTTATATAAATCTCTTTCTTTTTATAGATGTCATGTGAAATTCTTTTGCTCTTTATATTGGATTACAGGGCACGGATGTTCAATGCTATCATCACTGTGTCAGCCAAAGGTGTTATGCTCAAGGAAAAAAGGAACAGGAGGAAGTTAATCTGAAAGGTATTTAGATTTGCGATAAAACATTTCCAATACTCTATGGAGCGCAAATTGCAGCCAGAAAAAATCTGAACCTTTATCACACGATGGTCAACATGTGGAACAATATTCCTAGCAATCAATATACACCAGTTGAAGTAACTCTTAAAGACTGCCACAAACATTTCCAACATAAACTCAAGTTTGAGGAACATATTTAACAAATTAGTACAGTGTTTAAGTGTGAAAGATTTACGAGCATCATATACGAGTGACTTAATTTTGATTTCTGAAAAACTTACGTACACCATATACTTCTGAGGTAATGGCAATTTAATAAGACATAATCGCAGTTTATATAATATGCAAACATTGGCATTGTTACAACAATTATATGCTACAGGATTTTAGATAAAGTGTACTTGGCCTACCATTAGCTTACTTTATGTTTGGTAATTGACCTAACCAGATATTAATCAAACCCAAAATTATGAGCTAAAATTCTGGAGGTCGACTAATATACCAGATTGACTTATAAGCAGCAATTTACAGTACTTGATTTCGTGACAATAAATCAGCGGTCAGCATATATTCAAGCATATACACTATATTTTTTCTTTTAATTATTTTTTCAGCACTCTAGTAATAGATAGTTTTTGTTTATATCAAAGGTATCATAGGTTAACTATTAACTTCGATCTAAAATAAGCGAGTAAGTTCAAATATGGCTGAACTTTTTAATGTTTTGTTCGCAATAATGCTTTTTGGTGTAAAAAAAAAAAAAAATTTGCAAGATTTCGATAACGAGGGCCACTACTCAGCAGGTTCGGTTTCTTTTGCCTACGCCATGAATGTACCATAGCCATATACAGATATGTGAAACGTACATAGAATGTTCGTAACATATATACATAGAACATACGAACCTCGAAACACGAAAAACACTTACGACTTCTTAGTTTAGGTACGAAATTTTTTATTACCTTTGGGTTTAAAGGTTCTTCGACATAAGAAGACAGATACACATTCTTTCTATTCTGGATTTTCCACCTGCCCACCCCCAACACGTGTGGCACCCGCCACAAGGCCACTGGCCTGGCTTCGGCGATCAAGCGAAAGCCAACCGTCTTCTCCCGAGGCAGAAATCAACTCTACTCAACTAACTTTCTTCAAAATTCCCATCATCCAACGCGCGATTCCGGTGCGTGACGTCATCCGCACTCTGTAGCCCCGTTTCCTATCTAGGCTATTGTGATATCTCTGAGTGACACGCCCGCTCCGCCCACGCACGTGAACACCTGTGTTAATGTTGCACCTAAGTAACCTATGCACTGAGCCGAAAGGTTCTCAGCCTAACTAAACCCAAAAGCATGAAACGAAATCCCTCAGTCATTGTATTATATGCAGTGAACGAATCACAATGGACTGGGAAATGTTGACTTTACTCGATATTCTACGTCTGATTTGCTTCTATGGCTTTGAGTACTGCCTTAGAATTTGCGGTTTTGGGCCTACGCGACATTTCATGATCGCTTAAACTTTTACAACCCAAGTGAAAGTTCTCCTTCCAACTGGTTAGTGCATTGTGATCGACTACATATTTTTCTTTCGTAAAATAATTGTTTATACTTGCTTCCACGGTATTATTGGTCATATGTTCCCGAACAAGACTATCATGTACGTACATCCGTACGTCTTTCAAATCACATCAATGCACAACATAGCAGCGCACCAACTACCACAATACTATAAATCAGTACATGTACTTGCCTCGGTTTGAACTGTTTACGTTAAGTAATATACACGTCACAAACTAACATGTACCAAAGTATTGCAAAATATTTGTCTCAACCAATTAGCATGGTGGAAAGATAACTTAATTTTGGATGGTAAGGTGAGGGACAACACTGATGTCAAGATATCTGCTTCAACGACACCCGCACTCAAGGGAAAGGCTAGTGGAGGAAAACACGAAGAAAAATCTTGAGATGAAGATCTTAAGACAGCGCACTCTTCAGTCTAACTGCAGCCAAGCTTCATAGACTTTCGTGATCCATGTAAATGACGTCAGTATCGTAGAAATAGCAAATCTAACGCATGTGTTGCTGCACTTTCACTTGCCCAGAAACGAAATGTTTGTTTAGTTGACCGATTACTTTTAATGTCAAGTCAACCCGTGTAGGTTTATTTCATGCCTAGATGTTAAGGAATTTTGTTCCTAGTACATTGACAATTTTAAAGTTTTTTTTTGCACCTAGTTATATGATATCAAGTAAATTCCATACAGTTTTATAGTTTCGAGTATTTCTATCTTATCTTAAAATTATTTAGTTTCCAGAAAGCCTTTCTATTTATAGTAGTTGTGTGCTCGGGCACACTTCTGGTTTCAAGTAACGAATCATATTTATTTGGAAAAAATATAAATTCAAGTATCTATTCTTAGTACACAAAATTTACTGTTACCTGTCATGAAATATTCCTTTTGAATACAAATATTCTTAAACAGATATCATCATATTTACCAACCCATCCGCTCGGACAGGATATGACACAAGGTCAATCTTTAAGCGGAGTTTAACAGGTTTTAATTTAGAGTTTCCCTTCTCCTAGACGAGTTGCCTCACCAAGGCTGAAGAACCCAGTCTGTCCAAAATTTTACCATTAGCTGGAGGGAGAATAATTTGATTCATACCTTTCCCAAGGGTATTAGTGCTATGGGAAATGCAATCAGTCGCGTCCAGGATTTGAACTCGTGTCACCAAGTCCATTTCCTACGACGATAACCATTACACCACGGGCACCTCCATATTGCTCCGATATATGTGACCCTAACTGGTTATATAATTCCAGGGCAGAGTGGACATACGCGTATTGGAAATGGATGGGTAGTCCAAACTACCCTGATCTTCTCTACTCAACATCAGATGCAGTTTTGTATCATAACCAGGACATAACTTTTTGGGGTGATCTAATCTCTCTGCAGAGGATATAGTTAGCTTATAATAAAACCCATCGAGAGAAGTGTAATCAAAAACAAGACTTTCATCCATAAGAAAAAAAAGAACACTTTAAAGGACTGAACTCTCTGAAAACTAACGGATGATAAGTTAAAGGATTCGTCAAGTTTCTGTGAGGAAAAAACATTATTATTACACATGAGTTACGTTATAACTGTTCTGATTACAATTACATGATTTCAGCAGGAATACTCACTAGAATTCTTTTTCCTAAAACGTAAACCCTAAAAAAGAATCAGGAAGTGAAGAAGGCCGGAAGGAAAAACGACCGAAACGCTCTCATTGTATTTAAAATCAAGCTGCAGAAAATATTCTATGTGATGTGCTAAAACATTATGGAAATAAAATTCATTTGGTTTCTTTTTAAAATTGGAACTCTAAATCAAGACCTCTAAGCAACTTATATAATGATCTCCTTGAGTTTATTTTTTTTCTTTCGTGTTGGTAAACCTGATGGAAAATCCACTTGTTTGCGTTGACTTTTAGCAAGTGAGAAAACATTCAGCTATTATGTGTCTCACAAGATTTACATTTCACGAAGTGATATTGTATTAATTAAACTTGCATTTGATTAAGTGTATCTCGAAAATAGAACACAGGCTGAAACATCAGGAAAATAGGTCGACAAAACGTATCATTCTACCATTGGCTAATGTAGATCGTATTGTATTTCATGCTCATGTTTATGCAAGTGAAACACCTTTCATATTTACAAGTCTTTTTCTTGATTTCTTTTTTACCATATCCAATTGCTGTCTTAAGAGAAATGTTTGAAGAAGATGGGTATGTAAAAAACACAATAGCAGTGTTTCTTACCCTCAATCAAAAGAAAAATTATACGGTCACTTCGATTAATATTATACTTAGTGGAATAAATTGTAGGATTCAAACGAACTATTTTGAAAAAAGATATTACATTAGATTATTTATTAGTTGAAAGTAAAACATTTATTTGAATACGGGAAAGATTGAATTCAGCATTAGACTTACTAATGACAGTCATTTTTATTAAAGCCTACTGGAAGTGTTTAATTGTTCTATTATTGAAACAATAGGGTAGGAATATCTAAAGGTTTCGCATAAAACATATATACATTCGCACACATACTCATAAATACATGTACACGCACAAACAAACTCGCAGGCATGTGCACATAAAACCATATATATATTTATGTGTGTGTGTGTGTGTGTGTGTGTACGTAAATATATATTCGGTCGGGTTAAACCAGAGTTTGGAGTAATTCCCCCAGGACAAGAAAATCATTCAAGAGCTGAACATTTAAATTTTCCTGGTAGAGAGCACAATGTAATCTGTTTTTAGTTAATTATCCATTGGATCTGAAGAAGTCCTGTATAAATTTTTTTCTTCATGTTTTGGTTCACACCAGAAACTGAAAATACTGGAAGTATAATAAATATAATATGAATAAATTTATAATCCTGAATTTACCGGTCTTTGGTTTTTTCTTAAAGATATATATATATATATATATATATATATATACAAGTATATATGAGAATTTGATTTACTATCATTATAAACAAACAGAACTCCAAATCTTTGATTGAGCGTATATATCTCTTACGATAGGATAGTATAGACATTGTCCGCATAGCTTATCTATCTATCTATCTATCTATCTATCTATCCATCTATCTATTCGCTAAATCACTTAAACTTTTCATCCTAATCGTCATAGAGATTTTCCTAATGGTCTTTCTAGGATCGCAAATACTACTCGACAACTGCACAGCTCTGTTAGAAAGCAAAGTGTCTGGTTCAGCTGAGCTCTTGTTTCCCCTCAATCCCTGCTTTGGTCCGCTCCCGCTTGACGACACTTCGGATGTTGTCACGCAACAATAATCGAAAGAAAGATCTTCCCATTGCCCTCTGCGATATATATATATATATATATATATATATATATTTATATATATATATATATATATATATATATATATATATATATATATATACATATAAATTTATATATATATATGTATATATACTTTAAGAAAAACGACAAACCGGTCATATTAGGATTATAAATTTATTTCCATTTTGTTACGCGTTTTTGAAAATTTCAAAAACACGAAAAAAAATTTAAAAGGACCTCTTCAGATCCTTCTTGTCCTGATGGAATTACTCCCAACTCCGTTTTAACTGGATCGAATAATACTATATATATATATATATATATATATAGTAAAATGAATTTTACAATGGGGAACATGGTTTAATTGCAAAAGAGGCATATCAGGCACTGCTGGAGAAATAAGGACGAACTTGTAAGCGACATTCTCTTCTAAATCCTAAACATATACCTGCCAATATTAGTCTACCAGCGAAGACTAAGTTATACTGTTCAATGCAAACATGAGGTGTAACGTAGAAAACCAGCCCGGAGCCATGAATGATTGGGATAGGTAGCCGGAGAGAGTCTGTTAACTCTACGGTGTCAGCCTGTCATAAGGATGATGATGTTGATGATGAAGCTTCTTATTCGTTGTTATCGGTTTTAACCGTAAATAATGCATATTTTGCAACTTATATGCATATATATATATATATATATATATATATATATATATATATATATATATAAAATATGTTCGTTTTCTGATATGGTGAAACATTATTTATTAAAAATATATTAATTATATGTTATTTTCTGTGTATTGAGTACTTTTTATAAAAGCGGCTCATTGGCCGAGTGGGCAGCGTGTTCCCCAATGGTCCAGGAGACCTGGGTTCAATCCCAGGTCACGTTATACCAAAGACCTTAAAAATGTTACGTGATACCTACATGCTTAACACTCAGCAATATAAGGCACGTATCAAGGGTAAAGTCGAGCAATCCAGTGAAGGGAGTAGCGCCCTCCTCTACACCTCGGTGTTGTAGCTATTGAAAATGGAGCCTTCTGGTGGCTCTTGACTACAGTCGCCAACTTTTTTTACATTAAATACGTGCAACACTAATTTGAAAAAATCATTAGAAACCAACAATATTAGAATTGTGTCTTTTTTTGTCGAACATTGTATAACAATGCTGTTTAACATTATGAATAAAATCTACAGTATTGTGCCTCTGAAAAGAAGTAAAAACATAGTTTTGCTTAGTTTAGATTTACGTGACTACATACAAAGCGCGGTAATGTAGGAACGGATCTGAGCGTCGATTGAGGGCAGCAGGAATTCCGCCGAGTCAGACACTTTGCTAGGTAACAGACAACAAGTGGAGCCGAGAAATTTTCGAATAGTACCCGAAGGACTATAAATGACCATTAGGAAAATTTCCACGATGATGGGAAGAAAAAAGTTTCAATCGATTTGGTGAATATATATATATATATATATATATATATATATATATATATATATATATATATATATATATATATGCTATGCTGAATTTTTGTCTATGTTATCCTTTCATAAGAAATATATAAGCTCCCTTTATCATTTTGAGCATCTCTTTGTCGATAAATGTAGTAAGTTACATTATCTCATATCTATCTATCTATCTATCCACACTTTTGGACTACTAAATATTAATATTCGGTGTTGTATATATGGTAATACATAAAACTCCATGATATCCGTTTTGATTGTAAAATATTCCTGATAAAATAGATTCTTGCTTTACCAGATTTCGAAGAGAATTAAGTTAAAATAATATTGCTAAAATGTATACCTCTCTATTCGTGAATAGTCTCTTCCTGCACTGCAAAAAGAAAAATCATTGTAATGCAATTAATGAACCATAATTGCATTGAATCAATATCAAACTGATGAAATCATTAGAAATTAATTAAAGCATGTAAGAAAAGTAATTAAGTTGGAAATTATTTAAACACATTAAACGAATAATAAAAAAGCAAAGACAAACGACCAGATAAATCAAAAGGAAGTTAACTTGAAATATTTTATAAATACAGCATAGGATGAGAAAGGAACGCTGAGCTCATTGCTAGACAGGTAGTTAACAAGAATTCATTCAATGTAAATCCAATTAGCCCGCTTCAGATATTGGAAGAACTCGTGGTTTTATGCTTGGAGTTATTACACTCTTAGAATTGACAGTCATTTTTATTAAAGCCTATTGGAAGAAGTGTCTACTAAGTTCTGTCTGTCTAAAAGGCTGTGAATCTCGGTCGATTGCTGTTTTTCGAAAGTAGGAGGAGCGAAAAAATCGAATTATCGAGTAAAAATGCCAACAGTTCTTTTTGTCAATTACAATCCTTCTAAATGGAATAAAATTAAGCAAAGGAATATCGTAAGGTTTCACACACACGCACACACAACCCCCACCCCCCCAAAAAAACAGCCACACACACGTATTAGAACACACATACACAGACATACGCGCATACCAAGCGCACACGCACTCATATATACACTATTATACACATGTACATATGCAAGCAGACGCATATATACACATACCAATAAACCTACCCACATAAACACTTGCATACTCACATGTACACATTCAGAAACATTTAAGCGCACACAAACACATCTATCTATCTATCTATCTATCTATCTATCCGCTAGTCAGAGTAAATGTCTGAAAGCATATACTAAGACGTGGCATATAGGACGTATTAGTTGATTATCATGGCGTGGAATGCTAAACATTATGAGTTGTTGATAAAAATGTTATTCAAATGAGATCAATTTTTCCAATTTACCTCATCTCACAACATGGCTACATGCCATGGGCGTTTTCCTCACTGGATCCTTACTACCTTTAAGGATACCTCAAGGGTCAAGTCTTATAACATAAACTGCAGACAAATAACAATCAGAAATATAGTATTCAGTTTAATATTAATAACCCCGGTTATAAGTTGACCTTCGGGTCATTGACCTGGTGTCAAGTTTTGTCTGGTAGGAGGCAGAGATAAATACTTAATCTCAGAGGTTTCAGAAGTGTATGACACTTGATTGGTTGGTTGATTGGTTTTATCGTCATGTCAATTCATCTGAGGATATTTTATGCTTAAAGATTAGAAATTTGCATACATTGTATGATTTTATTCAAATTTTATGAAGTTTCTTGGTTTTTTTAAAATACATGAATATAAATCAAGTGGTGCTGTCTAATACAAAAAAGTTTTGCCCGGTCGACTTGGGCTGTATAATACATCGACTTCATCTCTGTAGAGGGTTAAGATTCCCCCAACGTGTCCTACATAGTGTCACTAAGTAATCTGATGTTGAGTTTCGAGTAATGCTGGAGCTTTGGTGAATGCAAAGTACACCTTTATTGTCATCACTCCCAGGTCCACTCTAGCCCAGAGTGGTAGAATCTGATACGATCCTATCTAAAGGGTCAAATAAAACTAAACTGTGTACTTATGCTAAAGTGAATTGCTTGAAATAGAATAGTTTTGACATTTATCCATTTGTAACAAAAAAACTATACTTACACTGAACTGAATTGTTTGAAATTTAATTCGGCGTTAAATGACCCAAAAAGGGTTAATGCGCCGTAAAATCAACCAATACATCAACCAACCAATCAAACAACAAGTAATTTGAAAGGAAATATATTTGACCCATAGATTGGACCCTAAAAGGTATAACGACTCCAGGGTCAGAGTGAACCTGAGACTAATAGCAATTAAGGGGTACTCCATACTACGCATGACGATTATTTTGGGACAAATACTCTTGGGAAAGCTATGAACAGCCATATTATCTAGTCTGTATTAAATAATACCACAACTGTTCTTTTACAAGAATCGCTTTGGAATTAATTAACCAAAGAATGTTGGTATGCCATTAAACAAACAAATGATAAAACAAGAATCCAGATCCATAATTCATTGAGTTCAATAACTGAAGCTTCTATACTAGAAACTCATATTTCCCTTTTAAGGGTAAGGCTCTAACGTCTCTGCAGGGGATTCAATATGCTTACTTTCAGCCAGATGTACAAGTGAAATGATCTGAATGCAATTATTGGGGTGGTATAATATTTAAAAGATATTCTGACAATAACAAAACAAAATAGAATATACTTAATGATATTTAAGTTTTAATAGGATCAGTCTATCCATTATTATTATCCTTTCATCGCTGAGATATCTATGACAGATTATATATATATCATCAACATGTGCAACTAGCACGGATATCCCTGACCCCCTCTCGCCACTTCTCCCTGTCGTTCATCGCATCTGGCAGGTCTTCAGGGCTACATCCCGTATCCTCACATAGCTGCTGAATGTATGTTCTAGCTGGTCATCCTGCTTTTGCCCGGCCATATGTGGGGGTCCATAAGAGTACATTACTTATGAGCTTGTCCCTGCTTCTCCAGCAGTGTCCTTCATGTCTGGTTGTAATTTACTAAGCTTTTTGCTTAGATGTGGCACAAGGCCATATGAAAGGGGCACCCAATGAGACTCGAACTCAATCGTGTAGGTTTGCTAGTCGAGCTTGCTAACCATTACACCACCAGAGGCGCCTGTCCTTCATGTCTGGTTCGTCTAACTTGGATAGTTTTCGTGGTGGAAGTCAGGTGGCCGTATAGTTGGTGCCTTGTGGGGTGTTGCCGCCAGGACTTGTTCAATATTGCTCGAAACATTCTTGTGTAATTGCCGTCTAGCTTCTTCTCCAGCCGTTTAGTTAGCGTCCATGTAGTGCTTCCATACAGCAGCATCGATACGACCGCTGCCTGGAAGAAACTACCTTTCATTTTATCGGTCAAAAGAGAGAGAGAGAGAGAGAGAGAGAGAGAGAGAGAGAGAGAGAGAGAGATTTCTTCATTATCATTCGAGAAATTTTATCTTATTTTATGACTATTTTAATTTCTCTTTTTTATCATTGCAAATTTCTGATATAAAAAAAAAATCAAATATCTGGGCAACAATCATGGCGTCAGTACGTGAGAATAAGGCAATGTTGAACATTTATGCTCAGTGGTGACTGAAGTGCATGTATACTGACGTTATAAAAATATGTTTGAAACGTGCCATGCAATCGACGATCAATTGAAC
Organism: Sepioteuthis lessoniana; assembly: GCA_963585895.1. NCBI lineage: Eukaryota > Metazoa > Mollusca > Cephalopoda > Myopsida > Loliginidae > Sepioteuthis > Sepioteuthis lessoniana. Next base: position 107,787,886 of record OY757904.1, read on the forward strand.
GACTTAAGAAAAAAAAAAAGATTATATTGATTTTGATGATCTTGCGAAATCGACAAATCAATTCCTTCAAATCAAATCTTCAATTTTCGTTTTCTTTAACATTTATGAATTCCTTGGGGAATCTTAATTTGCGCTCCACCATTTTGCACCTGAGGCAAATTATCGCTAGTAGGTAACATTGTGTTAAGAGACGCGTAACTACTCGCCTCATGACAAAGTTTAATTTTCATAAAATATGCGCATGCGTTGAGACTTTTTTTTTTTTTCAAATATAATAGCAAGAATAGAAACAATTTAAAGAAACGAACGTGTCAGATAGCTGATTTTGTCGTTCTAACTCATCTACAAGTAAAAGTAAAGGAAAACGAAAAATACGATAAGCATCTTGACATTGCTAAAAAAAAAAAGGAAAACACGAAGGATACAGTAGTACTAATAATTGTTTTCGACTTTGAAACAATATTCATGAAATTATAAAAGAGACTTAGGAACTGGAAAGTAAAGGTAGTCTTGAAAGCATTACCTTCAGCTTTTCTAAGACTTGTTACTTGGAATTCATTTATTACTGGTGTAAATTACTCACGTAATGTTATGGCGATACCAACTGTAGTTACTGCCTTTGAAAATGTCTCCAAATTCATGAAATATTAACTGGGGGAACTGAAGATCAGTGCTAGAATCGAGTATCTAGACCAGAGCAATGTTAGAATCAGCTACAAGGTGTGAACAATTTACTTTATAAATTCGTGTAGTGCAAGTGATAATGATTGCTTCATTTTCCTAATGTCTTACCATTTTTTTAATCATATACGATGACTTGGATTGGTTGTGCGTGTGTTTTGCATTTTATTTCTAAGCCTGGTGAATCAGTTATTGCTATATGTATAGCTTTTCGTATTCATTTCATGTTAATTCAGAACGCCGCTGTTTCGGAAAGAAAATGTATAATGCTACGGATAATTTCATCCTGAACTGCATCATTCCAATTCTTACGATGATAATCATGATGCTAAGTGTAGCTGTGAAGACGTTGCTTGAAAACTAGATAAATTGTTTACCATGAAGTCAACAATTGCGCTTGTTGAAGTTTTATTATGTGTATGTATGTATGTATGTACTTTATAATCGTTTTTTGAGGAACATACACTGCGAGTTCAAAAAAGGAGTCTTTTCGAGTCACGTCTAATCAGAGAAACCCTAAGAGAGTAGTAGCCAGGAATAGATCAAGAGAGTTAACCCTATTTACCAACCCCTCCGCTCGGGCAGGATATGACACAAAGTCAATTTTTTAAGCGGAGTTTAACAGGTTTTAATTCAGAGTTTTCCTTCTCCTAGACTAGTTGCCTCACCAAGCCTGAAAAACCCAGTCTGTCCTACTATTTACCCATAGTTGGAGGGAGAATAATTGGATTCATACCTTTCCCAAGGGTATTAGTGCTATGTGAAATGCATTCAGTCTCGTCCAGGATTTGAACTCGTGTCGCCGTGTTCATTTCCTACGACGATAACCATTACACCACAGGCACCTCAAGAGAGTTAACGAGTGCTTGCTGTCCCGGAAGTTTACACGACTACTTACTGTTCCAGAATATCCATGACAAGACGTGACCGACAAAAGATACTTTATAAGAACTCGAATGCGTGCTCTAATTTAAGCTATTCTACAATATTGTACGTACAACATCCTTTATATATATATATATATATATAGAGAGAGAGAGAGAGAGAGAGAAAGAGAGAAAGGGAGAGCAATGACTTGCCGGGGAAAAAGAAAATAATCGAATCAATTACAGTACTGATTTTATTGAAGTAAAAAAAGAAAACTGAGTGAGTTGCAAAACAATATATATCGAAAAAGAGCTCAATACGTTCGTAGAGCCTGTTTAAAGAACCAAATAAGCTCTAACAGTTTACTACCAAGTGTTCACCAAAAATATCTTCAGTAAAACTTAGAATGTTATTGGAATAAAAATATACAATAGCACAGGAGAAATTAACACAGAGGGTATAAAAACCAAAAAATACAGAGTTAACGATTAATCAGCCATTTATTTTGTCACTGTAACTGTTCAATATCTAAGATCTTTGATTTAACAATTGTTTAGAATTCGAGTACTTTGCAGAAGCCAGCTTCTACTCCATACAGAGAAGATAAAAATTATTACCCACCTTGTAATTATGATCTCTTTAAACAATTTACTGATATTGAGTTACTATGCGTATGCTTGTGTTTGGTATATACAAAGCCTTGTATATGATTACCAGATCTTTTATGTCGTTTGAGAAGAGCCCGAGTATACTGTTTATTTTCCCATCAATTGGTATTCTAGCCATGTATATAGTTAGCTTAGGCATTTAGCATGAAGAGAGTACAGCATTAAAAAAAAACTATTTTACTCCCGTTAGTTTTTTTAATGACCCTTTGGCACTTGTCAATGGACTGTACTCAATTTATCAATATTTTTGTTATATGTTTTATATAAGACGTTAGTATGTGGAAAACCCCTCTTTAATATATTACCGGAATAAACGTTTTATTGCTTTAGACTCTAGCGCCGCATAAAAGACGGAAATGATACGTAAGATTACACCACTGCCATTTATCAGATTAGGTTTGAGATTACATATCCAGACGAATTCGAAAATCGTTGTTTTTTTTTAAAATATTACTTTAAATCTGAACGATGGTACAGTATTTTCGTTCAAAAAATCTTACAAAAAGCTTTGCTATATTCACTCCTGGTTGACTCACTCAAAGCACGCATCTAAAGAAGTTTCCCACAGTATTATGACTAGATTGTCGGCTAATTATTAAGATATTAATATTTTTAAGAAGTACATTACCAAGTTGGCTGGGGTGTAGGAGACACCGATTGCATCTCTGCAGAGTGGTGCAACCCCCGCAACCAGTCTCATCGCTATAACACTAAGCAATCTGATGATTGGTTGGTTGGGTATTATGGCATATCAACCTCTTATACGTTATTTCATGCCAAATCCTGTTTATGTATGTATATGTATATCGAATACATATGAATTATAAGCGCATATTTTGTAGTGTAACATTTTTAGACAAACCAGAACTCACAGCAATACTTGGAATTATTTGAGCTAACACCAGTACTTCTCGTCTAATGTTAGTAATTTGTTTCCACACAGTTAAGTAATTGCAAGTATGGAAAATACACCAGTCTAATTTTTTCATTGGAAGCCGATCCTTTTCAGAAATTTCAATATCTGCTTAGGGTCTATTATTCAAAACAGTTCTTTCATATTGTCACCATTATAAAACCTTCATCGAATGTTGGTTAGTTTCGTGCATTCGATCAAGATGTGTTTTATAGTGTATTGGTTTCCACATGGATATTTAGGGGGAGAATCATCTTGTAGAATGAAGGAGTGAGTTAATCTAGAATGTCCAATGGGTAGCCGGGCAAGAGTGGTTTCTTCTCTTTTGATAGTATTAGGAACCTGCTTCATTTCTTTTAAAATGGAAGAGCTTATGGTGGGGATTGTTCTCCCATAAGTGTGGCAATTTCTCTGGAATTTTTCTCCTGATTTTCGGTTTTAGGTCAGTATAAGGTATTTTTCATTTTTTATCGGGCACCATATCTAGTGCAGCTTTTGCTAATGAATCCACATAATTGGTTCCCTGGATTTTTATATATGGCTTGAGATCCAGCAAAATATCGACTTTTTGCTATGGATCATAGAGTTGAGTTTGTTCAGAAGCCTGACAATGAAGTAATTATCAAGTTTTGTGTTTTTAAGGAATTGTAGAACAGAGATGGTGTCTGAATGAATGATAAAATTTCCTTACTGCTTCTTCAAACTAGTTTAAGTGCCAAATTTATTACACAGATATTGGCCAAAAATAAAGAGGTCTTTTCGGAGTCGTTCTTTTAAGGTTTTCTAGTGGAGAACGTCTCCATATCTGGTTTCATTTCTGCTTTTAACGCCATCCTTGAAAATGTTTAAGTGATTGGGATATCTCTCCTGAATGTTGTTTAGTTTCTCTAGGTAGGTTAGGAGATAAGTTTTATTTTTAGGACGCTTTTTAAATCAAGGATAACCACAGGTTGCTTTAGCAGCCTGGGAAGAGAGCTTAGTTGTATGGTATCATGGATATTTCAGAGTCAAATGGCTGTCTTCCAGAATGTGTCTCATTCGAAAACCGAATGTTTTTATGGGCTTTTCTCTCTGCTCAAATAGGTTTCGCTCTTTGAGATTGAAAGTGCAGTAATAAGCCTGATTGGATGGTAAAGATTTTAATTTACTGTTCAAATGAAGACTTGATTTTATTTTTTTTTGTTTTTTGTAATTAAATTTGACAGGTGGTTCGTTAGCTTCAGAATAATGTCTCTTTCCTGAGGATGTTCTAAAAGCCAGTAAGTACGAGTCTCAATCCCTCATGGTGGATTATCTGTAATGATTTGAGGTAGGATTTTCTGGCTTCTCCATATATGAAACATCCATAGTCAATTCTTGAGCAGATTATTGTTCTATATAATTTCAGTAAGGTGTGCTGGTCTGCACCCAAGTCTTTGTGGGCTTTCACACGATGTGGTTTTAGTATTTTGCAGCATTTTACTTTAGATTATTTTATATGTGGAATGAAAGAGGGCTTTAAAAAAAAAGAACAATGAGGAATGTGTAGTGGTTAACAACTGAAATTTCAGATGCGCCTAGGTTGAATGTAGGGCTGTTGTGCATTTTTCTTAATTGTCAAAAATCTTCGCACTGATTTTATGTTTTGGGATTTTAAAGCCATTTATCATCGCCCATTATTTAATCTTATTGATGGCTAGTTGCAGTTGACGTTCTGCTGTGCGTAAATATTTTGATGTAGATGTGATGCAGAAGTCATCAATGAACGAATACTTAGGATTCAGGCAATTGGTGATACTGTTGATTTTTATGTTGAAAAAGGTAACTGATAGTATACTTCCCTGAGGGACTCCTTTTTCTAGATTTTGAATGTTTGTTTGAATTGAACCAATACGGACTCTGAGTTTCCTATTCAAAAGAAAAGCTTTAATAAAGATTGGAAATCTGCCTTTCGATCCCGTGTTGTGTAGGTCATTTACGATAACATAACGCCAAGTATGCCTTCTCAAGGTCAAAGAATATTGCTACAAGATGTTGTTTTTGTATAATTGCCTCTCGTATGGAGGTTTCTAATATTACCAAGTGATTCATTGTTGATCTTCGGCTCCTAAAATCTGGTGGGGAGGTTCCAATAATGCTGGGGTTTTGAGGAATGCGGAGTAATCCAACATTGCCATCGCTTCCAGGTCCACACTGGCCCGGTTTGGTAGCACCTGATAGGGTCCTATGTATTGGTCAAATAAAACTAAACTGTATAATTACGCTGGTGATTATGAGCAAATTCTTAAACATTGTGAATATAAATCAAGTGAGTTATCCTCGTGGCACAATAGTTAAAGCACTGTAGTACCGAATCTTTGGGTTCTAGTTCGAATTCCAATCGCACTATTATTTTCCCTTTGGGCCAATTACCCTTGGGTTAGGCATGAACCCCCTTATCCCCCAGCTAAGGGTTAAATAGTACCAATTATGATTATTGAGAAGGATGGATTCGGAATTAATTAATCCAGGAAAGTTTATATGTAATTAAAACAAACGATTAACCTGGTTTTGTATATATAGTAGCAACGGAGAAGAAAGTGATTCTGGTTAGAAGGAGAAGAGGAAATTTTAGATCGAGGATTAAATTAAGGTTTAACAGGAAAGCAACAACAAATAAATCGGAAATTACTCTTTTTAACAAAAAAATGCCAATGATAAAATTATTGCCAAAATAAAAAATAACAAAAAACAATTGTGTATATATACCCAAACCATGTACCAAAAAATGATATAAGTTTAATTTTCTAAGAATACAGCAGGTTTGACTTCTGTTTTTTCCTTTTCCATGTTTGATTGTCTGACCAATCATAAGAAATTAGTCGAACCTACTATTTACTCATTGCTGGGATAAAATGTTATTTTGTTTTTTTCATTGGTATTACTATGATGTGAACCACAAATAGCCTTGTCAAGGATTTGAACTTGAGTCACCATGTTCATTATCTACTGCACTAACCGTACAGTACACCATCTCAATGCAATAGCATTTCTAAATACTTTTGAAAAGGCTTTCAAAAAGTTTAGTTCAGTAACCATTTCAGCTTTTTATTGTATGGCAAATCATTTAGCCAAAAAAAGTGAAAATATATTTCCATTAAAAGGAATAACATGGGTAAAATTAAATACTTTTTTTTATTGTAAATGTCGGTTGTTGTTTATTTAGAATTCATTTATTTTCATCAAATTAAATAGGTGGTTAGGTTTAGTTCCTTTGTTTAACGGCATATCAAGGTTACTTAATGTCAAAGCCATTCATCTAGAAGAACAGTAGTTGTACTATTCAACCCTTAGCTGAGAGGATAAGGGGGTTCATACGTTTCCCAAGAGTATTTGCCTGAAAGTGAAGGTAATGGCGTGACTGGAACTTAAACTCGCTAACTACAATCCTGCAATTAATTGTTTTAACCATTACACCACGTATGGAATCACCAAGTTATAGAAAGATCTTTTACTAATTCATTCACAGAAAATATTATTTTTTCTACAAGTCGTTGTAATTTTCCAAAAGATTCATGTCTGTGAAATTATCATGATCCTTTTCGTTTTTTTCCCATTTAAATCTACAAAGTGATCTTGTATTATACGGGGAAATCTAATATTAAATTTGTATGATATATATATATATATATAAGAGTTTGTGTCCCTGGTTCTCCATAGGTATGCAGGTATGTATCTCCAAATTTGAAAGATCGATCTAATTATAGTGACAGGAAACTGGAGAATGATATATCCATACATCACTTCTTTTATATATATATATATATATATATATATATATATATATATATTGTCATCCACAGACAGACTGTTTCGTTCTATCAGAACTCTTCAGTGTGGCTAGACCCGCAGGACGCTCGAAGCCGGGATCGAAACCCGTCTAACTTTACGATAGATTAAGGTTTCAGACCACACAGCTACAAGCGGACTACGTTGGCTAAGGGAATTTTAAGGTATTTTATCTTTAGCAACAGCAACAGCAGCCTTTGTTTACATTTTTAATACCCTATCGGCTACCAGAGTGCTCAATTCTTACGAAGAGCTTTGCATTACGCTAGGGGCGGCCGACAATTCCTTCGCCAGAGTGCTCAACCCCCATGGGGGAGCGTATGATAAATTCAAATAAGGAAATCTTCTTGCCCGATGAAGGATTTGATGGTAGAATTGCAGTGCCTGCATAAGACCTAAGAGAACATAATTATTTGACATTAAATTTCATGTTTATTTGGAACACAATCATCAGACATATATATTTTCACCCTTACACCGCATATAACTTCTAGTTACGGATCCTATATCCAAGAAATAGAATATATATATATATATATATATATATATATATATATATATATATATATATATATTTGTGTGTGTGTGTGTGTGTGTGTGTGTGTGTGTGTGTGTTATTGAAATTGTATAATCTGAATTATAACTTAGTTAAGAGGTAAATAGTTCATATATCTGGAAGCGCATTTCTAATTAGTACAGGGTGGAACGATAAAATTGTCGCCATAGAAAAGACGACATGATTCCATTTTCATTTAATGAAAACCGGTTTTCTTTTTCTTTTTTTTTTTTTTGCAGACCATCTGCTAGTTGGCTAGTTGTGTACAAATTCCAAGAGCGATAAAAGCCCTCTATCATGTCTGAAAGTGACACAATGTTCAACGGGCGATATCGGAGATGCGCTGCTGTACAACTCATGCTCTCTACCGATCCAAGTTATGAAAATAGGACTATTGTCAGCACCCTCAAAATGCAAATATGGATTGCCACGAATAATAGGGACTTGCATAGGGTGAAGAAAACAAAGTTTCCGGCTACGGTTATGGTCTTTGGTGTAGTTTCAAGTGATGGCCACATAATGCCACCCCAGATCTTTGAAGTCGGCTTGAAAGCCAACACCAAAGTGTACCTGGATGTGCTGAAGTGTCTGGTGATCACCTGGTGCAATCAGGTGGCCGGTGGCACAACCTGGTTATGGCAGCAGGACTCGGTGCCGGCCCACAAGTCCAAAGAGACCCAGGCTTGGCTTCAGATGGAGTGCTACGACTTTGTACCCTTCTCTCACTGCCCTCCTCTCCTCCCCCGAACAGAAGCCGCTTGACTACTTCGGTTAATCATACGTCGAGAACATCACCAACATGACCTCCCACAACACCAAAGCCAGCCTGATCGCTGCTATCCGCCGAGTATTCGCCGAGCTCCCGCTGAGTATTCGCCGAGCTCCCATCGGCGCTTGTGGAAAAGGCGGCTACATTGAATAGGTGTCAGCTGTACTACATAATCAAGTTACCTGAATTGATTTTTTCAATAAAAGTATTAAAATAAAACTGTAGTGCTGTTTACTTTAGGACGACTATTTTATCGTTCCACCCTGTTGTTATCCTATCAATCGTTTCTCTCTACAAACCGCTGAGCATATTAATTGCATTTACTGCTTGTATATATTCTTTTATATTTACTCAATTATTATGTGGTAATTAGAGATTTGAAGATCCACAGTGATCGGTTCTTATTTGTATTCACAAGAGAAATTATTCAGTGTATATATCTCAGCGGGGCTTGGAGTAACAAATACTTACGCCATAATGTGTTCTTGTCGTCAATATTAAAGTCACGCCATTGACGTCTGCAATGTTTTCATTTTGTCATTGCTTCGTTTCGCACAAATTGTCACAACCTAATCAAGTTGGTCATTCGAGCAATGGGGAGGTCGATTTTAAACCTATAATACCCACTAGTATATGACCAAGTAATATTTATAAGTTTATTGTGGAACATTCTTTGGTTTCTTTGCTTTATGGTATATCAAACTTCGTGAGTTATTCAATATCAATCCATTCTTGCAGTAGAACAGTAGTGCTACACTGATGGGATAGTTTTAAGCAAAGCAATTGTTTCAAACATGTTGTCAGTAAGTTTCTAACATTGCTCAACAGAAATGTTTCCTCGCCGATTATTAATTGATTTTCACGGTGTACATTTATTAAAACTCTTGCCAGACAGTTTTCGTTTAATTTGTCGGCAAATATTTTCAACTTGATTTAAATCTGGAATTTTTCCTGACTAGTCCTGTCCAGCCCACAACCAGACCAGATTAGACAAGAACATCAATTTCAGAAAGCTTCTATTGGTTAGTTTAGTAGTATGGAGTGCATTCATGTGTGGAAAATCCATACCTGCTTGGTTTACCGAAAGGAACAACTTATCAGTCATTGATATTAGTCTTTACTCACAAATACAATTCTTGATCATTAATATGCTTCTTGCATTAAATTACGTCACTAACTCCAAAAGACAATGGGGAGTCCCCGTAGAATAGAGGCTAACTCCCGTCGCGATATTATGTTCATTTTCAGACTTAAATCCTTGAGATAGGTATGCGTTGAATAGTAGACCACCATTCTTCTACAAGGATGGTTTTGGCACTAAATATCACACTAAGATTTATATGCTATTAAAAAAAGAATGCAGATCAAACCAAAAGAATAGAAAGTTGTCCATTTCATTATCCCAACATTTCCATGTTCAACCGTTGTTTTTCGACATTCTGACAAGATTTTTCGACGTATCTTCAAAGACACTGTTTTTGAGCAACACTATGAATTCTATGTCTTGATTAAAAAAGATTTGAGACAAAATTACAAAAATGCAATATGCAATGTTTTATTGGCATTCATTTTTTCATAACAAAAGTCCATTTTTTAAAATAGTTCCATTTTTTAAGGTTCTTCTTCTTCTTCTTCAAGATCGAGTCTTCACGCCATAAGTTTTGAACACTTTAGCTAATTTTATCCATGTGGTTTTCTGTTTGAGGAACCAGTATTGTTTATTTCTTGGTCTTCTATTTTTATAGTAGCATTTGTACAACATGAACCCATTTTTCTTAGAACAGATTGGGTTTTTACGAAATGTGATCTTACGTAGTATTTTATTTTGTGAGTAACGTTAGTTGATCATTGATCGTGAGTTTGTTTTACACTAGGTGACCAATTCATATGGCTTTGTACATAATATGATCTTACATGTAAATCAGGGTAATTCAAATTGTATAATAAATTTGCAGTCCATTACTAGCGAATTCTGTTCTTATTGAATACTCTTTACTTTTGGCTTTGTGTCACAACTTGGCAAAAATTTTGTAAGAAGCTTATGAGCAAACATTTCTTGAGAGAGCCTGTTTTTTTTTTTGTTTTTTTTTTTTGTTTTTGTTTCAAGCACTGCACTTTTTTATGAACACAAATTATGTTTTGTTTTATTTATGTTTTTTTGTATCAGGGATGCGAAAAAACATATTCGATCATTATTATTATGTAACAAAAAGGGTGGGAAGACGTTATCAAGATCTGAGTAATATAAACAGTTGCTTGGGGCCCTGCAGACTACAGCTGACCCTAAATGTGCTGATTTTTTTTAATGTGTGTGATATGATTCATTCCTTTATAGGTAACTCATTCAAATATTAAAAAAAAAATTCTTAAAGTTGAGGTATTACGTCTGCGAGAGAAACTCTGCATGGTTTGTTCTTCACTAATCTTAAATTTATGATACCACTTACACGTTACTGGCTATTTGGTGCTGGGAAGTACAGTTAGTTGTTTCTTACTCGCGAGGTGTCAATATTATCATTTGTGCAGCTATTTATTCTTTAACACTAAATAAATGGACAAGAAAGACGAGATAAAGTTACCTCTCTCTATCTCTCTCTCCTCAACACACACACACACACACACACACATATATATATATATATATATATATAGAGAGAGAGAGAGAGAGACCGGTTCATTGGCCTAGTGGGTAGAGGGTTCATCAATGTTCCGGGAGACCTATGTGCAATCCCAGGTCGCGTCATACCAAAGACTTTTAAAAAATGGTACTTGATACCTCCTTGCTTAATACGTAGCAATATAAGGTACGTATCGAAGGTAAAGTTGTGCAATCCTCGGAAAGTAGTCATTGAAAAGGGAGCTTTCTGGTCGCCGTCGACTACGGTCACCAACTTTACTTTTACTTTATATATATATATATATATATATATATGAACAAGTTGCCCACACAACTTCAATGGAATATTCAAGTGAAAACATTGTTGGAAACTAATAAATTCTGCTATAAAAACCATGAGGTCTGGCATCTCAAAAGAGAAGAAGAAAAGGAGAGAAAAATTCTAAGGGCTAAAATTATAAAGCCTTAAATAAGTCCAAATTGTGGGTGCTGAATAATGTCTACTAGATCTTCAAGAATACTTATAATATTTTTTGTTCGCTTCTTATGTATGACAAAGAAACATTCGTCTAAATAATTCTAAGAACACTCGTCAAATGCTCGACAATGGCGGACTCACAAGCATGTGAATTCGCGGATTAGTGAATTCGTGAGTGATCTTGACAAGAGATAGGCACATGTTGGGCCATTCTTGCTCTTAATCTTTCGATGGTACGATTTTCATAATCAACCAAGCACTAGGACTTAAACCGAAAGACAGCAACTTTTTTTGCAAGATAGGATAGCATCCTTATTGAAATTGGGGAACACATTAAGTAAGTTGGCGACCAAGGTCGAGGGGGACCAGAAGGCTCCCTTTTCAATAGCTAATACACCAAGGTGTAGGGTAGGGCGCTACTCCTTTCTCTGGATTGCTCCACTTTACACTTGATATTACCTAATATCACTGAGTGTAAAACAAGGAGGTATCAAGCACCATTTTGTAGAATGTCTTTGGTATGACATGGCCTGGGATTATACCCAGGTATCCCGGACCAAATACACTACCCACTAGATCAATGTGGAACTAAATGTTAAACTTACTGTGGCTAAATTGATATTTTTACAGATATGACATTTTTCTAGTATATTTAGGCTACAATACATTAATTGAGTTTTGATATAAATCGGGCATTTGGAATATTCAAAAATCTCACTGTTATATTTTAAAATTTTAGATTTTGTTCTTAGACACGCGATGGGAGGGGGTCTTACTCTTCTGCGGAGTTGAAGTCAGTGTATTCTACAGTCACAGCCGACAGGGCTATAAAGAGAATTGAATGCATAAACAGTTTTATTTCAGATGATTCAGTTTAGCATAAGTATGCAGTTTAGATATCAGAAACAGTTCTATTTACAGCACTTCAATTTAGTATAAGTACGCAGATTAATTGTTAAATGGTTCTATCTTAAGCAATTTATTTCAACATAAATACGATGTTTAAATGCAAAAACAGTAAACTATCGAAACCACAGTTAAGTTCTATTTGACCCATAGATAGGTGCTACTACTTCAGGCCTGAGTGGACCTGGGAGCGATGGCAATGAAGGGGTGCTCAGTTTTTCCCAAACCTCCAGCATTACTGGAACCCCAGCATTAGATTGTTTAGTGTTATATCCAGAACACTCGTTTGGGTGTCGAACCCCTCGGTAGAAGACCAGTCGGTGTCTTTTACCGCCCCAGCTGAGTGGGCAACGTTACATCTGTTCTGTCCAGCTTTAGTGTACGGTTGTTATGCATTTCCCTTAACGGGCAAAATACTCAGAAAATGTTTTAGTTTTGGAGAATTTAAAGACGCATGGGGTTGCCCATTGATTAACTGTCTCGGTCTAGCTGACGCTCTCCTGTGCGCATGTGTTTAGATCTGGAAGGGATACAGAAGTCTCCATCATCCTGGGAGTCATTTATTCCTAGATTCATGCTCTACTTGCTGGCTTCCTTGATGGTTTAAGCGATTTTGCTCTGTGTGATTAGCAGGAGTTTTTTGTTAAGAGTAGAGGTTTTCTAATTAAGTTTGCGTAAAGCAGTCTTTCGCAGGTGGATTGCTGTTTAGCAGAGATTATTAAACAAAGTTGTCTGTATAAAATTCTTTGTTATTTTTTTTTTGTTTCGGTTATTTATTATTATTTTTTTTGTTGTTGCAAGGGGTTTCGTATTCTTCCCAAATTGCATTATTTAACTTTCAAAGCGAAAGTTTATCATAATGAACAGGTTGTAGATTTCGAGTATGATCGGGAAATAGTCATTGTCTCAAGAATCGTTATGAATCTTCCCGTATAGTTCACGCATCTTTAGGGAACGAATAGTGTTATGTCTATAGCGGAGAAGAAGCCGGTTGATATACTGAGATAGGTTTGTTATTTACGGCTTAAAAAGCTGAAATTATTGGTATAAATTATTTTTTAAATGTCTTTGCTTTTTATTGGTATTTAACACCCCCAGATGTGATTATTAAGGTCAGCTTGAACTATGTTGGGATCAAGCATTTATCCTTTTGTCTGATAAGTTTTGTTTTGCTTATATGGTCATTTAGTAGAATGTTTTTGGAGTAGTTGTTTATGAGTTTGTTTAGTGCTGTTTTCAAAGTAATCGCTTCAAGTTCAGTATTAATGGTGATTAGGTACTGAAGTAGGTCTTTTCTAATTAAGTTAAAGGGACCGCCTCATAGTCATTTCTATCTTTGTTTTTACAACTATATTCATTGTAGCTTTTGATGTTGAGCTGTTTTTTGTCTTCGGGGAATGTTTTTGAGGGCGCAAGGTTTTTTGGCGGTAAGTAATCCCATATTGTTTATCTTCTTCGTAAATGCCCCGGATTTATCTATATTTTCATTGTTTGAGGGTTTTTTTTATTAGGTATTTATAGATTTGGTTTTCTTAGGTGGATTTTGTGAATTATCTTTTTTTTTTTTGTTTCTTATTAAATCAAGCACTTCTGTTTTCATTTTTTTTTAGTAATTTGAATGTGTTTTGGATTTTTATTTGTTTTGATGTTGAGGCATCTGCAGTTTGACTTGAGAGGGTGGATAACTTTAGCTGCTACTGTACTGATGATTTGGTATGATCCAACATAGATTGGCCGAAGGTTCGAGCCTGGTTGTTGTCGTTATTTAGTTTATTCTTTTAATGCTTGATTTGGTGTTTGCTTCTTAAGTTTATAAACGGGCTTCCCAGAGTTATCTATTGTAAAAGTAGGTTAGCAAATTGGAGATTTATTTTTTTACAGTTTTTATTTTGGATATAGTTTTGGTGCCATCAGTGGATATTTTTTAGGGACTGGTATTTATATTTTTTGTGAGTTCTACTGATGTTGATTTTAACCGAGGGTATTTCCCTTCAACAGTTAATGAACGATCCTCAACACTTGGGACCGCTGTAGTCACCATCTAACCCTGGCCTCACTCTCTGGCGCACCTTTTGTGCTTCACTGACGTTGTATCGTTAAACAAGTTTTCTTCTTAGCTTAATGGCGTCTGTGTTCCTCAAGACATCTCTTCCTCTCTCCCACATTGTGTTTATGATCACAGTAGGTAAAAAAGTCGCTGGAGGTCACTGAAGTGCAGGACAGAAAGACGACTAGTATTCACGTCAAGGATAATTCTTTAACAAAAGAAAACAAAGTCTATAACTATTTTTATTGATATCGTTCGTTATTTAGCTTTTCTTATTTTCGTATTTATCATATAAATATAGTGTATTCAGAGGCTGGCACAAGGGTAAGATTCCAAGATGTCTTTACAAACGACGTTGACAGTAAAGGTGGTAGGAAATGGACTATCAGTCAGTGAAAATACGCTGCTCATATGCAATTTAGTTCCCAGGAGTGGTTGCAGGTGTGAGGTCGACACGGGACTCATCGATTCTTGTAAATGAAGAAATAATTCCTTCTAAATTAGAGATCACAAATTTAGGAATTTTAAAAATTTTTACTTAATTATTTTAATTATTTTACATCATCGCCTCAGGGCCTTTGTCTCAAAAGTACAGCTTAGCAACCAGGACTCCATTCCCAATCATTTAGTGTTACAACACATAGCTAACAGTTGGCCTTGTTTCGAGGGGTCTTATTCCGCTGTAGAGGTGCAATCGGTATATCCAACAGTCTTTGCAGAAAGAGGATTTTTCATAAGGTTACTTTTATTTATTTTCAGAACAAAAAAGCCAACTAAAGTAGAAGTCTTTGAAGGTTTTTTTCTTGTAAATGCTAATGACAAAAAAATATTGGTATTCTTTTAAATAAAACATACAAAAAAAAGGTAACACGTTATTTTCCATTGCTATCGTAAAATTCTAAAAATAGGAGGTTGTTTAAATTGTTTCGCTTTTTTATGAAACTAGAAGAAGAAGAAGAAGAAGAAGAACAACAACAACAACAACAAAAATGTGTCATCCTGATGAATTCCATAAAAATTTGGTTACTTTGTTACTTTAAATATGATGTCTATATCTACGTTAAGAGGCACCAAACACATAGTTACTTATGCCTAATAGACTTGTTTTTCTTGCCTAGTCGGTTGGGGCTGTAGAATACAATGACTGTAGCTCTGCAGAGGGATAAGACCCCCCGATGAGTGTCCCGGTTATGGCACTAAACAGTCTGATGGTGAGGTCCCAGTAATGCTGGGGTTTGGGGGAATACGGAGCACCTCTTCATTTCCATTGCTCCCAGTTCCACTCTGGCCTGGCGAGGTAGCACCTGATAGGGCTCTATCTATGGGTAAAATAGAACTAACGGCATATTTATGCTAAACTGAATTGTTTGATTAAACTGAATAGCTTGGAATAGAAATGTTTTTTACAATTAAACCGTTCTTACATTTAAACTGCGTGCTTATGTGAAACTGAATTATTTCAAATAGAACTGTTTTTTGATATTGAAATTGTATTTATACTAAACTGAATAGTTTGACATGGAACTGTTTTGAAACATAACAGTGTAAACAAAATTTGTACTTATACAAAACTGAATTCGCTGAATTAGAACTACTTGACTAAACTGAATAGCTAGAAATAGAAATATTTTTCACAATCAAACTATCCTTACATTTAAACTGTGTGCTTATGCTAAACTGATTTATTTGAAATTGAACTGTTTTTGACACCGAAACTGTACTTACACTTAACTTAATTGTTATATATAACTGCTTGAATAGATTGAAATAGAAATGTTTTTGACAATTAAACTGTGTACTCATGCTAAATTGAATTGTTTGAAATGGAACTGGTTAATCACATGAATATGGATTTGGTGTTAAATAACCTACAAAGGGTGATATGCCATAAAATCCAACAAACCAAACCAAACATTTTTTTTCTTTTAGTTTTCGTAAATACCTAAGAAATGGAAAATAATTTTACAAAGTATTCTCTTAAAGCACTGTTTTAAAGGAGTTCGTCGTAGAACTCTGAATTTAAAAGCAACTTCACCTTCATTTTGATTTTCTTTCTTTTTTATTCTTTCTGATAGAAACATGGAAACCAAAATCTCCTTTTGTATTTCCACCTCTTTGAAATTGTTAGGATTAATTGGAAGTGGAGTACCATATCTTCTGTGTTTTTAGTCTTGATTTAATGCTAATAAATTCGTACACTATAATTACACAATATTGAAAACAAAATTTATTGTCTAAAGCATTCAGATAAATGGAGTATTTGTAGCTTATCTATTCTTCATGAAACACAATCGATTATACAGTTCTCGATGGAGGGGATAAGATTGGTTTGGTTTGGTTTGGTTTAATGGCATATTAATCATTGTAAGTTATTCAATGGAAAATCCATTTTCATACATATAAAGGGTTCTATTCCAAACTCTTCCGTTTTGTATGCAAAAACAATTCTATTTTAAACAATCTTTTTTGCATAATTACACACTTTCATTGTCCAAAAACAGTTTGGTTTGGAAAAATTCACTTAAGCATAAGAACCTGATTTCAGTGTAAAAACAAAACTATTTCAAACAATTGAACTTAGCATAAGTACACTGTTTAGTCCTATTTGAGTCATAGATAGGACCATATCAGGTGCTACAACTCTGTACCAGAGTGGATCTGAGACTGATGGCAACGAAGGGGTACTCTGCATTCTCCAAAGCTCACTCATTACTGGAACCTCACCCTGAGATTGTTCAGTGTCATATCCAGGACTGTGGTTGTGGTGGGGGTCTTACCCAACTGCAGAGAAGCAATTGGTGTATTCATCAGCCCAAGTCAACTGCGCAAAATAGCATAAGAATCTCAGCTTTATATATATATATATAATATATATATATATATATATATATATATATATATATATATATATATAAGCTGTAATTCTTATGCTATTTTGCCCCGTTGAACAATCACAGCTTTATATATATATATAAATATATATATATATATATATATATATATATATATATATATATAAAAGCTGTGATTTTTATGCTCTTTTGCTCAGTTGCCTTGGGCTGATGAATACATCAATTGCTTCTCTGCAGAGGGGTGAGACCCCCACCACAACGATAGTCGTGGATATGACACTAAACAATCTCAGGGTGAAGTTCCAATAATTTATGCTATATATATATATATATATATATATAGTCATCCACAGACGGAGTGTTTTGTTCTATCAGATCTCTTCAGTGTGGCTAGACACGTAGGACGCTCGAAGCCGGGATCAAAACCCGTCTAATTTTACGTTAGACTAAGTCTCACACCATTCGGCCAACAAGTGTGCCACGTTTGGCTAAGGGAATTGTTAAGGTAACAACAACATGTAGCAACAACAGCAGCCGTTTGTTTACATTTTTATACCCTACGGGCTATATATATATATATAGTCTCTTTCTGTAATGGAATATCACTTCTTGTGTATTATATAATGCCCAAGCCGTCTTTGTAGATAAACAATCTTGGTACTATTTAGCAGATATCTAGGAGGAAAAGAAGGTTCATACCTTTTGCAAGAATATAAGTGAAAATAATAATTTTGCAGTCATATACATTGACAACAACAGTACTGACCCCACTCTTGTCTGAAGATGCAGTTCAATCATTTTTAAAATACAGGGTCAGCGGAAATAAATATTATTACAAAAATATGTGTCATTTTAATTTTTTTTTAATATGGAATTATTTGCTTTGTATTTTAATTTATTATTATTATACATTTAGCTCTCTTTTGGATTTTGAATTACATGGATAGTGAAGACAGAAAATCCTAAAATAGAATTGTTCCCACCATCAGTAGACTTAGCGTGGTATATATATATATATATATATATATATATATATATATATATATATATATATATATATATATATATATATATATATATATATATATATATATATATATATATATATATATATATATATATATATATATATATATATATATATATATATCTGTTAAGGTCAAATATTTAAACAAACGAAAGCTACAACATTATGCCTTTTAATTCCCGAGCTGGGAGTTGTTCACTTGCTGGCACAGTGGTATGATACTACGACTAAATAAAGTTGTGTAGGTTTCAATCCCAGCTTCAAACGTCCCACGTGTCTAGCCACACTGAACAGTTATAATTCAACGAAACAATCTGTCTGTGGATGACAATATATAAGTATTTTTATGATATGTAGTGCCTTCGACAAAAAATATTCTGCTCTTCTTTCAGGGGGAAGTTTTGATCTTTTATATATATATATATATATATAGTTGGTTAAAAAAAACAGGCTAGGAAGAACAGTATCCTTCGCTTTCTATTAATCTCCCCTCTTTTTTCAAGAATGGTACAAGATGATTTTAGAGAATTTAAGTTTGGTCTATATCTGACGCTTTTTCACACTGTTTCTATAGAAGCAGATTGCTTTCTCTCAGTTTTACTCTTCCTCTAAGCAACTTGTTATTCTCTGTCGCCTGTGCGTTATTTTTAGTTTTGTTTGGTCATTTTTCTTTTTTTTTCTTTTTCAGCTGTTTCTGTAGAAATAAATAAATATAAAAACAAAGAAAGATTTATTATAAAATCTAGAAAGTTGTCGAAGAAAGCTTGAGGAGACCAAAATGTCGCCACTTAATCTTACGGAGACAAACAAAGATCCACACTTTGTTGTAATAAGCCTACTTTTGGACGTTGAATCTTCAACCATAAAGAAGAATAGGTAGATTAGTTTTCTTTGCTGATGGAAGAAGGAATGATTCTCATTTAGAAATCGTCTTCCCACCCCAATAGGGTGTCTCTTTTGCTTGACTCCGAATCAACCGTCTTATAAGAATTCCCTCTCTTGATATCAAATGTCACTTTTCGAACCTCTCAAGTCTTGCGTGACTTCCAGTAGCACTTTCACTGGAACGTACGCGATTGATCATTTGATCTCTGCCTGTCGATCTCATCGGTCATAACGGGGCAATGAGATCATAGGTGGTGACGGACACCATATTACGCTTGAAACTGATGTAAGATACAGAATCACCCCAAATAAGTAAAAAATAAAGTTGGCGACCGTAGTCGAAGGTGACCTAAAGGCTCCGTTTTCAATAGCTACTACACCGAGGTGTAAGGGATGATGCTACTCATTTCCCTGAATTGCTCCACTTTACCCTTAATACGTACCTTATATCGCTGAGTGTTAAGCAAGGAAGTATCAAGTACCATTTTAAAGTCTTTGGTATGACGCGAACTGGCATTGAACCTAGGTCTCCCGGACCATTGGCGAACATCAAAGAAGTATCCAGCTAAATATTTTTCAAAAACTTTGTTTTGTCCTTAAAAAATGTACATTATTTCTAACGGAACATTTTCCGATCAGAATGTATATAATTAGCTAACCTCAAACGTTTAAAACCTTTGATATACCACTAAACACCTATTAACTAAACATCTTATGTTGCAGTGAAAATACGTAATCATAGATAAATTTGCAATAACATTGTAACCACAAATAAACCTTCGGAAAAAAAACGTAATTATGCAGTAAAAGACATACCTTTATTTAACCAGAAAAAAAGTCGGATATTATTAAGTATTATCTGCTAATAGCTTTTAAAACCATCAATCAAAATTCAATATGTAGTATTCTAAAAATATTCACACCTTTTAAATATATATTTATACAAATCCATTTTTGTCAACCAATATCTTTTAGAGTTACTTTGTGTCCACTTTTTATACTTTTTGTATTTTAAAGAAATAAAATATTTTAGTGAGCTTCAATGCTGTACAGATCTGAAAGCGTTAATCCATAATAATATCCGTTTCACCTATATGATCTACTGTTAGAAATCATAAAATCCTACTGTTTTTTGGTTTAAATAAAAAAAAAAAATTCGAAAATTTTACGAGGATACTTATTTATGGGTTCAACCGTAATTTTATTTGTTTTATTCAAATTCTTACACATTTCTCAGCAAGTGAAAAAATATACCATTTACATGGGAAAATGTAGCTGTTAGAGAAAACAAATTTTAAAAAATGCTAATGCATAAAGAAATTTTTATAAAGTCATGTATATTCCTATAGTTTTACAGGAATTATGGGAGCACTGTATTATTCTTCATCCCATTAAGTGTTAATGTAAAAAAATGTTTGTAGAAACAACCAAATTCGTATTAGTCAATCAAAAAGCAGTTTGGTTTTGAAATATTGTTACTCAGATTTTTCCTGATAATAGCAAAACTGACACTGCATTAAAAAGTAAATTAATTATATAATTCGGGTTGATGTTTATGTGGCTCTTCGGACTCTCTTTTTCAAGAAAACTACAATGTCTTTTGTTTAAACATAAGGGAGTTTTTTTCTCAGGTGCTTTGGGCGTAAAAAACTAACATACAATTTTGAATGCAAATATACGTGGAATAATTTCTTCCTTTGTAAAATAACAACGAAGAATCTGATTAAAATAAAATACCCAAATTATTTTGAGGAATTTGTCTTTAATCGATGTGTATTACTTTTAGATGTTCTCATGCAAATTATAAGGTTACACTGTATTACCCGGTGTAGTATAATTTTGCTAACACAAATATCTATTCTTCTGCACCATTTAATCTATTTTTCTTTCTTTTTTGGCAGAGTTTTCGAGTGCCTTTCTTGTTAACAGTGGAACAAATAATTTAACAATGAAGTTTTTTATGCCTTATTTTTTTTTGTCAGGTGCCAAAAGACTTGAAAAGTGCGAAAGCACATATAACGAAAAAATGACTCGTGATGAAAAAAAGAAATCATTAATAATTTCATTGTTTTTGCCATTCGTAAGAATAATGACCACAGAAAATTCTCATGTAAAATTTGTTTCCAAAGTTAAGAACACAATATTGTTTCCTCTGGGGACATTGCTTACACTGTGTAAACAATTGAACGTAATATTTCTATAGAAAATATTGCGAACGGAAGTCCTTGTAATATATATTTTTACCCAAACATTAGTAAAGTTCTTGCTCTACAAAAAATTGATTATAATACATAAAATTATATTAAAAAGACACTTTATTCATAAAACTTTAAAGAGACACAGAAAACACACAAATTCGAAAATTAGCAAAAGTCGATAAAAAAGAAAATAGATAAATTTGGCCAAGTTAAAGACGTCTGCTAAGTTGGTGAGGAGTCATCATCGAAAGGGGAAAAAGTACAACTTATCTTTAGTTTTAGACCCTCATTGCTTTATTCTCTCCATTCGGTCACCGAGGCCATGGGAAAAGAAAACAATGGATAATGGATTACGTACAGGTTAGCTTTTTCAATCTTTTAGTAACAGGACACTTTTCGTTCCTCATTCTCCGTGAAAATTTGTTTCTTCGAATCCCTGCAACCAAGAGCCACAACCAAGAAATCAGTCATAGAACACCCTGAAGTCACATCCTCTTCCGGTGATTGACATTATTCAGCCAGACTCCGTAGCTACTTCAATCGCAAAGATACACCAAATATATTTTTTTGACGTAACTGGCTAGATGGGATGCTGAAATTTGTTGCCGCCTTTCTTTCGGAAACTGTTTTTTTTTTGTTTTTTTTTATAAAATATCAATTTGCACCCGGTTCCATTGCTTATCTCTCAAGTTATCGATTAAATATCACTAATGTCCTTGTACAATGATGGTTTCGTCATTGAATAAACCGAAAATGCTTATATGATAAGAAAGAAATAAGACAAACCAAACAAAACGATTTGTTTATAATGTTACAAAAGTTTTTGTTTGATTGTTTATGAATAGATTAATGTTAATTAACATAAATCATTAAAAAATATTTAACGAAAAAGATTTTCAAGAAGAAAATACATTTTTTATAAGAGCTAATCTCTTTGGAGTATTACCTTTGATCATTAAAAAAAAACTGCATGCTTCATAGAGTTCATTAGAATGATCTGATTCTTCTATAGGAAGAAAGATGGAGGGAAAAACCTCGCAAAGATACATAAACTGTACTCGATGGAAAATAAATATATATGTATAATGGGAAAAGGATTCATGGGATGAACAAACAAAATCACAAACGCCGTAAGTCTGCATAAAAATGTGTTTTTATTACAATATACAAATGTGGCTTTCGTAAGAAGAATGGTTAATATTCTGATGTAAAAATAATTTGGTTCAACTTTTAGAACGTGAATCTTTTAAAGCACTTCAAGTTTCTAATGACCTGTGAAGTCAACGATAACCTGTAGCACAGATTATGCCACGCATGACATCAATTCTTTTTGTCATTTTAGTAGTATTAATGTAGCACGGAGAAATACATCGATTAGATGTTCATTTATCAAAATATATAAAATACGGTGAGAATCAAATAAATATCAGTATCTCTTTTATATTCACCCGAGTTCCGCTGATAAAAGTACTAAATCTTGTCAATCTAATAAAGATTTTCAAAGAAATTACAAGATATCTTTTCTTTGAAAGGTTTCATTAACCGCATTATTTAAAAAGAAAAAAAATTACCAGGAAAGTTATACGACAATGAAAATTCAATATATTATACTCGACTGTTTTCATAAGACAGTGATTACTTGTGAATTGAGAAGTTATGAGATTTTAAAAATGATACAAGACAGCATGAAATCTCGGGATTAGTAATGAAGGGACTAATAACCACACTTTTAATATCTGTCTGTGTCTTCTACAATAAATCATTTGATATGAGTTACAATAACGCAGCCTGTGTATAATTCATCAATATATATAGCCCCGCCTGTTCTAAAATTATCAGTACACACTCACACATAAACATGCATACGCGTATATACGTTAGCACGCTCGTCTGCGCAATTAACCCCCTCATATATCTATCTAACTATCAATCAATCGACACACACACACACACACACACACACACACACACACACACACACACACACACACACACATATATATATATATATATATAGTAAATATATAAAGGTAAAATTGGCAAAGGTTGTCTAGGGTGACCCGAAGACTCAGTTTTCAATATCTACTATACCGAGGTGTAGGGGAGGGTTCTACTCCTTTCCCTGGATTGCTCCACTTTAGCCTCGATACATACCTTATATTGCAGAGTGTTAAGCAAGGAGGTATCAAATATATTTGGAAACATTTATCTAGCAATACATTTATGTGTAGGCTTATATATGTATAAATCAACTGCCACCCATCCAAAGGAAAAAGATAGCCCTCTGGTACACGTGAAAATTAACACACACACACACACACACACACACACACACACACACACACACACACACACACACACACACGCAAGCACACACACACATACACACACATGCATACAGAGAGAGAGAGAGCGAGAGAGAGAGAGAGAGAGAGAGAGAGAGAGAGAGAGAGAGAGAGAAAACACACAGACACATACACAAGCACACTCATATAGAGAGGCATGCTAACATGCTGATACATCTATATCTATTCAGATCTATCTATCTATCAATCCATTTATCTATGGATATATGTGTAGTGATATATGTATATATCAACAAATTTTCTCATGAAGTCACAACACACACACACACACACACACACACACACACACACACACACACACACACACACACACACACAGATGACTAAATATATACTAATATATATCGGCTTGTGTACGTTTTTCCGAGTGCGTTGATACATGAGTGTGTGTGTGTTAGGCGGGATGAAGGTGAAACTGTGTGGATGGATACATACATACATACACACACACATATATACATACATACGTTTGTGTGTACGTGTGTGTTTGCGTGTGTTTGCGTGTGATTTGGTGAACCTGAACACAAAACATAAAAAGCACACATATGTCATTGTGTGTGCATATACGAGGATCATTAAATAAGTTTCCAGACTTTTTTCGTATGGGCACCTTTATTGACAGTACACACATGAAACTCTAGTCCTCTTCGAAATAATCTCCTGCTGCTGCAATGCACTTGTTGTACCGTTCCACCAACACGCTCACACAAGAGGACTTCCATAGGGCCAATGGAAATCCTCTTGTGTGAGCGTGTCAATGACCTTCGTCATAGCCTCTTTCATCTCCTAAATTAACTCATAACGTCAGCCTTTGAGCTTAAGGAAAAAACCAAAAGTCACAGGGAGCAAGGTCTCGACTATAGGGAGGGTGAGGAATCGTGTTGATGCCCATTTTGGTAAAATAGTTTGTGACAAGGATGGAGTTGTGGACTGGTGCATTGTGCTGGTGGAAATGCCACTGGCCCGATCTGAAGAGAGCTGGCCTCTTGCGACCAAATCTCTTCCTGAACTCCCTTAAAACCTCAACATAGTAACCCTAACCCTAACCCTTTGGCCAATCATATTTGGTGAATTGACTTACTTACACCTCCGACACCTCTAATCATCTCTCACAGACTCCCTGCCTTCATTGAATCTCTTATGCGACTCAAAAACTGATGCTCGATTCCTGCAAGATGGTCAAAAAGCAGTCTGAAGCATTCCATACGTTTCTGTGGCATTTTTTCCAAGTTTAAAACTGAATTTTATTACATATCTTTCTTGTAACGTGTCAGATTGCATTTTTTAAATTCACCAGATGTGACAATCAGGTTTTAGTAGGGTGTATTCCAATTCCTACTGTAGCTGTTCATTTGAACCTGAAATCATAAAAATTGGTCAGTCATCTCAACAATAGCAACAATATGCTGAATTTCCAAGAGTCTACGATAATTTTAAATGCCCATACTAAAAAAGTCTGGAAACTTATTGTATGCTCCTCGTATATATATATATATATATATATATATATATATATATATATATATATATATATATATATATATTACAAACCCCTTCGCTCAAGGAAGATGTAATAAATGGCCGGTTGCTATGCCAGTCTGCCCTTGTAGTTACCCATAGGTAAAAGGAGAATCGTTGTATTCATAGATTTCGCAACTGTATTCGCACTTTGAAAATTACTAAAAGCCTCCTCCAGGTTTTGAACTTTGATCCCATTTCATCATTTCCATCACAAAGTCCTCTCTCTCTCTTTCTCTCTCTCTCTCTATATATATATATATATATATATATATATATATATCTTTATATTTATATATATATATATATATATATATATATATATATCATTATTATTATTATTATTATTATTATTATTATTATTATTATTATAGTGTTGGTCATCACAATCTCACTTCATGTGTTTGCGGCAGATTAAATGCGATATAATATGGTCAGCGCTTTATATCCGTGATTGAGCTATTATACGATAATAATAAGTAAATATATATTAGTTTTTATATATAGTTAACACAATGAAAGCTTGTCCGTAACCATAGGTTTCATGACATCTTATAAACGACAATCATTATCGTTTCATGCCGTCCTTTAAATGGCTATCATCATCGCTCTGTACCTGATGATTGTCGTTTATAAGACATATTGAAACCTGTAGTCGTAGACAAGCTTCCATGCCACTGAATGTATATAAAAACTAATATATATAAACTCATTATCATGTATATATATATATATATATATATATATATATATATATGCACACAACAGTACAAATAAAAAAGGACATTTCTGTAAATATTTCAATTAACAGGTTTATTTTAGTAGAAGATATTGAACGATGTCTCACCTTCTTGAATAATGAGTTTGTGTGTTGTTTTTGATAAGGATCAGGTTTAAAGTCGAGCAATGCAGGGAATAGAGTAGCGCCCTCCCCTATACCTCGGTGTAGTAGCTATTGAAAAAGAAACCTTCGGGTCGCCCTTGACTAAGGTTCCCAACTTTACTTGCTTTTGACCATTTGAACATTCACTGTTATAACTACGTTGAATTCTAAATGACTTACCCTTAAGTAAATTAACATTTCGTTCCCTATTCGTTCTATCTTTATAAAAAGTGTTTCTTTATCGACATCTTAACACATCTCAAGACATAACACATGACAACCCAGTGTGTGGGAGGGCTAGTGTTGTAGAATACACCGTCTGCGTTCTTACTGAGTGATACGGCAAAGGGTGTCTTAGATCTGACTTTACACCATCAGGTGGTGAGGATGCAATAACCCAGGAGCCTTTGGTAACAAGGAGTGAGCCTTCATTGCCAGAACTCTCAAGTCTATTCTGACCCGGAGAGTTAGTACCTGATAGGGTCACATCTACGCTCAAATAGAATGGTTCCACCATTTCATCATCATCATCATCATGTCGCGCTGGTAGCACGGATATCCCTGACCCTCTCTCGTCACTCCCCCTATCGTTCATCGCCCTAGGCAGGTCTTCAGGACAACATACCGTATCCTCACATAGCTGCTGAATGTATGTTCGTGCTGGTCGTCCTGCTTTTGCACGGCCATGTGTGGGGTCCATAAGAGTACATCTCTTATGAGTTCGTCCCTGCTTCTTCAGCAGTGTCCTGCATGTCTGGTTCATCTAACTTGAATAGTTTTCGTGATAGGAGGCAGGTGGCCGTACAGTTGGTGTCTTGTGGGGTGTTGCCGCCAGGACTTGTTAAAGATTGCACACAACATTCTTGTGTAATTGCTGTCTAGCTTCTTCTCCAGTCGTTTTGTCAGTGTCCAACTGTCAGCAAAAAAAGAGAATGTTAAATCGAATTGTTTCTGTGACATCGCAATACTTGGAACTATATATCTGCGTGCAAACGAATGAGTTAAGTTGAATAGAATTATTTGGTGTTTAGTCACAATATTTGAAGCTCTTTAATCATATAAAAATATTAAATTATAGGTATTAAAGAACTATACTTTGAACAATTTAATAACGTGCAAATAAAAGAATAGTGTTGGACGTAATTAGTAGTGTTAAATAAAAATACATGAAACTATTTAACTTTAATCAACTAAAGCCTTTAAAGTGAGCAATACTTGAAACCACTACACAGTGAGAAAAAATTTGAATGTAAGTTGTAGTTTTATATAGCAATACTTTAAATGAAATCATTTAACTCAGCGCAAACAATAATAATAGCTGTGTTCAAATAATGTTTCTCTGTAATATTTTAGTATAAAATTACCTGCAAATTATTCACTCACAAATTCTCTATATATGTCCTTTTTTCTTTGTTTAAGAAAATGACTGATGTTAAATCAAAATGGTAATGTTGCATATCAATACTTAAAATTATTTAATTGACTGTAAACTGAGCTCTGGATCGTTTAAAAATATTATCTAATAAATATGCGTTTACGAACAATATTAAAATATATATTAGAAATCTTGTCCTTATGATACACAGTTTAAAAGAATGTGGTTTTTATGAATTTGTGTTCATCACTAAGTTTACATTTAATTATTAGCTCTAACTTTTAATTTGCTTTAATTATTTGTTTAAAATCTAAATCAACTAAACTTGCTTTAATCATTTAATGAGCTTTCATGAATAATTTGTTCTAAATCTAAACTTATCAAAAAATTAAACTTCAATTAAACCACTTAAAACGCTTACAGTAGAAAAAGTGTATACAGCATTTGGAATGAAAAAACCTGCATGTGTTGATATACCATAAAACCAATTCAACCAACCGTTAAACCGGATCGTCATGAAAAAGGATACATAGGTCAAGAGGTTTACATTCTATTGAGGTTGTATATTCAATATTATTTCGTCTAGCACTCGGGTTTTTCTTTTTTTTTTTTTTTTTTAGGTATTGGTAATTGTTACGTGGTTCCCGACTTTAGAATAGACAGCCTCTTTACTGCATAATTTCAATAATGTAACTGGTGCTTTCTATGCTTTGCGGATAGTGTATGAATCTCACCAATCTTCTTCAAAAAGTTAATATTTTTCTAAATTGAAGGTAAAAGGACGTTATTATTTTTGTGGAAAATTAGACGATCCCAACGTATACTACAACATAGATTTTCGTTTTCGTTACAGTTTTAATTATCTAGTATTTCTTCATAATGTCCCATAAATATATATATATATATATATATATATAAAGATTTTCATTCACAAACTAAGATGAAGCTTTCGTATGGATAAGGCAATAGGAATCATGGTTAACTTTTGCACTTTTGTCAAGGAAATCAATGGTAATGTATTCCAAAAGACTCTCAGCGTGACCTTGTTTACTGAAAGCTGAGTATAGAACTACAGATTTGAGCGTGCTCTCAATGGTCCTGTTTTCATAACTTGGATCGGTAGAGAGCATGAGTTGTACAGCGGCGCATCTCCGATCCCGCTCGTTGAACATTGTGTCACTTTCAGACATGATAGAAGGCTCCTATACCTCTTGGGATTTGTACACAACTGTCCAACTAGTAGATAGTCTGCACCAAAAAAAAAAAAAAAAACAGAAAACCGGTTTTCATTAAACGGAAATGGAATCCTGTCGTCTTTTCTAGGGCGATAATTTCCACCCTGTATTTCTTTAAAGGAGATTTAGTGTGCTTCCACTCTATGAACTTTCTTTTCGACTTTTCGTAGTCACAAAACCCATGTTTGGCCCATTTGTAAATATTTTTGGAGTAAAACATGCTTCTCCGTAGGCATCAAACGTTTTTCTGTAAATTTAACGTACCCTGCACTTCTTACCCACCAAAACCTTGACGAGAAACTTGTGTTTCAGCCTCGAGCAGTCTTGAACAGCCTCAAAACCAATGTTTGTTGTTTTGTTGTTTTTTTTTGCAATATCGAAGTAATTCTTTTTTGCTATAAACCAATTTCAAACAATGAAGTGTTTACATTCATGAAAAAATAGAGAAAAATTGTCTTATTCAGCTTTTTTTCAAAAAATATTCTGTTTACTGTATTTATCCTTGTATATATATATATATATATACGAAGATAAATACAGTAAACGGAATATATATATATATATATATATATATATATATATATATATGTGTGTGTGTGTGTGTGTGTGTGTGTGGGTGTTTGTGTGCGTGTGTGTGCGTGAAGGTGATTCTTTCAACAAAATTATACATAGAATAAGAGATTGTAACAGCCTGCGGAGAACCTTTCTGAAAACTAGTTGAACATAATTTTTCGCTGAACACTTCTTTATGTACCTTATGTATTCATGAATTTACTTTTACACTCACATCACTTGCACACACGTGCACTCACTAGTACACGCGCTCTTACCTCAACAGCCTAACCGGCTAGGGCAATAGAATACACCGACTACATCTCTGCAGTGAGGTAAAAACGTCTCAACGACAATCCTGGATATAACATTAAACCTTGGAGATTTATGAAAATTGGAGAACTCCTTTTCTGCCATTGCTCCCATGTCCATTCTAAACCGGAATAGTTGAACCATATATTTTTTTTATTTATGCGGCATATAGAACTGTTTGACAATCTAAATTTTGTGCAAACAAATGACTGATGTTTGATTGAATTTTAGTTATTCATAGCAATATCTGGAACCAGTAAACTTTAACTTATGTTAAATTGAATTGTCAGAAAAAAACAATGTTTGATCATATATCTGTGTAAACAAATTACTGGTGTATAATTGAATTGTTGTTTACACATAGCAATACTTATGTAATATATTGACCCTCAACCGAACCGTCAATCAAGAGATGCACCTGTGTAAATAAGCGGAAGAAAGCTAAACAGGTAGATCCGGTCGAAGATATCTGAATATCATCTTGACCTGTGGACGTGGTTGAATTTGGTGCAGATGCGTACGCCCACAGGAAGCAAGTGGAAGTCAGACAATTATATAACCAGGTGCCACAGACTGCTTGTGTCAGTTCGGGTTAGTCAGTTCAGTTCCCGTCGCAGTTGGAGTCAGTTGGGGACAAGATGCCGAATTGAGAGTCAGCGGCAGAGAGAGGGCTTGGGCCCTTAGTGACCCACGGTTGAGCAGCCCAGCCAAGATGAGAAAGAAGTGCTGCAATGGTCAGAAGAACTTTAAGTCAATATGTGGAAGACTGTCCCCGTCTCCAACTCACCTCTCACACATAACTAACATCAACCCTTTCGCAACCCTTTCGCGAATAATGTGTGAGAGGTATATTTTTTATAAAGAAGTGTGTTCATTCGTTCATTGGAGTCATTAGTATGTTGACTATGTTTCCGCGTCTATTTATATATGTTTCTGCCTATTGTTGTATTATGGATATACAACACTGAGAATCATTTTACTGCGTGTAAAAAAAGGTCCAGGCTCGTTTAAATGCCTAATCAAAACAATTTTTTACAGATTATATATTTGATGCGCATGAATAAATATATTTTGGCATTAAATAATGGTTGATATGCCATAAAATTCTCTGATTCCACTTTCACTAAAATCAAAAAAGTGTACCTATACCGATCTGCAACCCATCAAATCTTGCCAGCGGACCGACTTTTCCCAACCCTCTCATTTTTTAGGAAGACAGCCACCTACTTTGATTAAAACTTGTGAAGCTATAGGTTTGGTTAAGCATCGAAAAGACGGCTCTCAAGAATACATTTTTATTGATAACAGTGTCTCTCAAATCAGTTCCAGCGAGGGGTCAGTTTTTGGGCAGACCCCAACCGCAGCGACCTGAGTATCAGAAGAAACTTGAGAGCGGCTTAGCCGTTCACCTTACACTGCATCTAGCTGTGCCTCACTTCTAACTCTGGTTCCGAATTGCCTCGAATTCAGGACTTAAAAAGCCAACCTTCTCTAGGGCGGACAGCGGGCGTGGTAAAAAATTTCTGCCAGGCCTGGTGATCATTTTTCTCTGAATAAAACCGCAACCTGCTCCATCCATAGCAATAGACGCAAATATTACGGCAAAAACTTTTTTTACTCTTCGACAACTCAGTAGTAAAGACACAAAATTACGAGATCCTTGTCTATTGACGTTTGATCTTATCAATGCTGAAGACCTTAGTTTATAATAGACATTTACAAAAAGAAAACGTCCATCTTTTATTTTTATTTATGCAGATACGTCTATGTATGCTATACTTGCAATTGGAGGCACTTGTGTTGTAATGATTTTCACCGTAGGAAACAAACTCGGTGACTGGAGTTCAAAACCTGCTAGATGCTGTTTGCATTTCCCTTTAAACTAATAACCTTGGGAAAGGTTTGAATCTAGTTGTTCTCCCTTTATCTATGAGTAAATTGGAGGGTGGATTGGGCACGTAGGCTAAGGCAAGGCAACTGGTCTAGAAGAAAAACTCTGAATTGTAACCTTTTAAACTCTGCTTAAAAATTGACCTTGACTCTCAATCGGGTCGCAATTATTTGGACACACACACACACACACACACATATATATATATATATATATATATATATATAAATGATTGAACATACATGAATATATTTTCCCACTTAGATATGTGCATATAGGGAAATTAGAGTTCAGCGTCATGATACGATGAAATATTCATTTTATATTCAAACTTATTTGTCATCAGATTAAAGTAGCGCCCAGTCAGGTGGCTTTCGATACGCTGAAAATATAAAGGTAAGACGCGTCCCCCTAAGACGCCTGTGATGGTGATGCTGCTGTTCTTGAGAGATGGGTTCCACTTCTGGAGATATGTGGAGCGGGAAATATCGCTAAAATAGCATTATTTTCAGCTTCCTTCAGACTCGGAGTCGTAGCTCCTGTTAGGTTCCTATCTTTAGGTTAAAAAACCCACTTACAAACTATTTCTATTCGATAAAATCACGTGCAAAGAAGACCAGTGAAGAAACAAGTGCATAACACATCTAATTACATAGTACAATGACCGTTATCGCTAAACGACTTGGTATAAAATAATCCTTGACTAGTTGACACAGTAACGTAATTGGATGACGCATAGAAATTTGAAGTTGAATAAATAAATAACAAATAAATAAATAAAAAATAAAGCCAACAGTCTCCGAATATCCAGGTAAAAGAACTCGTGGTTATTAAAAATGACTTGAAAAAAAAAAAACTTAAGGGTTCGAAATCTTGTGCCCCCAATACAACAGGTGTAACTGAAGAGAAGACTCATGGCTTTAGGGGCGTGGTGAGCGAGACCTGATCAAGTAAAGACGTACAGTCGAACACCAGCTACGAAGAAGTAAACTTTCGTCTCCTTACATCTCCGTGGTTGGGTCTCGTTAACTCTTGTTTCCAAGACCCAAATATTGGGGCGCTCCAATTTGGGCCTTAGACCAAACGCGATCCGGCGGACAAGCATATTAAAACCAGGAAAAAATTAAAAGACTGTGTCTGCTAATTTTTTCTCATCAGGATATGCCGCAGTCATCTCATATTTCCATGAACTCGTTCTTTCTCCCAGCGACTACTTGCATCCTAGGAGTAAATAAACATTTGGGTAGTTGAGCCGAGTTTCTATGTTGGTGAGTTTTTACCACAGTGGGAGGTGACAATGGAGTCTTAGAAGTAAAATTGTCTCGTTGGTACCGCAACGGAGCAATACGTTTTCAAAGGATCAAGCACCTACGGAGAACAGAAAGAAGCTTAACAGATTTTGCAAAAATTAAGTATGAGATTCATGTAGGAATTTTACCATTGATCTAAAACTTACATGCATTTGTTGTGGGACTGAAGATAGTCTGACATATGGACAAAAATATTCAGTGATAAGCTTACACACACACACACACATATATATGTATTTATATATATATATATATATATAATTATATGTATATATATATATATATATAGAGAGAGAGAGAGAAAGAAAATGGGAGAGAGAGAGAGAGAGGGAACATGAGAGAGAGAGAGAGAGAGAGAGAGAGAGAGATTTGGCACTGACTCGACCATGATGTGAATTGCCTATTGACTTTTTTTTCAGATTACTGATCATGTTCAACAAACCCTCGAGTCTGCCACTGCCGTCTGCCACATATACGTAAATACAATAGTCATCTCATAAAGTGAGCACTCTGGTAGCCAATAGCTTACATGTGGATATATATCTGAAGTATTCCTTAGCTGACGCTGAGATAGCTTGGGGGTAAGATACCAGATTGATGTAAAGTGAGCCGAGTTTCGTTCCCAGCATGAAGCTTCCCGTGCGTCCAGCCACAGTGAAGAATTGTGATACAATGAATCTGTTAGCTGATGATAATATATATATATTCATGAAAATGTACTATGAAAAATACAAGGATTTTAGAGAATGGTTTTATTTATGCTTGAATCATTTGCCAATGTGAAACATTTTGGAATTTTTCATATTAAGCTTATATTAAGTCGTCTGAATATATTATATTTATTCTGAACTTTATTCAAGCTACTTTTTTTGTTAAAAGACACGAGAAAATGAGAGGTTTGAAACCTTGTATTGGCTTACATATATATATATATATATATATTGTCATCTTCTTTCTCTCTCTCTCTCTCTCTCTCTCTCTCTCTCTCTCTCTCTCAATATATATATATATATATATATATACCAGGAAACTAATCATATATATATATATATATATATATATATTGAGAGAGAGAGAGAAAGATAAAGTAGTAGAAGAAGGGTAGTTACTGAGAGGTGAATAACAGGCGACTGCAATGTTATTTAGAACACGTTTATTTCGTCATACTCTCTTTCAACCTGGACATCGCAATAAAAGGACCAAGAAATCTGCTCCAACTTTAATTTAGATTCGATCTGAAGTTTCAGCTGGTCTTTTATTGGAGCTTTCCAATTCCGAAATCTTCCAGTGCAAAATTGCATTGCAACTTTATTTCAGTATTTTTACACCTTTTTCTTGTTGGTTTTTATTTTCTCTTGGTGGTTATGTAGCGTCTCCTGCTTATTGTGTTTTAGTAACCACAAACTTAATAAAGTAGTGCATCATATTCTTTGGACTTTGCAACTGGTTCGACGGAAATCAATGAAGCAGTTGGGCATATGAAGCAAATAAAGTATAAAAGAAGTAATCAAGTGATAAGAGACAAGAATTAAGGCAAACAAGTGAACGGAGTGATGGTTAGGAAATACCTGGACCGATTGGGAAACAAGTATGAATGTCTGTGGGAAGAACGCTATATGATACACAATAGACAAATAACTATGAGACAGATCGTAACATTTTAAGGAAGGACGAAAATTTTGAAAGAAACGGAACGAAAAGAAATATTTAAAAAATTCATGAAATGACCTTAATGGTTTGAGAGTTGCATTTGTATGTGAAGAAATAAATGAATGTCATAAGTAAGTAACTATGTCCGCTTTCCAATGTCTTTGTTTCTCTCGTTCTCTCTCACTCACTCACTCACTCCCTCTCTCTCTCTCTATATATATATATATATATATAAAACAGTTTAAAATTTACTTCGATTCTACTAGTTCCTCGTGGCTGAAGGTTTGGCATTTGAATCAACTGGGTTTCGATCCCAGCTACGGGAAGCTAATATGTCTAGCCACACTGATGAGTTCTGATAGAACGAAACAGATCTGTCTGTGGATGACTATATATATATATATATATATGTATATATATATATACGAGTGTATATCAGTGTCTCTTTACGAAACATCTCAGTTAAAGGCAAGATGACCTCACGGTAAATTGAATTCAAAATTAACCTTCTCCAAGACTGGATACCGGCCGATAGCAAAAGAACCTAGACTATTTTATGTTTAGTCATAGCCGGATGCTGATCATATGTATTCATAACTTAAAAAAAAATGTTCTAACACTATTCAAAACACGAAGTTGAGTCCAAAATTTGAATTCTTGGTTATCGATTCTATTTCCAGCGACGATAACTGTTTCGCTTTGAACGCAAATCTCCATGTGGTTATATATATATATATATATATATATATGTATATATATATAGGGTGGAAAGATAAAATCGTCGTCCTAAAGACAACGACACTACAGCTTTATTTTAAACATTTTGTTTGAAAAATCAATTCAGGTAACTTGCTTACGTAGTAGAGGTGACATCTATTCAATGTAGCCGCCTTCAGCATCAATCACCCTCTCGATACAGATCCGGCACGGGGAGTATGCCTTTTCCAAAAGCGCCAGCGGGAGCCCGGTAAATACTCGGCGGATGGCGGCGATCAGGCTGACTTTGGTGTTGTGGGAGGTCATGTTGTGATGTTCTCGATGTATGACCAAACGAAGTAGTCCAGCGAGTTCAAGTCGGGGGACATCTTGTGAGATTACTGACCAATATTTTATGATTTCAGGTTCAAATAAACAGCTACAGCAGTAATTGGAATACACCCTACTAAAGCCTGACTGTCACAGCTGGTGAATTTCAAAAATGTAATCTGGTCGTGGGGACAATATGCAATTAAATTCTGTTTTAAACTTGGAAAAAAGCCACAGGAACGTATCTAATGCTTCAGACTGCTTTTCGACCATACTACATGAATCGTGCATCAGTTTTTGAGTGGCATAAGAGATTCAAGGAAGGCACGGAGTCTGTGAGGGATGATGAGAGGTGTGGGGGGAGTAAGGAATACAGATGATTGGCCAAAGGGTTAGGGTTACTAAGTTGAGATTTTAAGGGAGTTCAGGAAGAAATTCCGTCGGAAGAGGCCAGCACTCTTCAAATCGGGTCTGTGGCATTTCCACCAGGACAATGCACCAGTCCACTACTCCATCCTTGTCACAGACTATTTGACCATGGTGGGCATAAAGACAGGTCCGCACTCTCCTATAGTCCAGACCTTGCTCCCTGTGACTGATGGTTATTCCCTAAGCTCAGAGGCTGTCGTTATGAGACAATTGAGAAGATGAAAGTGGCTGTGATGAAGGTTATTCACACGCTCACACAAGAGGACTTCCACTGGGCCTTACAGAAGTTGTTGGAACGGTACAAGTGCATTGCAGCCGAAGATGACTTCGAAGGTGACAAGAGTTTGATACGTACTATCAATAAAAGTGCCCATACGAAAAAATTCTGGAAACATAACTAAATGATAATAGATTTTTTAGATATATGCATTTTCTATTTATGTATTTCTATTTTTTTGGAATTAACGTTGTTTTTTAAGTTAGAATTATTATTATTATTATTATTATTATTATTATTATTATTATTAGTTGACGGTCTTAGCCCAGTCGGCTAAGGCTGTACAATCCACTGCATCTCTCCAGAGGGGAAATACCCCCCCCCCAATGAGTGTCCCGGATATAACACTAAACAGTCTGATGGTGTGGTCCCAGTAATGCTGGGGTTTGGGGGAATACGGAGCACCCCTTCATTATCATTGCTCCCAGGTCCACTCTGGCCCGGCGTGGTAGCACCTGATAGGGTCCTATCTATGGGTTAAATAGAACTAACGGCATACTTATTCTAAACTGAATTGTTGGATAAAAACTGAATTGCCTGAAATAGAAATGTTTTTGACATTTAAACCGTACTTATGCTAAATTGAATTATTTGAAATAGAACTGCTTTTTGACATTGAAAGTGTATTTACACTCAACTGAATTGTTTAACATAGAACTGTTTTGACATTTAACTGTGTGTAAACAAAATCTGTACTCAAACTAAACTGAATTAGCTGAATTAGAACCGCTTGACAAAACTGAAAAGCTTGTAATAGAAATGTTTTTCACAATTAAATTGTACTTACATTTAAACTGCGTGCTTATGCTAAACTGAATTATTTGAAATTGAACTTTTTTTTACATTGACACCGTACTTACACTAAACTGAATTGTTATATATAAGTGCTTGAATTAACTGAATAGTTTGAAATAGAAATGTTTTTGACAAATTGTGTACTCATGCTAAACTGAATTGTTTGAAAAAGAACAGATTATTTATATAACAATGAATTTGGCGTTAAATAGCCTACAAAAGTTGATATGCTATAAAACCACACCAAACCAAACCTAGTTACCGGTCTAAGGGAAGTATCTGTTCAATTGAATTTTTTCTTTTCTGCCAAAGTAATTTAAACAGTTGAAAAAAGCCAAAAAGCTAAAAAAGAAAAAAAAATTGTTAGAGACGAAAATAAAAGAATGTTCGCACGTGTTGTCCAAGAATTTAAGTCAAAAGTAGCACTAGCCGGCAGAGCTTTACCCTTGTGCAATAATCCAATACTGATGACTCCTGAAGGTAACGAAATTATTGCTGAAATGTTGGTATAAATAAGCATGTTTTCTGTCGTTTTTAATATTATTACTATTATTATTTGTCGGTCTAAGAGCAACCAGATAAAAGAAAGCCTTACAGAGCTTAATCTTAAAATAACTAGTTCCCACTAGCTTACTGCCTTAAAAACCATAAGCACATACGATGACTCAGAAATACTAGCCAATTGCTCGGGACCAACAATAATTCTGATTTTCAAAAGTAGCAGAAATGTGCACTTAAACTAAGTACGGGTGGGAAGGACAAGAATTAGGAGGAGTAAAAGAAAGCAGAAAGAAAAAAAAACTTTTTTTCGTTTGTGTGTGTCCATCTTTTGAAGCCCTAGGAAGCATCATCGTGGGTGTGAAGAGAGATAGTTTAATCCAGCGACGGATTAACGGCACGTTTCATCAGATGTTGGTCTGTCGAACACACAAGTCAACGACTGGTATCAAATAGTTCATTCAGAACACAACTGCTACTCATCTACAGCTGTACAGTGGGACAACAGCTGATGATGTTAACCAAGCCAGTTTTGTGACCCGCTTCAGAGTTCTCTTATTTAGGAAAAGCAAGTCACATCTGTATAACCACGTACAGTTTAAACAACCCCTGTGTCTGGTATAACCACAATATATCACCCCTGATAAAAATGTTCAATCAAAATATAACGAAACGTGGGACCCTGTTAACAGTCCTGGGTGCCGTGATCGTTAGGTGCTCCCCTGATAGCCAACATGGGAGATCCGATAGTCATCCAGCGAATTTTGGCTGCTCATTTTTCAGATACGCGAATGACGATCTAAGGAATCACAAATCAGAGACTCAAATACAAGGTATGGACTAGGGAAGACAACCAACTTGAACTCACTGTTATTTTAGGTGCAACCCAAAACAAAGAGGGTATAGAAAAAGAATGCGCTAGTTTTCAGACAACACGCCAAATACCCGCTGACTAAGTTAGAATAATGATAAAGAAAAAAATTATTTTTTATGACCTTGAAATACAAGAAATACACCAGAAAACAAAGAATGAACCAGATAGTTATGCACAATAGGACACACCAAGTATTGACAAACAAGAACAGTCTAATCGAAATGAACCACCAACTTCTGAAAATAGAAACACCACATAACCAAACAACACACGACCTAACAACACCGAGCGAACACAACAACAAACTATAAATTTAGAAAATTTGAAGAGAATTATGAATGGAAAAAAGAGTACCTTACCATTACTAAGAAACATAAAAAGAAAAACAGCCAAGACGGAAACGGAAAAAATAAAGCAAATACTAACATATATATCAACATATAATATAACCAAATTAAATGAACTAATCTATGCAAGAACGAAATTGGTTTGTTAGAAAATCGGGGTCCCCATAAAAATCACGAAGAAAAATTCAAAACGTGGATGGGAAATCCGACTCGAAACACAGATAAAAAGAAATAAACGATAACGGGCTTAAACGATAGAACAAAGAAAAAAGGCAAGAACATTTGGGGACAAAAAGGAAAATGCAACACAAGAAAATATAACAATACAACGTGATGAAATAAACCAGAAAGTACTGGCAACACATTGAAGATTTAAAAAGATATCGAAGAAGGGTAAAAAAAATACTGACAAAACAAGCCATTCCCAAACAACGAAAGGAAATTCTACAGACAAGTGTGGGGAGATGACAAGAAAACATACGAAAAACCGGGGTTGTGATACATGGAAAAAGTCTGTTTGTGGATGACATTAGATAGATAGATAGATAGATAGATAAGTGCATATCGACCGAAACCATAGGAGGCAGCACGGTAGATGAATCCAAAGACGGGACAAATTCCCGTTTTAAAAGATCCTGGGTGGAAGAACCTCATTGGGCAGTGACCAGTATCAAATACGCCCGTTAAGAAACTTCTGCTACTCCTCTATATATTTGGTGTCGATTGATGAATAAAAATAGCTAACGAAAGATTACTATATATATATATATATATATATATATATATATCAGTATGTGTGCGTGTGTGTTTGTGTGTGAGATAGATAGATACAGAGAGAGAGAGAGAGAGAGAGAGAATGAGAGAGAGAGAGAGAGAAATGAGATTGACTGAGTATTATGTGTGTGAATGCCTGATGTTTTCTCTCGCCGTACTATCAAAATTCATTCATTTAAAAGTTGCTGGTTTTATTTGGCTCTTTTCCTAAGCCAAACCCAGGTTTATTTCTAACTAAATGTATTATTATCCTTGAAGATACTTTTGAAAATGTATATATAAAAAATTGTAAGTGTGGTACGTATTTTTTAAACCGTGAAAAACACTGCATTTCTTTTACACGCACAGGTCTTTAGATAATCGATTAATTCCTGGGATAGGCTTTATAAAAGACATTTCAACTTTATTATATAAGGTCATGTGGCCTTTATCAATCGTTTAAGAATTTAACACGATATCTAAAAAATGACACATTTAAAAGCCTGTTTTAACCCTTGAAGACAGCATTTTACCGGAATAGGTTTTCAGAAGCAGAGAAAGAGTACCATTTGAGCTTTGAAACTATAACCTGGGTCTTTATTTTATTTTAATTTTTCGTTTCTTGAGGAAATCGCAGTTGATGTTCTTCATTTCTATTATGAAACAACATTTCATATTATGAAAAAAGGGAAGCCTGTGTGTCATGCCTGGCTTTGTTGAGAACAATTATTATTGTTAAGTGATCGTGTTGTGTTATAGATTAAGTTAGAAATCAAATCTTTAAGCGTTGCCAAATGAAGATCACACCATTATAACCAAAAATCAAAAGAATTTCAAAAAATACTACCTCATCAATTGGTCTGATATGTGGAGTGCTTGCAAATGGTCAGAGAGACCGAGGTTCAATCCCAGGGCGAGTAATACCAAAGACTCAAAAAATGGTACTTGATTCCACCTTTGCTTAAAATTCAGACTTGTGATATATAGATCAAAGGTAAAGTAAAGCTATCCAGGGAATTGCATAGCACCCTTCCCTACACCTTGGTGTAGTAGCTATACAAAAGGGAGCCTTCGGGTCGGCCGCGACTAATGTCACCAACTTTACTTACTTTTAACTTTTACAATATCGATAATATGCGAAGTTTATATTCATTTAAATGGAAAAGATGCCAGCAACTAATTTGATTTTTCTCATAGATTTGTAAATTCTGGTGGAAGTTATATCTACCAAGATAAAAATGAAAAGACTTTCTGTTTGGTTTTCAGAGGAGTTTAAATATGGGTATTTTTGTATTTTAAAGTATAACTTTTACCTCTGCAATTTTAATAATATTTGATTTATGAAAAAAAACAAACTTTTTTAAATATTTCATAGTTTGAGAATACGCTCACATAGTATTTCCTGTGTATTCTTATATATTTTATATATTTTATATATACATTTTCAAAAGTATCTTCAAGGATAATCTATGAAATGCAGTGTTTTTCATGGTTTAAAAAATACGTACCACACTTACAATTTTTATATATACATTTTCAAAAGTATCTTCAAGGATAATCTATGAAATGCAGTGTTTTTCATGGTTTAAAAAATACGTACCACACTTACAATTTTTATATATACATTTTCAAAAGTATCTTCAAGGATAATCTATGAAATGCAGTGTTTTTCATGGTTTAAAAAATACGTACCACACTTACAATTTTTATATATACATTTTCAAAAGTATCTTCAAGGATAATCTATGAAATGCAGTGTTTTTCATGGTTTAAAAAATACGTACCACACTTACAATTTTTATATATACATTTTCAAAAGTATCTTCAAGGATAATCTATGAGAAAAATCAATTTGAGTTTTAAAGGAAGTCTATCGAAGGGAAATATTTTTGATGTATCTAATGCCCTAAAAAATAACCCAAAACCTATGGCTGAAAAAAGCTCCTTGTCACAATCCTTACAGTTTTGTGTATGATGTAAACACCCGCACATATACACGCACTCACGCTCGTGGGAGTTAATGTGGTGTAATGATAATCGTCGAAGAATATGGAAAGGATGACACGAGTTCAAATCCCAGTTGTGGTTGATTGCATTTCCCATAGCAATAACAACCTTGGGATCCGCTTAAAATTGACCTTGTGTTACATCCTGCCCGAACGTTATATATATATATACATATATATATATATATATATATATATATACATATATATATATATATACCGGATATTGGCCTAGCGGTTAGAGTGTTCGCCAATGGCCCGGGACACCTGGGTTCAATCCCAGGTCGAGTCATACCAAAGACTCAAAAAATGGTACTTGATGCCTCCTTGCTTAACACTCAGCATTATAAGAAACAGATCAAGGGTGACGTGGAGCAATCCAGGGAAAGGAGTCGCGCCCTCCACTACACCTTGGTGTAGTAAGCTATCGAAAAGGGAGCCTTCGGGTCACCCTCGACTATGGTCGCCAACTTTTAATTACTTATATATATATATATATATATATATATATATATATATATATATATTTATATATATATAGAGAGAGAGATAGATAGATATATAGATAGATCTAGTAATAAAAAGTTTCAAATGTTCGTAAACATTTATGCGACCGCAAACCAACAGTGATATCATGTCTTAGAATGACAAACAAAGTGTACTAGCTAATGAAATAAAACGAATTTTCCAAAGAATAAGAATTGTATATTTTGGAGGTAATGGTGGTCGTGGTGGTTAGGCTCAGAATAAGCGCTGTAAATAATGTTTATAATCATGTAAATTCTCAATATAATGGGAAAACCATAAAATTAAATACAATCCAGCACTTTTTCCTACGTAGAAGTCTAAATATAATCTTTAACAGCTGTTAGAATAGGAATCTAAATGATGACAGAAAATAACAAAGATATAGTTATATGCACCGAAAAAGTAGATGGTTATAAAGTTAAAGAAGATACTTGTGAGAAGAAATTAAGTACAAATACATTCGTTTTATAGCGGTTGAAGGATGAAAAACAACACTTTGTCATAAAAATATATCTATCTTTTTATTCTTTCGTAAGGCGTTGAAGCCTCTGTGGCATGTGAGAAAGACAGTAGGAGGGAGAGAATTCTGAAGTTTTATTAACCCATAACTTCTTCTCTTGACAATAGCAAACTGTATTAGCCTCAATACACCATTTAGCACTTCTTTTGCTTCTCGGCCAGGGTTACTCAAACGGAGGCCGCTGAGAACAGTAGCCCTCAACGTGGCGCTTTCTCTCTCTCTCTCTCTCTCTCTCTCTCTCTCTCTCTCTCTCTCTCCCTCTCTGGCCTTCCTGACTGCAACTGACAAACAGCATCTGCATATATTATTTCATAATGCCGACAATTTCCGTGACTGCTTCCTCTTATTTAAACAGGTGCGTTTCTGATTGGCGGCTCGGTCAATGGTCAATAATATGCAACACATTTGATGGAAAAAAATGAGTATCAAATGAATATTTGTTGTTCAATTATTTTGAGAGTTAATAGAAAAACTCGAGGAACGTCGTGTATCTGAAAAACCTACATAAAGATGTCAGATTTTTGGAATATTTCTTGTTATATTGATCGAAGTGAAGGTCATAAGCTTTCTGTTAAATCTGAAAATATAGACCTCAAAAATAATAAATCACTTTTTGTTAAGTACAGTTAAATAGTGTTTCTTTTCGTTTCACTTCCCATATTTTCTGAGCAGTATCAGGTACTTTAAGGCTCAGATAAATTTAATTCTGAATGATTACAAGTATATCAATTATTGTATACTCGTTATTATGACTACTGAAACAAAAAGCAATACTGGATACCATAAATCTCTCTCTCTCTCTCTCTCTCTCTCTCTCTCTCTCTCTCTCTCTCTCCCTCTCTCTCTCTCTATCTATCTATCTATCTTATACATTATATATATATATACTTAAACCCGTTTGCCACATGGTTGCACACACACACACACACACACACACACATATATATATATATATATATATAATATATTATTAAGTTATCACAACAACAAATTCACATTAGAAGACCTATTCCCCATGTACTAGTATGTATAGTAAGTATTTAGTTAAAAATAATTTTTACATCTTTACACACTTAGTACACCGATAACTACAG